>CM038006.1:9621981-10110808 GCA_021234005.1 Nephelium lappaceum | reverse complement strand
TAAAAGGAGGAGAAAGGATTTAGTGACAAAAATATAGTTTCAAAATATAACTCGGTAACTAATTTGAATCAACAGTGAGGAATATAAATTATCGTCACTAAATATCTGTATTATAAGTGAGGAAATATAAATTCGTGACTAAATATTTTATAACTAAAAGAGGCGAAAGGATTTAGTGACAAATAATATAGTTTCGAAATATAACTCAGTAACTAATTTGAATCAACAGTGACGACTATGAATGGTCGTCACTAAACATCTATACTATTAGTGAGGAAATATAAATTCGTGACTAAATATTTTATAACTAAAAAGAGGATAAAGGATTTAGTGACAAAAATATAGTTTCGAAATATAACTTGGTAACTAAATTGAATCAACAGTGACGAATATGAATGGTCGTCACTAAACATCTATACTGTTAGTGAGAAAATATAAATTCGTGACTAAACATTTTATAACTAAAAAAAGGATAAAGGATTTAGTGACAAAAATATAGTTTCGAAATATAATTCGGTAACTAATTTGAATCAATAGTGAGGAATGTGAATGGTCGTCACTATATATATATTTTTAGTGACGAAATATGAAGTCGTAACCAAATATTTTGTCACTAAAACCACAATTTGTTGTAGTGTATGGCACAAACAAGTCCTAGTTAGCTACTTCAACAACTTAAAATCCCTAGTGGTGGATGATAATTGTAGTGGCTTGAGATATATATGTACTCCCTCTATGGCCATGGGCCTTGCGCAACTCCAGGAATTGGAAATAAAAAATTGTGCCATTTTGGAGGCAATAGTAGTCGTAGAAGAAGGAATGATGAGCTGCACTTTGTTTCCCAAACTAAATAGACTACAGCTCAATGATCTTCCGGAACTCGCAAGTTTCTGCAAGTCTATGGGAAATTCAATTGAACTGCCATCCTTGGCCCACTTGTTGATTGAGAATTGCCCCAATATGCAAACATTTAACTCCAACTCTACAAATGCACGCGGGCCAGAAAGCAAGGACAACACTTTCACTGATGTACAACCTCTCTTTGATGATAAGGTATTCTTTTTCTTTTTTCATGTTTCTTTAACATCACCTGAAATTCTTCATTCACATTTCTTTCCTCTTTTTGTTATCTCAGCCACATTCATTCTCGGTGTTTTGACCGTAACTTCGTTTGATTATTGTTTTATTAATAATGAACACAATTAAATGAATTGTTTTAGGTACAAACGAATTCCGAGGAGAACCGACATTCACAGATGCCAGCTCTTTTCAATGAAAAGGTCATGTTTCTTTCCTCTCTCGGTTTTTCTTTTTTAAACTTTAGTTCCGCATCTTATATATTCTTGGTGTGTTTTAATTACGTTTAATTATCAATCAAGGATGTTTTATTAGTTCATGAAATCAATTCAATTATTCAGGTACAAATCCCTGAGCTAAAGGTTTTGTTAATGCGCAAAGTTGATAACGTGAGAAAAATATGGCATCATCAACTCGCTTTGGACTCCTTCTCCAAAATGAATTCTTTTGAATTGTTTGGGTGTCATAATCTGCTAAACGTTTTCCCATCTAACATGCTTGGGAGACTCCAAAAGCTAGAGCAGTTGGCCGTAGTGAGATGTGATTCACTAGAAACAATATTTGAAATATCATCTTGCATGGTGGAAGAAACTGTTCCCAAGGAAGATGTAGTAGCAGTCCCTGCTAGAATTGTCTTTGCACAATTAACACAGTTGCAATTATTACATCTACCAAGCCTTAGAAGTTTCTACCAGGGATCGTATATTTTAGAGTTGCCAAAATTAAAGGAGTTAAGAATGTGGAGCTGCGAAAAGGTTGAGATACTTACTTCAGATTTTTTGAGCCTCCAGAAGACCCATAGACAGAATCAAATTCAGAATTCAATTCAAGAACCCCTATTAGTGGTTGATAAGGTATGTGTACCACATAAAATATTCATCATTAAACTGTTGCTAGAGTGACATCCAAGATACCACAAGAATTAAAAGTGAAAAAAACGCATATAACACAATTTTTAATACTATTTGTTGGAGTTTTTGCTATATATTTTTGTCTTAATATTTACAAAATTTTAGATTATTAAATACCATTATTATTCGTATTTTCTTATGTTTCATTATAAACTACAAAATTTTTTTATTGAGTTAATTAATTTATATCTACTTAAAAATTTGGTTAAAAAAAATTGACTTTAACATTCATTCATTAATTTTCACTCTATCCAGTGATAAAAAAAAGTGAATGAATTTAAGATGAATAACAATCTTAATTTTAATATTTTTTACTTTTAAAAATATTAACCTAAATGGCCATCATAAATACAAATTAAGGCCAAAATAATTATATATATATTTTTAAAAAAATGGAGAAATAATAATAGATTTAATCCCTCAAAATCTAAAATAAATTTTACTAAGAATAAATTTTCACTAAAATATTAAAACGTGAAAGAAATATGACATATAACTCGGAACTAGTGAAAATACCAAGTGAAATGTAAAGAATATAGAAGATATTGTGTTAGGGAAGAACCTGGGAAGATACATGAAATAGTCTAGTTGTGTGTGTAAGATCTATGTATTGCAAAGTCAACTAATTCTTGTGTGTGTATACATAAATATTAATTAGCTATATTTACTATTGATTTTTGCTATATTACACTAACAACATTGTTTGGTATGTTTACTCTACTAGTCAAAAGAGGTTTTTATTGTTAAAAGCTCTTTTAATATTTTTACTCATTTGTCTAAAAAGACTCAAGAAGAGCTGTTTCAATTTTATTTTTTTTAAAATATATTTAATAACTGCGAGGGAAAATCAAATTTTGAGTGAGTCAACCCTAATCTAAACTAGCTAAACTTTTATTCTTATTCCAGGTTGTGTTTCCCAAAGTAGAGCAACTGGCGGTCGAGTGGAATTGGATTGTAAAAGACATGCTGCATGAAAAATTTTCAGAGTACTCATGCAATCTAAAAGTTCTTAAGTTGTTAATACCTAGAAACCAAAGTGCCATATGTCCATGTTGTTTCCTTTACACATTTCCCAACCTCGAGAAACTTTGGCTTTATTACCCTTCTTTTAGGGAAATATTCACATGTGAAGGACTTGATTGTAAGGAAACACATGTAGAGCCACCTACTAAATTGAGTCAATTGACACTCGTTGGCTTGAAAGACTCATTGCATCTATTGGAGGAGAATTCTTTGCTTTGTAGAGTTTTTGAACATTTGAAATGTCTAGAAGTGTTAAATTGTGTCGGCTTAAAAAATTTAGTTTCATCTTTTGTGTCTTTCCAAAATTTGATGACATTGGAAGTATTACAGTGTAATGGATTGGTCAATTTAATGAAGGTCACAGTAGCCAAAAGCTTGGGGCAGCTTAGAAGATTGAAAATATCTTATTGTAAAATGATTGAAGAAATCATAGCATATGGGGGTGATGAAGTGGAAGATCGGATAATATTTGACCAATTAAGATATTTGGAGCTTTGTAGTTTACCAAAGTTTACAAGCTTCTGCTCCGGGAATTATATTTTCGAATTTCAATCTTTGCAACAAGTAGTTGTGAGACAATGTCCAAATATGAAGATGTTTTCGTCGGGAGTCGTAAGCACACCAAGGTTGCACAAACTACAAATAACAGAAGCAGAGGAGGAAGTATTTTGGGAAGGTGGTCTTAATACCACAATACAAAAAATGTTTGAAGAGATGGTACGTATCTTACACTATCAGTGTCATCGATCTACTTTATTTTGTATATTCGTTTCCTTTTTCCTAATAAGGCAAATAGTTTCATTCGCATAAAATGTGCTAGTTTTTCTTGTGTAATGCACCCCTCTTAAAAAAAAGTTCTAATTTAACATAAGTAACTGCCATTGTTTGAAGTTAAAAGACTATCATCACATTTTTTTTTTTTTCTAGAAAATTCAAAATGAAATCATTTTGGTGTGGTAGGTTGGATTCAACGGTATAGAAAATTTTACAGTCTCTGACTTTCCTCATTTGAAAGAAGTATGGCACAAACAAGTTCTAGTTAGCTACTTCAACAATTTAAAATCCCTAGTGGTGGATGATAATTGTAGTGGCTTGAGATATATATGTACTCCCTCTATGGCCGTGGACCTTGCGCAACTCCAGGAATTGGAAATAAAAAATTGTGCTATTTTGGAGGCAATAGTAGTCGTAGAAGAACGAATGATGAGGTGCACTTTGTTTCCCAAACTAAATAGACTAAAGCTCAATGATCTTCCGGAACTCGCAAGTTTTTGCAAGTCTATGGGAAATTCAATTGAACTGCCATCCTTGGCCGACTTGTTGATTGAGAATTGCCCCAATATGCAAACATTTAACTCCAACTCTACAGATGCACGCAGGCCAGAAAGCAAGGACAACACTTTCACTGATGTACAACACCTCTTTGATGATAAGGTATTCTTTTTCTTTTTTCATGTTTCTCTAACATCACCTGAAATTCTTCATTCACATTTATTTCCTCTTTTTATCATCTCAGCCACATTCATTCCCGGTGTTTTGACCGTAACTTCGTTTGATTATTGTTTTATTAATAATGAACACAATTAAATGAATTGTTTTAGGTACAAACGAATTCCGAGGAGAACCGACATTCACAGATGCCAGCTCTTTTCGATGAAAAGGTCATGTTTCTTTCCTCTCTCGGTCTTTCTTTTTTTAATCTTTAGTTCCGCATCTTATATATTCTTGGTGTGTTATAATTCTGTTTAATTATCAATCAAGGGTGTTTTATTAGTTCATGAAATCAATTCAATTATTCAGGTACAAATCCCTGAGCTAAAGGTTTTGTTAATGCGCGAAGTTGATAACGTGAGAAAAATATGGCATCATCAACTCGCTTTGGACTCCTTTTGCAAAATGAATTCTTTTGAATTGTTTGGGTGTCATAATCTGCTAAACGTTTTCCCATCTAACATGCTTGGGAGACTCCAAAAGCTAGAGCAGTTGACGGTAATGAGATGTGATTCACTACAAACAATATTTGAAATATCATCTTGCATGGTGGAAGAAACTGTTGCCAAGGAAAATGAGGTAGTAGCGGTCCCTGCTAGAATTGTCTTTCTACAGTTGGCAAGTTTGCATTTATCATTTCTACCAAGCCTTAGAAGTTTCTACCAGGGATCGTATATTTTAGAGTTGCCAAAATTAAAGGAGTTAAGAATGTGGAGCTGCGAAAAGGTTGAGATACTTACTTCAGATTTTTTGAGCCTCCAGAAGACCTATAGACAGAATCAAATTCAGAATTCAATTCAAGAACCCCTTTTCGTGGTTGATAAGGTATGTGTATTACGTAAAATATTCATCATTAAACTGTTGCTAGAGTGACATCCAAGATAGCACAAAATTAAAAGTGAAAAAAACTCATATAACACAATTTTTAATACTATTTGTTGGAGTTTTTGCTATATATTTTTGTCTTAATATTTACAAAATTTTAGATTATTAAATACCATTATTATTCGTATTTTCTTATGTTTCATTATAAACTACAAAATTTTTTTATTGAGTTAATTAATTTATATCTACTTAAAAATTTGGTTAAAAAAATTGACTTTAACATCTATTCATCAATTTTCACTCTATCCAGTGATAAAAAAAGTGAATGAATTTAAGATGAATAACAATCTTGATTTTAATATTTTTTACTTTTAAAAATATTAACCTAAATGGCCATCATAAATACAAATTGAGGCCAAAATAATTATATATATATTTTTAAAAAAATGGAGAAATAATAATAGATTTAATCCCTCAAAATCTAAAATAAATTTTACTAAGAATAAATTTTCACTAAAATATTAAAACGTGAAAGAAATATGACATATAACTCGGAACTAGTGAAATACCAAGTGAAATGTATAGAATATAGAAGATGTTGTGTTAGGGAAGAACCTGGGAAGATACATGAAATAGTCTAGTTGAAGATTATAGGTGATGCACAATTGTAAGATCTATGTATTCCAAAGTCAACTAATTCTTGTGTGTGTATACATAAATATGAATTAGCTATATGTACTATTGATTTTTGTTATATTACACTAACAACATTGTTTGGTATGTTTACTCTACTGGTCAAAAGAGGTTTTTATTGTTAAAAGCTCTTTTAATATTTTTACTCATTTGTCTAAAAAGACTCAAGAAGAGCTATTTCAATTTAATTTTTTTTTAAAATATATTTTATAACCGCGGGGGAAAATCAAATTTTGAGTGAGTCAACCCTAATCTAAACTAGCTAAACTTTTATTCTTATTCCAGGTTGTGTTTCCCAAAGTAGAGCAACTGGCGGTCGAGTGGAATTGGATTGTAAAAGACATGCTGCATGAAAAATTTTCAGAGTACTCATGCAATCTAAAAATTCTTAAGTTGTTAATACCTAGAAACCAAAGTGCCATATGTCCATGTTGTTTCCTTTACACATTTCCCAACCTCGAGAAACTTTGGCTTTATTACCCTTCTTTTAGGGAAATATTCACATGTGAAGGACTTGATTGTAAGGAAACACATGTAGAGCCACCTGCTAAATTGAGTCAATTGACACTCGTTGGCTTGAAAGACTCATTGCATCTATTGGAGGAGAATTCTTTGCTTTGTAAAGTTTTTGAACATTTGAAATGTCTAAAAGTGTTAAATTGTGTCGGCTTAAAAAATTTAGTTCCATCTTTTGTGTCTTTCCAAAATTTGACGACATTGGAAGTATTACAGTGTAATGGATTGGTCAATTTAATGAAGGTCACAGTAGCCAAAAGCTTGGGGCAGCTTAGAAGATTGAAAATATCTTATTGTAAAATGATTGAAGAAATCATAGCATATGGGGGTGATGAAGTGGAAGATCGGATAATATTTGACCAATTAAGATATTTGGAGCTTTGTAGTTTACCAAAGCTTACAAGTTTCTGCTCCTGGAATTATATTTTCGAATTTCAATCTTTGCAACAAGTAGTTGTGAGACAATGTCCAAATATGAAGATGTTTTCGTCGGGAGTCGTAAGCACACCAAGGTTGCACAAACTACAAATAACAGAAGCAGAGGAGGAAGAATTTTGGGGAGGTGGTCTTAATACCACAATACAAAAAATGTTTGAAGAGATGGTATGTATCTTAAATTATCAGTGTCATCGATCTACTTTATTTTGTATTTTCGTTCTCTTTTTCCCATTAAGGCAAATTGTTTCATTAGCATAAAATGTGCTAGTTTTTCTTGTGTAATGCACCCCCTTACTAAAATATTCTAATTTAACATAAGTAACTGCTATTGTTTGAAGTTAAAAGACTATCATCATGTTTTTTTTTTTTTTTTTTTTTCCCTAAAACAATCCAAATGAAATCATTTTGGTATGGCAGGTTGGATTCAACGGTATAGAAAATTTTACAGTCTCTGACTTTCCTCATTTGAAAGAAGTATGGCACAAACAAGTCCTAGTTAGCTACTTCAACAACTTAAAATCCCTAGTGGTGGATGATAATTGTAGTGGCTTGAGATATATATGTACTCCCTCTATGGCCGTGGATCTTGCACAACTTCAGGAATTGGAAATAAAAAATTGTGCTATTTTGGAGGCAATAGTAGTCGTAGAAGAAGGAATGATGAGGTGCACTTTGTTTCCCAAACTAAATAGACTAAAGCTCAAAGATGTTCCGGAACTCACAAGTTTCTGCAAGTCTATGGGAAATTCAATTGAACTGCCATCCTTGGCCAGCTTGTTGATTGAGAATTGCCCCAACATGCAAACATTTAACTCCAACTCTACAAATGCATGCGTGCCAGAAAGCAAGGACAACACTTTCACTGATGTACAACCTCTCTTTGATTATAAGGTATTCTTTTTCTTTTTTTATGTTTCTCTAACATCACCTGAAATTCTTCATTCACATTTCTTTGCTCTTTTTGTTGTTCAGCCACATTCATCCTCTATGTTTTATCTGTAACTTTGTTTCATTATTGTTTTATTAATAATGAACAACTATAATTGAATTGTTTCAGGTACAACTCTCTCAATTGAAAAAATTGGTGTTAAATGGTTTGCCAAAGCTAAATCATGTATGGAGGATGGACTCCCAAGGTGCTTTCCTCTTTTCAAAGTCTTCTTTCAATAGAAGTTACAGGTTGTAACAGTCTGAAAAGCCTTATTCCAGCCTCAGTAGCTAGAAGTCTTCTACAACTTAAAGTGCTTACGATAGAAGAATGCTGCATGTTAGAAGAAATTGTTGCCAAGAAGGAAGAAGTAGATGAATCAATACCTAGGTTTGTGTTTCCTCAACTAACAAGGCTGAGACTAGTAGAGCTATCAAGGCTCCGACATTTCTACTCAGTGATACATATTTCAGAATGGCCAATGCTAAAGAAGTTGCACGTTTGGAATCGTGACAAATTAGAGACATTAGCATCAGAACTTTTGAGCTTTCAAGAGACTGAGGAAAAAAGCCTACATGAGATGCCTAATGATCGACCCCTACTCTCATTTGACAAGGCAAGTATTTAATCATATTTTTGCACAAATATCAGAGTTCTCACCTCTAGTATCATTTATTAGTTTCAGCATTGTTACGTTATACAACATATTCAAGAATCTACTAGATACTCATTGATTATGCAACAATTTCAACAATCTACTAGATATTCATTGCTTATGCAACCCTGTGAGAACTATATACTATCAATTAAAATTCACTAATTGTTGTACACTTGGGTTTAGCTATAAGTACTTATTTTTTCTTATATAATTACACTTGATCCTTATCGTACCACATTCAACGCCTACACATACTAATGCTTTCATTAATTTTTCAGGTTCCATTCAATAATTTGGAAAGTTTGGCATTGGAATGGAATAGGATTGTGAAGGAATCATTGCATGAAAGACTTCCAATCTTATCATGCAAATTAAAAATCCTTACACTCGTAAACTTTCATGAGAAAACTGATATTTGTGTATCATGTTTCCTTCACAAACTACCCAATCTGGAGAAACTTATAGTTTATGGAGGCTTTTTTAAGAAAATATTATTATATAAAGGACTTGGCTGTGCAGAACAGCATATTGAAGCACCTAGTAAACTAAGCCGTTTACGGCTTTCTTGGTTGTCGGACTCGTTTCATTTGTGGGAGGAAAATTCTATGTTTAAGAAAGTTTTTCAAAATCTGGCAATTCTAGAAGTACTTAAGTGTGATAATTTAAAATATTTAGTGCCATCCGCTGTGTCTTTCCAAAATTTGACAACTTTAGAAGTGATAGAGTGCAACAGATTGCTCAACGTAGTGGTACTCTCGACGGCAAAAAGTTTGGTGCAACTTACAAAATTGAGTATATCCAATTGCAAAATGATCGAGGAAATTATAACACATGAGGCAGATGAAATGGAAGATTGGATCATTTTCAAGAAACTACGTTATTTGAAACTTGAGTGCTTATCAAGCCTTACAAGCTTCTACTCTGGGAATTACAGAATTGATTTTCCATCATTGCAGCAAGTAATAGTGACAGAATGTTCAAATATGAAGACTTTTTCTCAAGGAATCTTAAGCACACCAAGACTACACAGACTACAAAAAACAGAATCTGAGAGTGAAGGATTTTGGGAAGGCAACCTTAATACTACAATAGAATGTCTCTTCTCTGAGGTATGAATAATTGTTACCATATTTTCCCATCTCCCTTACAGTTTATTATTATTATTATTATTATTTAATTTTTCTCTCTACTGGCGTGGATATATATTTGCTACTTAAAATGAATTAGTTGAATTGATCGGAGTAATAATTTATTATATGTTGTTTCACTTTTCTGTTTCCAAAATGAAATAAAGACACTAGGCGAATCAATGAGAGTTGAGTTTTTGTGGTTGCAAAATTGTTCTTAAATCCAAATGAACATATATAATGAATATATTAATATATGTTTGAATTAAAGTCTTTGAGAATCAGTCTGATTAGATCTGAATTCTATAAATTTCAAAAAAAGAAATTAAAAAAAAAAATCATTTTGGTCCCTAAGTTTTGGAAATGGGTCAAATTTTTAATTATGTTTTGTAAAAGGATTAAATCATTCCTAATATTTTGAAAAAATATCAAATTAGTCTCTTCAATCAATCAACTTTTTGTTAAACCAAATGAACAACATGGTAGGCAGGGGTAAAATTGTCATTTCTAATCATGCTCTAGGATGGTGACACGTGTATAAATTAGATAAATTGAAAAAAAATAATAAAATTAAATTAAATTAAACAATTAAACAATTAAAAAACTTGAAAAAAAAATTGGAATCCGGATTAATTAAGAAACTTAAAAAAAAAAACACAAAAACCAAAAAAATATAGATTTGGAATCCGGATCATTTAGAATAAGACATACAATTAAGAAAATTTAAAAAATAATAAAAATAAAACAATAAACACCATAACAAAAAAATCAAACCCATTCGCCACCAAAAAAAAAAAAAAATCTTCACCATAAAAATCAAACCCATTTACCACCAAAGATTAAACTCATCATCAATCATACCTCATCAATCTCATCCTCTATCGCTACCACCACTGCCTCATCATCCTTTGCCGCAACTCATGCTTCATGATTGATGCTGTTGGGTTTCAGATTTGATGGTTTTGTGGGACGTTGATGATGTTAGGTTTGATTTATGATGTTTAGCTTTGGATAGATGATGTTGGGAGATTGACTGATGAGGTTAGGTGTATTTTTTAGGTTTCTAGATTGGGTTTTTAATCGATTGGAAACCCAGATTAGGGTCGATGAACTAATAAACAGATGAATTGATGAATTCTATTTTTTTTTCTGGGAACAAAGATGAATTGATGAACTGTTTTTTAATTTTTATTTAATTTCTTAATTTTTTAATTTATTTCAGATTAATCTCTATCGTCCATTTTAAAATAGACGATAACTATTTGATTATTTAAAATTTTAATTTTTATTGATTTTTTTAATTTTTTAATTTAATTTTAATTAATTATTAATTTATTTCAAATTTAATTATTTAATTATTATAATATTTAGCTATGGGCAATGTTTCAAAATACGACCGTATCAGGCCGTATATACGGAGATACGGCCGTATCGGCCTCTGGCCGAACTCGTACGGGCGTATCACGCCCGTATGACATTTTTCCCGTATTTTGCGTACCGGTACGGCCGTATACGGCCGTACCGTACCCGTACGGCCGTATATTGACATATACGGCCGTATATAGAGCTGAGGGGCAGAAATGGAAAATAAAAGGGGATATAAAAACCAGAACACTCCCAGATCGGCAGATCGACTGCCCTAAACTGGTCTCTTCTCACCGATCGGCAGCATCCCTCCAAGATCTCTCCTCATCGGCGCCAAAGCCTCCATTTCCGGCGCGTTTTCACCTGGTCGGCGGCATCCCTCCCAAGCTCTCTCCTCACCGGCACCAAAGCTTCGATTTTCGACGCCAAATCTTCCATTTCCGGCGAGTTTTCACCTGGCCGGCAGCATCCCTCCCAAGCTCTCTCCTCATCGGCGCCAAAGCTTCCATTGCCGACGCCAAGGCTTCCATTTCCGGCGCCAAAAACTTCCATTTCCGGCGACGCAGAAGGTTTCTCTCTCTTCTCTTCAACTCATTCTTCTCCCTCTCTAGGTTGTCTCTCTCTCTCTTGCCGGCTGTCTTTCTCTCTTTTCTGGCAGTCTCTCGTCTTTAATCAGCACTCGGCACTCTCTCACAGTCTCACTCTCTGTTTTAAGTTGTATTTGAGTTGTATTTGGCATTTGAGTTTTATTTAGTTTATATTATCTTTTATAAATTGCAGGAGGCTTTGTGATTGTAATGGCTAGTAATAAAATGATTCGGCATGAAAGTATGGGGTTGAGATTGAAATAGATGGAAAAAAATATATGCGGTGTACTCTATGTGATAAAGTAATAAGGGGGGGAGTGTATAGAATTAAAGAACATCTTGCTGGTATTAAAGGGAATGTTGCCCCGTGTAAAAGTGTTCCATCGGATGTTAGGGATGACATCAAAAGTTATATGGAGAATTCAGAGAAAGTTAAAAGATATAATCAGTTAGTTAGGGAGGAAAAAATTGATAAATGTATGACATTGAATAGTCAATCCAAATCTAAGGAAGGGTCGGGTAGTGGTAGTGTGACTCAAAGAGGGATTAGGGGACCTATGGATAGGTTTCTCAATAGTGTGGAAGATGATCAGATTGAAGAATTAGGGGGAATTAGAAAGGGAGGAACTGATAAGGAGTTACGTGATCGAACATGCGATGAGATAGGTCGATTCTTCTTTGAGAATGGCATCGCATTTAATGTTGCTGATAGTCCATCTTTTGTAGCAATGATTCGGGCAGTTGGGTGCTTTGGGACAGGTTTGAAACCGCCGACCAGCTATGAGTTGAGGACTTCCATATTGAGGAGGGAGGAAGAAAACACCGAAACTATTGTAACTGAAGTGAAGAAGACATGGGTGAAAACAGGAGTGTCGATATTGTCAAATGGGTGGAAAGATATAAGCGGTAGACAACTAATCAACTTCCTTGTAAACAATCCATATGGCACAGTTTTCCTTCGTTCGGTTGATGTTAGTGATGCAGTGAAGGATGCGGCATTGTTGTTTCGTTTACTTGATGATGTGGTTGAAGAGGTTGGAGAGGATATTGTTGTTCAGGTGGTGACAGATAATGCCTCCAACTATAAGAAGGCTGGGGAAATGTTGATGGAAAAGAGGAAGCGGCTATGGTGGACACCCTGTGCAGCTCATTGCATAGATTTAATGCTTGAAAAACTTGGAGAACTACCCCAACACAGAAATGCATTGAGAAAAGCGAAGAAGGTACTATAATAATAATAATATTACTATTCTTTATTTTTTTTCAACTTAACTCATATTTTAATTAAAAAATTTATGTCATATAATAGGTGACAAACTTCATTTATAATCATGGATAGGTGTTGGCGCTGATGAGAAAGTTTGCAAACAAGGAATTGGTCCGACCTGCTCCTACAAGGTTTGCCACTGCATATTTGACATTGCAGAGTATCTCTGAACTACGGCAACCTTTGCAACATATGTTTACTTCATCAGAATGGGAGGGATGTTCATATGCAAATAAGCCAGATGGAAAAGAAGTAAAGAAAATCATACTGACAGATTTGACTTTTTGGGAAGGCATCTCTTATGCATTGAAGACAACAAGACCTCTTGTTCATGTGTTGAGGATAGCGGATTCAGAAAAAGTCCCCGCAATGGGATTTATTTATGGAGCAATGGATACCGCTAAGGAGGAGATAGCAAAAAACTTGGGGGGTGATGTTGGAGCTTATAGTGAGATTTGGAAGATTATTGATGACAAATGGGAGTTCCAAATGCACCGCCATTTGCACGTAGCTGCCTACTTTTTGAATCCTCAATTTCAATATTCACAAGAAATGGCCGATTATGAGATTAAGTGGGGGTTGTATAAGTGCATGGATAGGGTTATTGCGGACGATAAAGATCGAGAGAAGGCAGATTTACAAGTTGAAGAATTCAAGCATGCAAGAGGGATGTTTGGCATAACCCAGGCAAAAAATTCTATTGGCAAACGTACTCCCGGTATGTAGAGTTTTCTTTTAGGTGTTATTCAATCACTTGTGTTTTCTTACTAAAAGGATTTTTATTGGCATTGTAGCTGAATGGTGGAGTCAATTTAGAGATCGTACCCCAGAGTTAAGATCTTTTGCAGTGAAGATTTTAAGTCTTACTTGCTCATCCTCCGCTTGTGAGCGGAATTGGAGTGCGTTTAATATGGTATGAATCTAGTTAAAAATTTAAAACATACTATAAAATTATTTTGTATATTTTATACTTATTTTTTTATTATTAATTATTATAGATTCATACTAAGAGACGCAATCGGTTGGCCACAGAGAAATTAAACTCATTAGTGTACATCATGTACAATAGAAAGTTGCGTCAGAAATTCGAGAAGCTCCAATGTTTACCTGATGATGCCGACCCTTTAGTGTTTGACGACGTGCCTTCTGATAATGAGTGGGTCACAGGAGAAGATGTTGTCGAATCAAGTGGAAGTAGGCCACAACAACGAAAGAGGATTAGGGATTCACGTAAGTTTATAATTAAGTAAATGGAGTTATTTGAATATACATTAAAATTTTTAATTATGTTACTTTAAATTATTTTGGTGTAGGGAAAGGAAAGGGTGTTCAATCATTAGATGATGAAACGGAGAGGGATGACATCCCTAGTGAGGAGGAGAATGATTGTGATGATGATGATGATGATGAGGAAGATGACAATCATGACACATTCCGTTTTCATTTCAATACTCATTTCCGACCAAAGACTTTACCAGAATCATATGATTAGATCATCTTTTGTTTTTGTGATTTTTATGTTGTTTTTGGTTTGGTTACTTTGGTATTATTGCTATTTAGTAGCAATACATTATTGTTCATCTTTTGTTTTTGTGACTTTTGTGTTGTGTTTGATTATCTTTTGTTTTTGTGACTTTTGTGTTGTGTTTGATTTGGTTTGATGTTTAAATACATTGTTGTTTTTGTTTTTGTGACTTTTGTGTTGTGTTTGATTTGGTTTGATGTTTAAATACATTGTTGTTTTAGAAATTTATAATATTTCCTACTGTTTTTGGGTTTTTTTTTTTTTTTTAACCATTTGCCGTATAATACGTCCGTATAATGCGTACCGACCGTACCGTATCGTACCACCGTGGGGTGTCCGTACCGTACCGTACCACGTATTTTCGAACCTTGGCTATGGGTAGAGATATAATGGTTTTTTTTATCCGTTTTAATAGAGTCCAAGGGTAAATTAGTCTTTTCATGTTTTCTGTTAGATTTAGCTGTCAGTCGACTGATGGAATGAATTAATTTAACACTCTTTTAAAATGTTATGGATGATTTGATCATTTTTCAAAATATAATTAAAAATTTGATCATTTTCTAAAATTTAGAGAATAAAATGATTTTTACTTAAGAAAGTTGGATTCTATAATTAAAGTATTCAATTGCTTAATTGACTAAATATTCTCTACTTTTATTTCTCATAATCAATGGTTGTTTTAGGAACCTCCGCTGTCTATGCTTTATAATTATGAAGTGTCTTGGAATTGTAATTAAAATAAGAGTTCATTGTTTTATGTATCTTTTTGCTTGAAAATGAGTAAATCTTTGTGTTGATTATCAAATAATAGAATCAAAGAACATGCGGTAATATTATGCATCAACTAAATCTAAATAAAAATCTATTAAAAAAAAAAAAAAGCATTCTCATTTGGATTGTTTAAAACAACTTTTTCTATGTACTTTGGAAGTAAGATATTTGGTAAATAATGATTTTTTTCTTTTTTGGCATTCTCTCTCATTATAGTATATGTTCAATAATAATATAGATGATATTTAAAAAAGTAATGTTAGTTATTTTAACTCCTATACAAACTTATTTCTAAACTTTGATGTCATAATTTATTAATTGAGATAAAACATCACTAATGTAAATCCATCTGTCAATTGTTACATTATAAGTTAGAATACAAGTTAGGATATAAAGTTGAGAAACCTAATATTACTCCATTTATGAACATAGTTGACTATTTATTTATGTTATAATTAGAGGATTATTTATTACTAATAAGTTTCTCTATAATTACAGAATGAGCAGTCTTGTAGAATGGATTGAGATCATCCTTTCATATACAAAATGATCAGAGGAAAGTCATTGGAGGTTTGTGAACATTGCAGCTTTTTTGTTTATTTATTTATTTTTTGGTTTTGAAGAGAGCTTTTGCTTGCTTAGTAATGTCACTACTATTTGGTCATTTGAAGCACATTTCACCAGAATTGTGTAACTGCTGTTATTCATCATTTATTGTTGAAAAATGGTGTATGTGAATTTGTGCACTCACGCATCATTTGAAGTATTCGTTTTTGAATTTCTCTCTTTTTTTTTTTTTTTTTTTTGTAAAAATAAGATTAAATCGTCTTATTAATCCTTTAATAGATTTCCCTAGGTTTCTTAGTAATGAAGCTAATTATGGTTTTAAATGAGTTTTTATTTTTCTTTTTTTAATAGCAAACTTACTAGGGTGAGTTTTGCTACAGTCACTAAACTAATTGTTTGATTGTGATATTTTGGTTTTTTAGTCTTTATGTTAGGTGGCAAATTCAAAAACACTCCAATTTCAAAGCCAAAAATCTATTTTAGCCCCTCCCAAAACAAAATTTGTTTTTAACTTTTTCAAGAAATGATTTGCACCCTATGCCCCATAGTTCCCAAATTGCCCCTACAATTAAATTATCAACTTACCCTTCTCATCAAAATAGTCATTCAAAATTCAAAAAAAAAGGAAAAACGAAACGCGCAATTACGAAGGAACCCTCAAATAATCCTACCCTATTATGACAACCATTCAACAAATATCTCACGGTCACATTTTTATTCTCATCAAGCTTTTGTCATGGAAGGAGGAAACTATGGTACCGCTGCACCGCCGTCGACACTGCAACAGACACCGCCAACCTCTTCGTCGCCATTTTCCGTCGTTCGAAGGTAAAATTCCCGCAAACTAACCCATTTTTCATTTGGATTTTGAGTTTTTTGGGTTTTTGTCGAAAGATTTGTGTTGTGTATGATTTGTGTTGGGTTTTGGTTATTTAAGAGCGATTGAAAGTCGATTATTTGTGTTGGGTTTTGGTTGTTTAAGAGCAATTGAGAGTCAATTGATCTTCCTACCGCTCATGTCACGGATGGAAGCGGTCAATCAGTGAAAGGAGCCTGTCACGAATGGACCACTTGCATTCGTGACAAGAGAGGCTTCTGTCATGGTTGGAGCCCATTTGAGGCAGTTAAGTTGTTTTTCATCCGTGACAGATTCATTTGAGTCAAATTTGTTGTTTCTTTCGTACATATGGATGTTGACAAGGAGTCGCAACTTGTTTATAGGCACGAGATTCGGGAAATAGCCCCCGGAATGCGGGTGAATTCATATTGTCACCTCAGAACCCTTGGTACGGTCTATAATGTCTTGATGCAGTATAAATTGTACGGTAGATTTGTTGCAAGCCTTCTAAGATATCTAATCCATACAAACCATGTTACACAGTATTTTGCTAGGAAGTTAGTGCTAGAAATACTTATACGCACTATTTTGCCAGGAAGTTGGTGCTAGAAATACTTACTCGGGAGCTCATCTATCCTGGTGCTCGAGAGGATATGATGTGGTTTGAAATAGGAGGCGGCCATATCAATTTTGGAAGCAGGAATTTGTTCTGGTCACAAGACTCTGGTTTGAGCAAATCAAACGATGTCATGTTAAAGTGGACCAGAAGAAGCTGGGGATCGGAGTGTATACGAACGACTATTTTCAGGGTACTCAGTTCACATAAATGAGACTCTTTTGCAAGAAGAGATGTATAATCGAGAAGATATGCTGAAGATGTTGTATGTTTCCGTCATCAATGACATCTTGCTCGGGGAGGACGAGCGAACAACGATTCAGTCATTTTTTGTGGCATCTAGTTGGGGATTTGGACATGTTTGAGAATTTTCCTTAGGGAACATATGTCTATGGTTTGACTCTAAACTACCTCCGTTTGGCGATTACTCCTAAATGGGTTTAGAGAGTCGAATTGTCATTTGGCATCAATATTTATGGGTTTGTTTGGAGGTATAAAACTGAGTACATGGTCTTTAATACTAATTATAATTGTTTAGTTTTATATATGTTAAAAACTTGTTTTGTTTTTAATTATTTTTGCATTATAGTGGTGGTTGATCAAGGTGTTCCCAATGTTCGCTGACGCAATGTAGGCCAAATTTAATCAAAATAATAATAATTGGATGGTCCCAAGGTGTTTAAATTGGGTGTGTCCAAATAAGACACAGTAAATTTCACAGTCTAACTGCCACTGTAAGTGTCTAACTATGGCTTATTTTGTTTCCTTTTTTAGTATGTTTTGTTGTAATATTAATATGTATGTCTATATTAATAATTGTTATGTATGTTTTGTAGGCACACGGATTGCAAACCTTGAATCCACCGACGAGGAGGCAAGGATGGATTTTATGAAGTTTTTCAATCTACTGCATTAGGTTAGAGAGAGGGTCTTTGAGGAGGGCGGTGGGGGCACCGATGAGGAGAGGGGTCGTCTTTTAATGCAAACTTCCCCCACAGAAGCCATTAGTCTAACACAACAAGGCCAAGGGGGGAAAACATCCATGGAAGTCATTTGTCTAACTAAGCACTACTGTTAGACTCAAGGATTGACTACATGGAGTAAGTCGGCACTGAGTCTTACGGGCCACACCGTGATAGACCGACTCCATTAGATCGTGCAACTAGAGAGAATAGGTAAAAAAAGGTGCACGATACCCCTAGGACGGAGCGTGGATAGTCTCATCCTCCAATACGTGGGGTATATTATTATTTTATTAATTTATATATATATATATTCATTTTTTTGAATTGAAAAGTTTTGAAATTATTGTATGGTAGTACGGAATTGGATAGATAGACTGAGTCTCTAACCATGATAGACTAAATGTAATATTTAAATACTGGTTCTATAAACAACCTGGATAGTAAAAAAACAATAGAAAACTTTGTCAAAATTTTTTATAAAATTATTAAAAAATGTGACTTTATTGTGTAAATTTTTGTTAGTAATTGTTTTTTTCCTTTTTGCGGGAGCACCATGATAGACAGCCTCCATTAGGGTATGCACTTGGAGAGGATAGGTCAAAGAAGGTGCATGATGCTCCTAGGACAGAGTGTGGACAATCTCATCCTCCGACATGTAGGTAATTATTATTTTATTAATTTGTACATATTTATTCATTTTATTGGATTGAAAAGTTTTCGAATTTACGAAGTTGGAATGAGAGACTGGGGCTCTAAACAAGATAGACAAAGCGTAATTTTTAAATATAAATTCTATAAATAACCTGAATAGTAGAAAAGAAAAAAACAAAAAAGAGAAAAGACTATTAAAATTTTTGTAAAATTGTTAAACAATGTGACTTTGTTGTGTCATTTTTGGTTTGTAATTGTTTTTTTTTTTTTCCTTCTTGTAAGAGCACCGTGATGGAGTCTTCATTAGGGTGTGCACCTAGAAAGAATAGCTTAAAGAAGGTGCAAGATACTCGTAGGACAAAGCGTGGATAGTCTCATCCTCTAGTACGTGGGTTATATTATTATTTTATTAATCTGTACATACATATTCATTTGATTGAATTGAAATGTTTTGGAATTATTGTGTGGTAATACGAAGTTAGATAGGAAGACTGAGTCTCTAAATGTGATAGACAAATTGTAATTTTTAAATATAGGTTCAATTAATAACCCGGATAGGTAAAACGATATGGGAGGTTCTATCAAAATTTTTATAAAATTATTCATAAATGTGACTTTATTGTGTAATTGTCTGTTTTAATTGTCTTTTTTCCCCTTTCTGTGGGAGCCTTAAACAGTTACTGTGCAGATGGTCATGGATAAGTTGTTAAGGCTTAAGGAGCTGATGATCTCAATGCATAGGAAACAAAAAATATAGTTAAGGTGATAAAGAAGATTGAAGGCACATTTTGGAATCCCAGGGTCTTCCGACGATCCGGATGATGATGATGATAGTGAGAGGACACAAATGAATGACGATATTCGTGATAGAGCAATGACGATCATAGGGGAGAGGGTACAGTTGTCGACTGTATTGACTCGAATGATTAAGAGGGTGATAGTAGAGATGATGATCGAACATTTGCCATATTTGTGAAATCCAAGGTAAATTTCATATTTAGTTTGCGTTTTAGTTTTACATATCAATCTAACTGCCTAATATAAAACAATTGGTTTAAAGTTGTAGGAGAAAGCCGATGAGTTTGTTCCACAGTCCAGACAAACAATTAAGCCATCAGCGGCTCGTCGGATGCCATACACAGCGCCTCCGCTTAAGAAGAAGAGAAAGAAGACACATGAGCAAGGGACGATGGATGAGCAAGAGAAAATGGATAATCCTTCTTCTGTTGAACTTGTGAAGGAGCAAGAGAAAATTAAGCAGATCATCATCATCCGCTATATGCCATCCACAGAGGATCGGAGGAGACCATCATCATCCCATGTATGCCACCAGACCAGAGAAAGTGGAGGTAATCCTTATTCTGGAGGGGTACCTTGCATGCAAGGATTCGAACGACCTGCTTCTGTAAGTGTTATTCCTTACTATATATATTTATATATATATATTTATTTATTTATAATATAATTTCTCACCCTTTTATTGCTTTTTATTTTAGGCGTACATGCGGTTATGTTATTCTAGCCAAAACTGAATGGATCAAGGACATTGAGGATGTGGATAAGTGGTTGGATAATCTTCACATCGATCATATTTGTTGGTCCTTCGAATTATAGGAAAAACTTGAGTCCATGGCTTTTAAGTCACAGATACGCAGTCCACAAGTGTTCTATATTTGTGAGCGTATATATCGTATTTATTCATTATCTGTATCTTTGTTTTGTTTAATGATAATTAATATAACAAGGTCTTATTTTGTGATTTTGCAGGAGGATTTTGTGCATGCCTCGACTCGAGATTATGGTAAAATAGAGATGCCTTTTGATCCAGCCACAGCAAATGTCCCTGATGACTGGATAGGTCTTTTCCCAGGATCAGGGAGACCCAAAGTCCCTTTGGTGGGACGTAGACTATGTAAGTGTTGTTAATCATAACTGATATATTTTAAGCAGTTTAATTTATTTATATAAATTAGTCCCGTGCACTGACATTTTGAATATGCGGTGTTGTTGCCATGCAGTCTACATCAGACACATTACATCCTCTGTCAGGTGTGCTTGAAGGAGTAGAGGATCCTAATTTTCGATCGAGTGCTAAACTAGACAAAAAAATAGGATAACAACCATTCGGCCGCCGGTTCGCTACCATTCTTTGATTCTGTGTAGGAGCGATTGTTATCAGAGATATGGTTTGTCGATGCCACGAGAGGCTACAGAATTGACGGTTACGCATCTCAGCCCATCCAAGGTGCCTCAACAACCCGATCAGTAAACTCCACCTTTTAATAGAATTATTTATTTATTTAATCATTTGTTCTATATATGGCTTGACATTTTTTATTACTGATACAACATCAGCTGTGGAGCTTACACCGCAGATATTTGGTGGTGCTAGAAGAAGTGGACGTTCGGGAGTAATTTCGAAGATGCACAAAGGATTAGGAGACAGATAGCTGTCGATTTATTTTATTATTCTCATCCAGTAACTTAGTTGATACGTGTTTCATTTGTATATTTGTACATAGATATTAGTTTGTAAATGGAAAATTGTTGGGTTCTTGTGCGGTAGTAATTTTGTTGACATTTGTACGTGGATTTATAATTTCAAATGCAGGTTCAGTTACTCAGGAAGTCTGCAAACAAGGACAGATTCGAGCAAAATTTGTGTAAAATCGGATAAGTTAAATTACCACCGAATAATTAGTATGATGGTTATATATATATATATGTATAAATAAATAATTTGTACGACCTAAATTACCACAAAAACTTGAGTAAAATTGTATGAAATTTATTTAATTTATCTATCTAGATTAAATAAATTTAGTACCAATTAAATTATTTAGTATGAATTAAATTGCCACCACGTGTTAATTCAAATAAAATAAAATTTATTTGATTAGAATGAAGGTTTGTTTGATACATGTATTAATTATCTATAAAAAATAATATTGTATCACTAAATTTGATCTTAAGTTAATTTATTTGTCACTAAATTTATTTATCTATAAAAAAAATTGACAATAATGATCTAAGTTAATTTATTTATCACTAAATTTATTTGTCCATAAACAAATTGAAATTAATGATCTAAGTTATTTTATTTATCACTAAATTTATTTATCTATAAACAAATTGAAATTAATGATCTTAAGTTAATTTATTTATCACTAAATTTATGTGATGGTATGCATTTGAGGAGATTTTCCAATTTTTTCTTTTGGCACTATTAGAGATCCAAAAAATTACAAATTGTGAGAACAAATTATTTTAGGATGTTTTTGGTCATTAAAAGTCAAAAAATAGGGGAATCACCCTCCATGATCCGCACTAATGCATTGTGAATATTGGATATTAATTTCCCTTTTTTCTAGGCTTTTAAGGAACCCAAATATTTTAATCTTTTGTGTTAAAAAGAATTATATTAGTACAATAAAAAAATAAGGAAGAAATTCATAATAAAAAAAAATTCACTAAAGTTCAATGACCCGAATTCTGTTTGGTTTGGTTTGAAGAGCTCGTAGTGCAACAATTGTGATGAAACGATAAATATGAAATTTTTTTGAGGATCTGTGATGGTAGCAGAGGGATTGAGCCAATAGGACTATATGTTTAGGGATCTGTTTTACCTAAGGTTTTTTGTATTCGCACACATTCACACATGCACAAACACATATTAGGACCTGTTTTGCCTAAGGTATTTTCTACTCGTGCACACACTCACATGCACACGCACGTGTGCACTCGCACACGTGCATGCACACACACATAGATATATATATATATATAATGATTTTATCATCAATGCCTTCTAATTTTAAAAAGTTAAGATGAACAAATTAAATTCATCTATTGCATTTAAATTAAATAGAAGAGATAATTTGTTTTAGGAGAGAGAATACGATGGATGAATTTGATTGATTCGTCCTAACTTTTTAAACTTAGGAGACACTGATAATAAAATCATTATATATATATATATATATATATATAATGGATTCTGTTAGGGTTTCTCATTGGTTTCTATACACCTTAGGTTTCTTAGTCATGAAGCCAATGATTTTAAATGAGTTCTTTTTTCAAATAGCACACTTACTAGGGTGAGTTTTGCTAGAGTCACTAAACTAATTGTTTGATTGTGATGTTTTGGTTTTTTGGTCTTTATTTTAGTGTGCAATTTGAATGGCTTTGTTTTTGTTTTTTATTGATTGAATTTTCAGTTTGTTGAAATTAGGGGTTTAGTTTTCTAGGGATTTTGAAATAGAAAAAATATGGGTTTGTGTTAAAATAGTTTAGATGATGAAATTGAATGTTAAAAGGGGTTGAGGAAGCCATTAATGAGGAGTTGACTCTGTTTGCATTTTTAAAAATGATGAAGTCTGTTGAAATGTTTGTAATGTCCGAGAAAAAATTTTTCAGGACCTTCTTTGTGATCTTGAGACCTAATCTTAGTTCTAGGGACCTTTTTTTTTTTCAAGTTAGAAGCTATGACCATTGTTCATCTTTGGGACTTATTTTAATAAACAAGACCTATTGGCTGTTTTGGGATCTCATGATGGCTACTACTGTGTTTACTTTTTTTTTTTTTTTTTTTTTACTTACCTTTAATTTTTTTATTAATTTATTAAATTGTTTTTAGATAGTGAATCACAGAAGAAGGTTAAAGAAACTTGAGGGTCGACGGTTTAAGGGAGTAATCAACCAACACTTCCCTTTCAATTTGTTAGAACTAGTCAGCAATGCCCTGTCAAACATTATTGACGATGGGTGGACAAGAGAAAAGGAGGTTTATGGAACTCGCTTTGGGCATTTTCTACGGATGTAATGTCACAAATTTCTTTAGGATGATTGTGAGTTGCTTTTAAGAGAACTACACCATGGTGGTTTGAGCGATGAGATGCATTTTCAGTTAAGGACGAAGAGAGGTAAGGTTTTCTCAAAGTAGAGTTTACCTTACAACTGGACTCAAATGAGAAAAGGTTTCATATATTAGTTTGAATCCCGGCCGTAGAGAACGATATCCACACTATATATTTCAACAATGATGTTGTTTGGGAAGAGTCTGTTAAAGGCAACCTTACTTACTGGTGAGTTTCAGTAGAAGAATGATGTTGTGAAGCTAATAATGCTTCATCTTTTTCTCCATAGGTGCAATGATAAGAACTAGGTGGCTACGTGGGCGTTACGGCTGGTGAAAGACTTGATAGTGTGGAGGGGGATGCTTTCCCATAGGGCGCATTGGACTGTAAGCTTTTGTTTTATGTATTAGCAAAAAGGGAAGGACACTTAACAAAGGAATATAATTTTGAGTAAATTACAATTTAACTATCCACTTGAAACTCTAATTCAAGTTGAGCAACTATTTTGATGTTATTGCAATTTACCCTCCTCTCGTTAACATTCCTCTGTTAAAATTAACTGAGTGAAAGGTAAAATTATATTTTGACCTTATTATTATTTTTTTAAATAAATTTTAAAAACTTTAAAATAAATTAAATAAAAGATTTTTTAACCAAATCTCCACCATCTGTCTTGAGATGGACGGTGAAGATCAATTTTAAAAAAAATAAAAATTTAAGTAAAAACAAAGTAAAAGATTAAATATTAACCAAAAATCCAACTTGAACCCATCATCATCTTCTTCATGTTTATGATCTCCTTCATCTTAAACCCATCATCATCATCTTCTTTATCCATTCAAAATATCACCAACAGTTTTTCACCAATTAACCAATAGCTCTTCATTATCATCAAAATTCAACCTTGAACCCATCATCACCATCTTATTCACTAGTTCACCATCAAAAAATCACCAACAATCACCAATTAAAAAAATAATCAACCCAAATAATCACTAGGTCAACCCCATAAATAAAAAATGAAGATCACCAGTTCAACCCAAATAATCAGAAGAAAAATTGAAGAAAAAAATTGAAAAAAAAAAATTGTCTAGGTTCATTCTAATGAACCCAGAAATGGGTTCATTAGTTAACCTAGAATCTCTGGGCTCACGAATAAACCTAGAATCTGGGTTCAAAGAAGAAGAAGAGAAGAAGAAGAAGAAGAAGAAGAAGAAGAAGAATGAGAGAGAGGCTGTGACAGGAGATAAGGAGAAAATGATGAGGAAGAGAGAGAAGGCAAAAGTTAAATAAAAATTTATTATTTAATTTTTGTATTTAATTATTTAATTTTTAATTTAGTATTTGGTCAACTGGTTCAACTTCAATCATCAAGGGCAATTTCGCTTTTTCGCCGCTTTGATACTATTTACTGTCAGATGTAATGGAATCTTGCTAGCAAGAGGGGGATTAAATTGCAATAACATAGAATTAGTTGCTTAGCCTAAATTAAAGTTTCAACTGGATAACTAAATTGTAATTTTCTCTATAATTTTTCTAGCGATTCTTAAATGTTGTTTGTAAGTTAGAATTATGATTAACGGGTTCCTTTTAATTTCATGTCATGTAAGTACTAACATACAATTATATTGATTTTTTTTTTTTTTGTAGAATTTTTATGTTTAAGGTGTCCTTGACAATCACAATGGAGGCATAAAAGTATAGAAAGATGATTAAATTCAAAGAAAACTACTCACACATTGGATAATTATGAGACTTGAACCCTTAACTTTTTAAGATCAAGGGAAGTGCTCAATCACTCATACTAAAGGATGACGTGCTGATAGACTTACACTTTAAAGGGTTGTTTCAATGGAAGGTTAGGTTAGGCTTGAAAGAGTGTTGATAGCTATGAAGAAAAGAAGTAAGAATGGTTACCTAATTTAGGTAACTCTATTTGTTTATTCGGCTTTAGTATTACTTAAAATTTTCATTAATTCTAGTTAGATTATTGTGAATTGTAGATGCGTGCATTAAAGAAACTCGAGCCTAATGATGACGAGAAAAGCTAAAGGTACAAGTAGGATCTCATGGATGTGCTATCATTACACTTCGTAGGAAATATCATTCGCTAATGTCTAGCCAAAGTTGCCTGAGGATTGCGACGAGCCAGTAGTTGCTGTCTTCATTTGCCCGTTGTACGAGCAGGTGTTAGCCAAACATGCGAGCAAGTGAGAAAGCAAATGAAGGGACTATAGTAGAGTTAAAATAATACACAAACATACCTTAGGATCCTTTTACTAACAATTGACCAATGTTAATCTATTTATTTATATTTGTTTACTTATGTTGACAGGTCAGAGTTGAGTGTAAATACTGCTAAAGTTAGAGCAAGTTAGCGTAATTTTTCCATAAATTAAATATTAAAAATATTTTTGATAAAAAACAGTATTAAAAAATTTTCAAAAATATTTATAGTTATTTTCAAATAAAATAAAAATAAGTTAATTAAACTTTGAAGAAATTGTTATATAAAAACACGCTACAGATAGAAAAGAAAAAAAAAATTGAAAAAAATAAAGACAACCCACAAAATGTATAAATGGATTTCACATAAGGCACCGTTGGGGATGATGTGTCACCAAACAACCAATAAAACCAATTTGGTGTTTCAATCAAATCCACTTGTTAACGAACAAAAACAACCAATTCAATAATGAAAACCTAATGTAACAAACACCTCCAATGAAGACAACAAAAATAACAATGTGATTATGTGAACGTGAGGTCAATTCGAGAAGGTAAGAGCATGAGGAATACCGTATGTGCCCTTAACCATTCACAAATTGCTAGACGCAAAGCATTGGAAGTTAATGAAAGAAGGATTTCATGAAATCACTAAAGATTGCTCAATCATGGAGCATGCCCACAAAGTTTATTCAAATCAGCCAAATGTGCCCATCAAGTTGACAGCTAAGAGGGCACAAGGGATGATAGGTGGCATAACGTCTCCCGAGATTTGTAAAGATAGTTAGAAAGCCCCCCAAATGATAGAAGGCACACTCCTTTGACGAATACCAGGATGATAATATATCAAATAGACATGGTAACATGGCTAGAGCCATATGGAGCCGAGGTGTGACAATGAACGCATTTACTAGGTGAAGGCATATGTCGGACCAATGGTAAGAAACTACTACTGCACCTACAACGGTAATCCATTTGTTAGGTCATGTACAAGTCAAAAAAAGGACAAATGTCATGGAAAGTACGTGATAATGCTTATGTGAGTTACAGTAATCCATTCTTAAGTCAAGTACAAGTCAAAAAAAAGGACAAATGTCATCCAAAGGGCATGATAATGCTTGCATGAGGTAATATAAGGCTTTTTTCACATTGTGCTCTCGACATGTATATTTTTCTCTCTCTTGATTTTGCAAATCCAAATTGGCGTATCCAAAACCTATAACACTAGTTTTAACCCAATCGATTTTGTGTAAAAAGCAAAACAAAATTTTCTTTTAACAAATAGCCGGAATATGAAAAGAGAAAAGTTTATTTAACTATATGTGAGTGTTTGAGGGTTTATTTGAGATAACTTTTAATTTTAAATTTTCATAGTAAAAGAAGAGAAGTAAAAGCTCAAGTTTTTCAAATTCTATTTGGATTATACATTTTACAAAAGCTTTTAGATTTGAAAGAGCTTTTGTGATTGTTTGGTTGAAATATTACTGAAATATCATTTTATGATGATATGATTTTATGTCATTTTATAAGAGCTTTTGAATATATTTGATTAAAATAATTCAAATTATCACTTACATATTTTATATATATATATATATATATAAATGTGTGTGTTCTTTTTAAACAATTTACTCGATAGACATGCATATAACTTATTTTTTCAATTATATTTACTTAAGTTTTGATTATTAAAATAAATTAAATTAAAATTACACATACATTCATGCATAACAATACATATAAATTATGTCAATAATTTTAGCCAAAACAAAACCAATCCTTTTCTCTTATTGCTTCTCTTTTTCCCCCCCTCTTGTCCCTGATTTTTTTTTTTTTTTTTGGCTAAACAATGTCCCAGATCTTGGATTAACCAAAAATAACTGGAAGCACAAAAGTTTCCAGATGAACTGCTTGACAGCTGTAGTTTAAATTAATAGATTCAATCATTTTACTTGCAGAAAAGCATTCAATCGGTTTATAAGAGGAGCCCAAAACGCCATTGTCTTGTAATTGAGCAATTCAGTTCATTACTCAATCTAATTGAAGAAAGCACATTTATTTATTCAGTAAAGAGAGACTTTATACGCTAAAACTGTAACATGCACTTGCAACCAAAAACTACACTGGCCAGAAAACGTTGTCAATCAAGCAAAAAAGCAGAGTATATACACAACTATAGTAACCATATATTCTTGAAACATTCTGCGCCTTGTAAAATAGGTGATGGTGGCTGTGATAGCTGGAAAAGATGCACACAGCAATTTCAGTCAATCGCTCCAGTTATCCTGATCCTTCATGGATCCTTCATCCTGCATGTCCAACCTAGTTAAAAGCAACACAAGCTATTCAACAATTAAAGCTTAATACATTACAGTTTTAGCGCACACAGGTAGAACTTGATACCAAAAGTAGAAATAAAATACAACAGAAACCAAACAGTTCACCAATTCATCAGTGATCATTCTAGGAGGGGACCAGACAAGAATTTTTCTGTCACTTCCACCTGTGTATAGTTCCTGCAACAATTGACAATCAGTCAAATGACCAGCCCATACATATGTAACATAATGTGCACCGAAAACCCAATCTTCTCCTAAAAAACTAATGACTGTCAGATCTATTCTAGAAGGCATGAGGAGCCATTTATGAGCAAACTCTGGTTCTCCAAATAAAAGTTGTCTGAAAGATAACTCCGTATCTTCCTCCAACTTCTGCTCTTTACCTCACTGAAACCCCAATATCCTAGTCAAGTACCTCCATAGAATTTAACATAATTAAATGGGGGAGTAAATATTGTGTAGCTCATAAGTTGAAAACATCTTCATGTATGAGTTCCATAGATCTGATTTTCTAAATTTAATAGGATGCATGTTCCCAAACACAATTGACAACATGACTCGATAAGTAAATTGACCATTTGCTCCCTTGTCTAGTTCATATTGCTGTGATTAATTAAATTTTTACAAGACAGTTGGGGAATAAGGTCCTAACTGGTCCTGTGAACTAAACCAGCAACAGTTGACATATTTGTAATGCCCACGAAATACCCGACCAGTTATCAAATGCCTAAAAAGAGACAACCTAAAGTTACCAGCAAAGAAGACTTGCATCCCATGCACACGTAATAATATACTATTCAAAAAGAGAAATATGACATAAAGAGAGAGATGTTTTACTTTAACAGCTGTCATGCATGGAACAAAAACAAGAGCTGGATCCTGACTCATTGCTAAGTGAATGGCTTCGCTGGTTTGCAGCCGAACAGTTTGAAAATTCACAAGTGTATTACAACCAGATTCAACATCCCACTACCTTATCTTGAATATGACATCGCATAGGTTTGACATGCAAAGTTACCAGGTGCTGGAACACCCTTGAAATTTCATATGTCTGTCACAGGAAAAGCCCATGAACTTTCAATTTAGGATTCAAGCTTCATCTGTATACAACCTTTATCTAGGAGTTAGAATGGCTGGATGGGTGCTAGATGTTTGAAGGAGACTTGCTGATGGGTTCAAAGCACTCCCCCATCCAAGGATGGAACTAAACATTTAAAGTAGGGAGGGCAAATTATATCTAACAAACTGTCTAACTATCTAACCTATTTGAAATTGTTAGCGTATGCATATTTCAAACTTTCTACAAGTGTATCATATAACATGAACCTAAAATAAAACCAACTCAAAAGTCAAAACTATCTAAACTACAAGTGACATCATAACCATTCATCTTCACCTTGTCATTTAATCAAACACACGGTAAGCACACATTTGTTACAAACTAAATATCATAGATACTTCTTTTTTTTCCCTCTAATTTAATAAAGCCTACTAGAATCAGTTGGCATGTTTTATGGCCTAAACAAATCTAAATCACCATTTAAAAGGTAACAGAAGTAATTTACTTAAACTGACAAACAACAATGTTTAAATAAACTTCAACCAATATATTAAATTGAGATAAAAATGAAGAATTACATTGATATATTTCGAAGGATGAAAACAAATGTTAGGATGGCATCGGGCAAGGGCAGAACTAGGGAAGCATGGCAGAGGGTTTTACTTTTGGGTGAGACAGCAACGGAGAGTAAAGTGAAGAGCACTTAAAACTCTACAGCATACAAACCATCTCATTCTCATTTATAGCAGACAAGTAACTATACTAACAGAACCCAACCAACTCTCCACGAAAGATTGCTTGCTTTCCATATTTTACTGCAAAATATAAACTAGAAGTAAAAAACAAAAATACCCCAAGTAGCGGATGCAGATGGGATGAGGAGGGTTTGGACCGACCAATCCGATGCCGCCACCGCCAGAACACAACAATCTCACGACAATCAATCAATCAATCAATCAAAAGATCCAAAACGAAACTAGAAGCAGATCGATTCAAGCGAACCCCTCTGATTTCTCCGGCGAGATCTGGTAAGAGAGGAGAAGAAGAAGATCGTGCAAGAAAGGACATGAGTGGAAATTTTATTTTAATATTTATATTGTGAAGGGCAAAATTGGTATCATAAAAGATTCATTAAACAAAATGGCTGCCCTTTTTAGTTGGAGGCTCTTTTGGGAGAAGGTCCACACTGATAAGTGATATCTGTGGCTTCATCTAGAAACTCTTTCCAAAATCAAGAGTCATTTTTGGGGACTTCTCAACATTTTAAATGATGGCTTCTGGAGGGATGGGGTTCAAGGACCTGGGGTCCTTCAACCAGGCATTGCTCGCAAAGCAGGCCTGGAGGATCTTTAGAGAGCTGGATTCTTTAATGGCGAGCTTGCTGAAAGCAAAATATTTCCCTAGGGTCGATTTCTTGCAGGCGAGGTTGAAGAGAGGTGGCTCACATGTCTGGAACAACATCTTATGGGGTAAAGATTTGCTGCGCAAGGGACTTCAAGTAGGTGACGGTCGATCAATCAGGGCCTTCGTAGATCCCTGGTTGCCAAGACCTACCTCCTTTCTACCGGTTTTGAGCTGCGTGGATCCGGATATAAGAGTGTCTGAGCTGATTGATGGCATTAATCACTGCTGGAATCTGAGGTCCCTTCACCAGTGCTTCATGCAGGTGGATGTGGAGGTAATTCTGGAGATCCCCATCAGTGCGAGAAATGTTAGTGACAGGTTAAAGTGACATTTTGACAAGAAGGGCTTCTACTCGGTTAAAAGTGGGTCTCAGCTTACGCACAATTGTTGTGAGGAAAGTTCCTCTTCCAGTAGCAAGGGCTGCGGAGAGTGGTGAAAGCTTCTATGGCACCTTAATATTCCCCCGAAAGTGAAGATCTTTATCTGGCGAGCTTGTAAGAATGCCCTACCCGTTAAGGTAAACCTGGGTAGTAGAGGGATCCTTCCTGAGAGCTACTGCCAAATATGCGGGGAGGACTTCGAATCGGTTGAACATGCTCTCCTCCGTTGTATCTCGGTTCAGTAGGCCTGGGGGAGCTTCCAGAATTCCATGGGATGTTTTGTGTTTATGCAGGGGTCTTTTTTCGATGCTTTGGCTGCTGTCAGGAAGTCGGGGTGTAAGGAAGCGGCAGAATTGGCATGCATGATTGCGTGGTGTCTGTGGAATAACAGAAATGCCTATATTCAAGGCCACAGAGTGCGACGTCCGGAGGATATTGCTGAATGGGCAACAGTCACCCTTAGGGAATTCCAATCCTCTGCTGTGGTGCTTTCCTCCTCCTTAGGTCTTCCAGGGCGTAGCGTGAATGCTGGCTGGCGTCCTCCACCCCATGGGGACTTAAAACTAAACTCGGATGTGGCCGTGCATGCTGATAAGAGCTGGTGTGGGGTGGGCGTGGCTATTCGGGACCATGAGGGGATGGTTGTGATCGCTGAGGCCAGACCAATGTTAGGGTGTTTCTCTCCTGCGCTGGGAGAACTGATAGCGTTGAGGGCAGGGCTGGAGTTGGCATGCAGCTTGGGACCGCGCATTCACTCTGTTGAGATGGATGCCACAAATGCTGTTGGGGAAATAATTTCTCAGCGTGAGTTGTGGGGTGACAGTAGTTTTATTGTTGATGATATTAAGGCGTTATGTGTTGTGGCAGGTATGGAGATGTGCCAAGTCGTCCCTAGACTGGGGAACCGTTTGGCGCATAAACTTGCCTCGATCGCCTTGTCCTCGAATGAGGTCCGTTAGTGGCAGGGAGTCACTGAAAGTTGTATTTTGTCTGTTCCTGGTTAATATATCTTTGTTTTCAAAAAAAAAAAAAATGATGGCTTCTGGTTTTAAGAAGCCAAAAAAAGCTGCCGCTGCCGCCACCGGTCCATTGGTCTTTGCTTATAATACTGCATTTGAATGTGTAATTAATTATAAAAAATTACAATTTATATGTAGTTATGTGCCCTTAATTTTTGGAAAGTTTAAACTGTGCTATTTTAGAACAATTTAAAGATATATGTAATTATGAGTGCCCATTTTGTTTTGTCTTTGTAACGAAGATTTTTATATAGATGAGACTTTATTTTAGTTTTTGAGGTTTTAAAAAATATCAGATTTTGAAAGTTATTCTGAAAATAGTTGTTTTCATTTCTAACTTTTTTAAAATTCTTCAAAAAAGTCTAAATCGTTAGTCAACTAACGATCAATATTAATAGAATACGTTAAAAAATATTTTTGCCTTTGATGGTTGTTAGTAACACATGAATTATCAGATATTCTTTATAAAATAATAAATTTACAAGTTAAATAATCTAAAATACTCCTGAATTTAGGTTGTTAAATTATAATTTAAATTGCTTAAAGTTATCGTTGATCGTCAGTTGACTGATAATTTGGATTTTTTTTAATAGTTTTGAAAAATTAATGAATGAAAATAGTTGTTTTCAAAAGAACTTTGAAAACCTAATATTTTTTAAAATCTCAGAGATTAAAATAAAGTTTCCCCTTTTATATATATGGAATAGAACAAATCTTCTACAACAAATTTAATTATTTAAAATGAATTTTATTTATATAAAGCTCATTATATTTTATTTATATAAAGTTTAGTATATCACAATCATCTATAAGAGTTGGTGTTTAATATTGTACTATGTACAAATTAAGGGTTATAATATTATATAATATTTTATAATTTTTTTTAATAATATTTATAATACACAATTCAAACATATGGTAATATGGCATTGCCAAGTTGAATGAGCGATTTTCATAATCAAATTATATATATTATTGGGTCGATAATTATCAATATTATATGTCAATTTTACCTATTATTTATATTATGTTTTCTTGTAAATTAGTGTTTTTATAGTGTTTTGTGTTTTCGTGTTATAGTTTAGGTTTCAAGAATAAAGGAGTTGAAATGGCAGATTTTTGGGTTGATGGATACACTATCTAGTGTGAGCTTATACGAAATGCTCAGTTCGAGTTACATGAACCATAACTATCAAATTAAAACCACAGATGTCTAATTTTCATAGCCACGGATTGTAACACCCCCTACCCGCCCTTTCACCAGACGACTCCAAGGGGCGTTACGGTCATATCTCTTTCTTTTCAAAATCTTTATAAAACCTTTAATTATAAAACCATGAATTCATTTATTCAAATCAAAAGACGAATTTTAAAATCATTTTACAAACCTTTAAAAATCCTTTTATTTCAAACGGAAAAACTGACAGAGTTTCCCCTGAAAATCTGACTTTCCAAACCTGTTACAAATCATTAATCAATTTGTTGGCTTCTGTTTTTCTCCCCATCAATTCCTATAATCTCAATTTCATCCCTTGAAAATCTCATTCTCTTACCTTAGATTTTAACTAAATTCTATTTTGACCACAAAATCAAATATTTTCTTCAATTAAATCTCTCATCTAATTAATCTTAATAGTGCTAATGATGATACTATTCATGCATGCTAAAATAGGGATGTTACACGGATGGTTCATAAATCAGAGTTTTCTAGATCAAGTTATGATTGAATTAGTACTTGAAGGTTGGGTTGTCACGAGGGAATGTAAGGTGAGTTTGAATCGTGCAATGAAACTCATGACCACGAGTCACGAGAGCCACTGATGGGACTTGATGGGGGACATTTTAAAGCACTAGGATTTTCTCTTTTAGCAATCCTAATCAACCTCCTAACATGTCTCTTTACTATTGGATTTAATTGAGCAAGTTTACAAAGGATTTAAGTCCTTAAGGTAAGGAGATTCACTTTCCATATTAAAGTTCCATTCCAAATCAAAATTGGAAAGTTGAATTCCTCTCAAAGTAGGAAGTCTTGATTCTTAAAAATTGGGTGCCTATAAATACCCAAGTTTATGCAACAAGAGGGGACTTTTGTTGGAGAATTTGGCCAAAGCAAGGAGAGGCGTGAAGACCGCTCTTTCTTTTACCTTTCTTCTTTATTTTTCTCTTATTTTTCATGTGATATTTTAAAGCCATGAGTGGCTATTTTTTTTTTCTTAGTTAGGGCTGAATTGAAGCTCTAAACATGAACTCAATTCATTAATCTTTTCAATAAAATTTATTATTTTTGCATGTTGAAATCATTGTCTCTATGTTATTTGTATTTTATTGATTATGTTTCTTTGATTGATCACTTTAGAAGTATATTTATAGAATTAGATTGTAAGAATATAAACCGCACATCAAACGGGCATATTCTTTGTTTGTAACACTCGATTGCTTATGAATCAATTAAGGGATTTTGATTCATAAAGATCTAGGATAAAAATCATGTTCTAGGGTTTGTGTGACATTCATATTCTTTTTGTTTTTAATGAATTCTTATTATTAAACTAAGTAGACATCATGCTATATTACAATTAAGAATATATGTATCTACACAAACATCATATGATTTATATACTAAGAAAGAATCAATACGGCATGTATTATGATCGTTACCTTGTCATGAATGTCTCCATCATGCATTAATATATATATTTGCTTCACAAACTTTGTTCCAATAAATTGAGAGATTGTTTAGTGGTAGATATGATGTATTAACTACGTTTTTTCCATTGATCTTTTTTCTAATTAATTTTTGCTGTAATTTATATTTAGTTTTTAGTCTTTAATTCAATCTCAAAACCCTTTCGTTTAATTTAATCGTTCTCAGATTAGATTTTAAATAAACTTAGAATTAAAAGTAAATTAGAAACTCCTTATGGAATCGACTCTTACTTACTTGCTATACTCGATAAATGATTTGTGCACTTGAAATGTTAAAATAAAATTTGTTTGTTAATTTTGCAACCAACAATATATATAATTACAAGAGTGGCTAATAATCATTCAATTCTAAGTAAATATTTAACCAAAAATTTAAAAATATTAAAAATCTAAAAGCAAAAATTAAAATAATAATAATAATAATAATAATGGCTATTATTAGAAGTCTTATATTAAAGGAAAAACATGACTAATATAAACAATCTCTGACGCTGGTTAATTGTTCTCCATCTGGACATGCTAGAAAGGTAACCAATACATGACATTTGTAATTTAACTAAAATTTAAAATAAAAAAAAAATCATATTATTTATAATTTATTAAAAATATCCATCGACCTACTCTTGTAATAGATTATATATATATATATATATATTAACAAATTATAAATAATATGAGTTTCTTTTGTTTTTAAGTTTTTGTTAAATTACAAATGTCATGTAATGGATACCTTTCTAGCATGTCTAGATGGAGAACATCTACAAGAAAAAATATTTTTACAAGCTTTAAAAAATGTCGTAAAAACCCTTTCACGAGATTTATGGAAATGTCCTAACGAAGGATGCAGCAAAATATTGATATCTATTAATGCATTCCACTAAATGTCGTAAAAAATCATACTTACAAGAGCTAAAAAATGCCGCATGAAAGAAGTTTTAAAACCAAACCAATGCTCCAAATGAAACTTTTCAATTTTGAAAAACTATTCAAATTGAAGCAAAACAAAATGTATTTGAGGCAAATCCAATATGACATGCAATAATATCAATTGGAATATGCCTAAACTACACAACATTTAAATATCGATCTATCATCACTAATCATTCGATAATAAAGAGTACAAAATCAAGAAAGCCTACATAATTGATGAAAAGACTCAATATCTCAAAATTGCAAACAGTTACATCTTGGGAATTGGCTACACCAATCCACAATAGGGTGTTTTTCTTCAAGGAATCAATGACTGATTTTATGTACCAAAAGAATGGTCTTCTGCATCTCCAAATCTAGGAAATATAAACCTGAAATAGAGCATTCAATGAGATGCGAAACAAGATGATGATAACAACAATTAGCCAATTTGGTATTATAAGCCAACAACTCTGTGCATGTGAATGATAAGAAACACTAACCCTTTGTCATTTGACAACGGCATCGATGATTCTAGTGTACACATAAAGCCTGCAAAACACAAAAGCAATTAGAATTTTGAAAAGTTTAATGAATGCTTTGTTCCCAATTTGTTAAATTAACTGGTAAATTCCAAAATCCTCTTTAACTTTGCATGCATGAATGTTTCTCTACCTATATGCTATGTTTTTGTAGCAAGCAAAATCGATGATGCATGCTTTACAAGAGCAAGACCAGCTCAGATTCAGTATTGGAACAACCTGCAAATTTAAAAGAAAGCAACAGTTAAGGCCAACTCAAATATCTCAATGTCATTACTTATTGAAAAAACAGGATCATATGCATGTAAATAAACCCAAGCATTTGTTGAGGAAGAACTTGACTAAAATATAAATATAAATTACAAGGCCAGACTGAACCTACTCAATATAGATACTGACTTCCTTGTTCGGAGCACACAAACCTGATCATGAACCCGAAATGTGGATCAGCCTCAAAATTCAATCTCAGCTAAGAAAAACTAACTCACAGATGAGTCATGAGTGGATCAAATGATAAACTAACTTGAAAGAACAATATATTAGACAGAATAAGATCTGACCTCTGTAAGCTCTTCAGATTTCCAAGTGGCCTCAAGCTTTGCCTCATCATTTCTTCTTGGAAAAAAGGGGAAAGAGAAAAAGAGGTAACCAAAAACTGCCTGTGAGAAACATATTTCCAAAGTCAATCATAAATTATAAGTTTCAATAAGTTCCTAAGATACCTCAGCGATTTTAAGAGCACGTTCGGTTTTGTGAATTTTGCTCATCTATTCATCATTAATCTTTTGAAGCTGTAAAAGGAACACAATTCTATATCAATATATCAAATGCACAGGATAACATTAAGGCAAACACGAGTAAAGTATAAAATATAAAGTGCAAGTCAATTATGACCATCATTAAGCAGTTAAAGAAAGCTAGAAAATAACAAAAGAAGAAAACTTAAACAACCTGTAAATTGCATTACCAGTTCCAAATGAAACCAAGTCACCATCTTGTAAACTTGTTTCTTTATTTGGAAATTCATGCATAAAAAAATGTATTAGTTAACAAATGAGAATAATACCGGATTAAAAAATGTACTAGCATAAAAGTTAGATAGCTCAAGGAAGAGAAGTGAAGAAGTTTACTCTAAAATTGAATGAAAATTAAATAAAAATAAGAACATCAATCTAGAACTATTTAATTAGTCTGCAGAAGAAAAGAAAGTAAAAGAATTAACCAAAATAGCTAATGCTTACTCTTTTTTCTGAAAACACTTTCCCCTCTTCAGGCAGCATCAAGCGTACACACATTTCGAATCCCTTTGGCACCTATCCAAAAAAAAGTCCTGTTATATCTCAAAAAATAAAAGTCCTGTTAAATTATAAGCATGACAATATGAATAACCATCACAATCAAAGTTTCATCTTTCATCCCTGCATAAGCATGTGCCATTAGTAATGACACATCAATTTTTTCATTATCCCAAAGAAATTCAGAAGATAAAATTCCATCAAGTTTCTTGCAGATATTTCCCCATTTGAAACGGTGAACTCACCATTCCTTCTCCAGAACTAAACTCTAAAGGCTGACCATTGTTGCAGATATTTATTATTTACTTCTCTAGACCTACTCTCGTACAAACAAACAAACAACCAACATATGCTTATTGTATCACAACAACTGAAAAAAAAAAAAAAAAAAAAAACCACCTGTGTGAGACATTCTGTCAAACACTTTGTCTTTGAGACCATTTATTAATAAAAAGAAAGCCTGTGTAAGACATTTTGTCAAACAGTTTGTGTTTTTGGTGCCATTTATTGTTCAAGTTATGGAGACATATACAACAATCAATCTAACAAGCAACAACCATATCAAATCATTTCAATAAAACGGACCTGAGACGTAACTGAAGAAACTTCAATTCTTGATCTTTGTTGACGTCAACACAATTTTTCCTCTGAAAAAGGCAAAAACAAAGAAAATGCGTTTGATTATCTGAACTGTATAATCGATCGAATTTTGTAGTCAAAAAACAAAAACAACCTTGTCGTCAAGCTTCACGTCGAGAGACTCCATTTGCAACAACAAATAGAGAGACCATCAAAACTTGTAACAAAAAATCAACATCAAATATTAACATTTAAAAAAAAAAAAAACACCACTATTAACTTAATTCCACACCTGCCATTACTGACCAGGTGAAATCTGATCCAATAAACATTTGTAAACTACTCGTAATCCTCTGCATCCATTGATTTACATCTAAAAAAGCCAAATTCCAGAAATCAAAACAACAAATTATGCAAATCGCAACTACAAAATAACAAAGACAGAGAGAGACATAGATTTGTCGCCGCATCCTACAGCGGCCATGTTTCTTAATTAATTAGAAAAGCAATTGATTAAATTAAATAAGTTGTTTGATTATAGGAAATTAAAAAGCTTGTTAAAATTGAGAAAGAGAGAGAAAGACCTAGATTCGTCGCAGACAGTGCAGATGCGAACCGCGGGAGGCAATATACCTTGGATTGCGAAGCTGAGTTAAAACAACCTCCTATCATAACCTCTCTACAATCAAAATCACAAAAGCAAAAACTCAGCTTCCTATCATCATAATGAATTTCAATACATAGTACAACAATCAAACAAGTCCACTACTCATCGATCCAATTCACTGAACGACAAAAATTCCCTTCACTTTTTCTAGAAAACCAAACAACGTCAAACATACAATAACAATAACAACAGCAACAACAACAAAAAAGCTGGTGAAAACTTAATAGAATAGTTAAAGAGCCAGAAATCAAATTAGAAATAGTTAAAGAGTTGGAAACCAACCGAGAAACAGTAAGAGGTGAGAATGAGAGTCAGTGAAGGAGATCAGGAGTTGGCGAAGGACGAGATCGGTGGCATACGGACCAATCAGCGCCGCCGAAATGGTGCTCCTAGCCATTATGATGACGGCGGTGAGACTCTGAGAGAGAGCGAGAGAGTAGAGAGAGAGAGATAGACAGATTGAGACACTAAGAGAGGATTTACAAAGTTGTAAATAAACGACTCACAAATTTGTATTAAAAAAATGATAATATTATTATTTATTTATTTTACAAATTTATCATTCAATATTTTAAAAATGTTGTTTATGAAATCATAAATAACTTTTATTAAATCCTTGAAAAAAAGTGTCTCCACCAATCTTTTGCAGCATTTTTAGGAATTAATCATATAATTGAGAGTAATTACGATTTTTATTTATAAATGTCGCAAAGCTAAAGTGATAAAAGCTACATTTTCTTGTTAGAGACTGTTTATATTAGTCATGCTTTTTCTTTCAATATAAGACTTCTAATAGTAGTCATTAATTTTTTTTTCTTGGCTTTTAAATTTTAAATTTTTTCGTTAAATATTTACTTAGAATTTAATGATCCATTACTTGAAATTTGTAATTTAACTAACACTTAAAGACAAAACAAATTCATATTATTTATAATTTATTAAAAATATTCCATCAACCTGCTCTATTAAAAATATATATATATTATTTTCATTAACATAATAAAATAATTAGCCAAGTCAATAATACAAATTGATCATTACTCTATAATGCTTGTGGAATCCATATTGTTTTGCTTCATTATTGACATATTAAAAACCAATAAAGTGGTGGGTGTCTCCCAACTGTTTTTTAAATAATATTTTATTACATTGGATGAATCAAAATCTACGATGACATACTATACTGAGATAGTGAGATCTAGTATTACCTACTGTAAGATCTATCACTCAAATTCTTAGCATCTGTTGGGTGCACATATTTAATTACCACCTAGGCACCTAAAATTTGATTTACACACTCATAATTAAAAATATTTTAATAAAAAAATTAATTTATAAAATGACTGATAAAGTTAAAATATTTTAGTTGAAAATAAATCAAGATTTCCGCTACACTATTTAAATCCTGGAACCTAACTCTTCTACACATATGTAGTTTGGATCTTATCATGATTTGAAGGTTGTCTTCGATTCATCACCTAGACGAATGTGGATTTGATGATATCCACTCTTCAAATTAATCTTAGAGAATATCGTTGATCCTCCTAATCTATCCAACATGTCCTAGTCTATCCAACATATCATCCAATCAAGGGATTGGAAACCGGTATCGTACTATTATCTTGTTGATGGTTGTGTTATCTACATACATACTCCAACTTCCGTCCTTCTTGGGTGTTCATAAAGCTAGTACTGCACAAGGACTAATGTTTTCTCTAATCAACCCTTTCAGAAGTAGAGCCTCCATTCATGTTCTTTCGGACTCATATAGTAGTGTGATAGATTAGGTAAGTTTTCTCCAGATATGAGATCAATGCAATGTTGAATATCTCACATGGGTGATGGCTTAGCAGGAAGTTCGTTTGGTATACTGTCTTGATATTCAGAGAGTAATAATTTAATAGGTTCTGCTACACAAATGTCCCCGATGACTGGATAGCTCTTGCCCAGGATCAAAGAGACCTAAACCCCCCTTTGTGGGATGTAGACTACGTAAGTGTTTTTAATCATAACTGATAATTTGTTAAGCAAATTAATTTATTCATAAGAATTAGTCTGGTGCACTGACATTTTGAATATGTAAGTGTTGTTACCATGCAGTCTACATCAGACACACTGGATCCTCTGTGGGGTGTGCTTGAAGGAGCAGAAGATCCTAATTTTCGATTCAAGCGCTAAACTGGACAAAGAAATTAGGATAACATTCATTCGGCCACTGGTTCGCTACCTTCCACTGATTCTGTGTAGGAGCGATTATTATTAGAAATTTGGTTTGCCGATCCCACCAGAGGCTACAGAATTGACGGTTACGCATCTCGGCCCATCCAAGGTGCCTCAACAACCCGACTGGTAAACTCCATTTTTAATAGAATTAATTGATTATTTATTTAATTAATCATTTGTTCTATATATGACCTAACAATTTTTTATTACAGATACAACATCAGCTGTGGAGCTTACACCACAGATATTTTGTCGTGCCAGAAGAAGTGGACGTTCGAGAGTAATTTTGAAACGCACAAAGAATTAGGAGACAGATAGCTGTCGATTTATTTTATTAGTCTCATCCAGTAACTTATTTGATACATGTTTCATTTGTACATTTGTACACAGATAAATTAGTTTGTACATGGGAAATAGTTGGGTTCTTGTGTGATGGTAATTTTGTTGACATTTGTACATAGATATATAATTTCAAATGCAGGTTCAAACAGTATGCGAGCAAATGAGAAAGCAGATGTAGGGACTATAATAGACGTAAAATAATGCACAAACATACCCTGGGACCGTTCGACTATCAGCTGACCAATGTTCATCTATTTATTTATATTTGTTTACTTATGTGGAAATGTCAGAGTTGAGTGTAAAACTGTAAATATTGCTAAAGTTAGGATAAGTTTATGTAATTTTACCTTAAATAAAATATTAAAAAATACTTTTGATAAAAGAACGGTACTAAAAATTTTTCAAAAATATTTGTAGTTATTTTCAAATAAAATTAAGATAAGTTAATTAAACTTTTAAGAAATTGTTATATAAAAACATGCTACAAAAAGAAAAGAAAAAAATTTGAAAAAAATAAAGATAACCCATAAAATGAATAAATGGATTTCACGTAAGCCACCATTGTGGATGATGTGTCACCAAACATCAAATAAAACCAATTTGGTGTTTCAATCAAGTCCACTTGTTAACGAACAAAAATAACCAATTCAATAATGAAAACCTAATGTAACAAACACCTCCAATAAAGACAACAAATATAACAATGTGATTATGTGAACGTGAGGTCAATTCGAGTAGATAAGAGCATGAGGAATACCGTAGGTGCCATTCACAAATTGCTAGATGCAAAGCATTGAAAGCTAATGAAAGAAGGATTTCATGAAACCACTAAAGATTGCTCAATCATGAAGCATGCCCCAAAAGTTTATTCAAATCGATCAAATGTGCCCGTCAAGTTAATAGCTAAGAGGGCACAAGGAATGATAGGAGGCATAACACGTCTCCGGAGATTTGTAAATATGGTTAGAAAGCACCCAAATGATAGAAGGCACACTCCTTTGACGAATACCAAGATGATAATATATCAAATAGTGAAATGGACATGGTAATAAGGCTAGAGCCATATGGAGCCAAGGTGAGACAATGGACGCATTTACTAGGTGAAGGCATATGTCGGACCAATGCTAAGAAAATACTACTACACCTACTACTGTCATCCATTCTTAGGTCTAAGTACAAGTCAAAAAAAGGACAAATGTCATAGAAAGTACGTGACAATGCTTACATATAAGGCAATAATTGTTTCTAATGCTAATATCTTATTGATCAGATGATTGTTAAGATTTGTCGAGATCGATCACTGATAATGCAATTCAAATGATTACTCTCATAATCGAAAGATGACAATTTCTATTAAAATGAGACTCACCCTCACACCTTAATGTTTTAATAAAAAAGATAGGATTCGAATCTTTAACCTTTTAAGAGCAAAGAAAATACTTAATCATTTTTATTAAAAATATAATATATGTTTTTTTTTTGTTTTTTTCACTTTGTGCTCTCTAGTATATTTTTCTCTATGTTCTTTTTGTGTATCCAAATTGACATATCCAAAGCCTATAACACTATTTTGACCCAATCAATTTTGTGTAAAAAAGCAAAACAAAATTTTCTTGTAACAAACAACCAAAAGAAAGAAAGAGAAAAGTTTGCTCTATTGTAAGTGGATGTTTGAATCAGCGGTGACGATTAAATTAATTTAATATAACAAAGAACCTAATTGAAGCTATCAATTAGCGTAGGAGGGGGAATAGGCGGCGACGGCTGCCGCCTGCCCCATTGGACCTTGCTTATAATACTGCATTTGACTGTATAATTAATTATAAAAATTACGATTAATTAATTATAAAAAAATTACGATTAATATGTAGTTATGTACCCTTAGTTCTTGGAAAGTTTGAACTTTACTATCTCTTGGAACAATTTAAAGATATAAGAATTGTGAGTCCCAATTTCATTTTGTCTTGTAATGAATTTGTTCGTATATATAGAAATAGAACAAATCTTTCTACAACACATTTAATGGGATATTTATAATTTGTCCTTCTATCATTTGATCCTAATTTGAAATTGGCTCCCTCTAATTTCGTAGTTAGCCTAAAAAGTTTATCAGAGCAGTAAATGATTATTTTATTCTTAATTAAAAATTAATTAAAATAAAAGTAAAAAATCAAAATAAATTTAATTAAAACAAAATTAAAATTCAAAATTATAAAAGAAAATCTCCACCATCCATTTTTAAAATTGACGATGAAAATTAATTCAAAAATAAAATTTAATATTTATATTTGTTTAAAAAATTTATTTTTAAAAATTTATTAAAAATCAATACAATAGATCTCCATTGTCCATCTCTAAGATGGACGATGACAATCAAAGAATTGAAAAAAAAAATTCAAAAAAAAAAATTGTTGCATAAAAAATAAAATTAAAAAATATATATTCAATTGAAAGTCTGTGTTATAAAACTAGATCTTTAAGTTGAATATCTTCATATTCAGCTTGAAGATCTCGGTTCACAACCCAAATCTTCAAAAAAAATTAAATCAAATAAAAATAAAAATAAAATTTCATCTACAAAATTGTCTACAAAATCATCACCCAATAAACATTCAGTTCATCACTCAACCAACATCTCAACTTCAGTTAAAATTATCTTCATTAGGCCTTTTATCATCACCCAACCAACATTCAATTCATCACCCAACCAACCCAGATGAAGGCATCTTAAACTCTTTCATCTTCAACTTCAATCAAAATCAAACCCATAAAATCAACATAAATATTCCACAAAGTCCACAAAATCAACTCAAATCAAATCAACCCAAACCCACAAAATCAACCATCGACGACTTATATTGAGTTTGACGATCTGGGTTTAAAACCCAAATCGTTGTCTGTGAGGGAGGGCTTTTGAAAGGAGACAATGAGGGAGTACTAGCGAAAAGAAGGCGTGAGGTCGGCAAATGGGGGTTTCTAGGTGGGTTTCTAGGAACCCACTCATCTGGAAACCCAGATATCCACGTAAGTCGAGAGAGAAGAAATATGAGAGAAAGAGATGAGGAGGAGAGACCCTCTACACACCTAGACTCCATCATTATCGTCTATTGCAGAACCACCACTATCTCCATCATTGATGATGGTGTTCTTGGTGGAGAGAGAGAGAGAGTAGCTTTTGGATGGTGGGAGATGAAGTAGAGAGAATTTTTATTTTCTTAATTTTTCATATCATTTTTTTTTTAATTTTTAAATAAAAAACATAGAAAATTTAATATAAAAACAAATTAAATTAATTCTTAATTTGGGACCGTGGAGATCAATCATTCTTTTCAATTGGCTTTTTAAATAAAAATTAAAAAATTTTACATTTTTAACTTTTTTTTTTTGTTTTTCATTATTTTTTATAAATTGATATTAATTTATTAGCTTCATTTACCACTTTACCCTTCCACCTTAATGACAATGGACAGAATTGGTTACGGTAAGGAGTTAATTCTTTATTTAATTAAAATTTAGGAAGGTAAAATGCTAATTACAAAACTAAAAGGAGCAGTTTCAGATCATGATCAAAAGTTGGGGGGTAAATTATAAATATCCCCAAATTTAAATTATATATTCAGAAAATAAATTTTATTCATAAAAATTTCATTATATCACAAACTTTTACACGAGTTGGTGTTTACTATTATACTATATATAAATTAAAAATCATAATATTATATAATATTTTATATTTTTTAAATAATATTTATAATACACAATTCAAACATATAGTATTGTCAAATTGAATGAATATTTTTCATCATCAACTTTTATATATATGTATATAATTATAAAAGTAGCTAATAATCATTAAATTCTAAATAAATACTTAAAAAATAAAAATTTTAAAAATCAAAAGCAATTTTTTTTTTTTAAATAATGACTATTATTAGAAGTCTTATATTGAAAGAAAAATCATGACTAATTAACAATCTTTAATGGTGGTTAATTGTTCTCCATCTAGACATGCTAGAATGGTATCCATTACATGACATTTGTAACTTAACTAACACTTAATGAGAAAACAAATTCATATTATTTATAATTTATTAAAAATATTCCATCGACCTACTCTATTAAAAAATATTATTTCCATGAACATAATAAAAATATTTAGCCAAGTCAACCATACAGAATGATCATTACTCTATAATACGTGTGGAATCCATATTGTTTTGCTTCATTATTGATCTATTAAAAACCGATAAAGTGGTGGGTGTCACCCAACTGTTTTTTAAAAATATTTTATTATAGATAAAATTGTAGAAATAACTTTTTTTTTAGGTTGAATTTGAAAAGTATCCCTTTTTTCAGATCTTTTACTTTTACCAAGTGTATTTTTATCAAAAAAACCCTTTTTCTTGTAAGATTTTGAAAAAATGCTTAATATTCAACTTGAACTTATAAAAATAGTCATTTATAGAAAAAGGCCCCTTATTATATTGGATGAATTAAAATCTACTATGGCATATTGAGATCTAGTATTACATACTGTAAGATCTATCACTCAAATCCTTAACATCTATTGTATGTCCAAAAAAAAAAAAAATCGTTAACATCTATTGGGTGCACATATTTTATTACCACCTAGGCACCTAAAAGAAACTGAAGTAGTTATGATCTGGGTATCTAATTAAGATTTTTTAACAAGCAATCAGGTGGGAACCCAAACTCATATTTTAAATTAAAAACACTATTATTAAAATACCTTGGAAGTCATCATTGCTAATATAACAACAAAACGGTTTCTTGTCCAACCCCCTAAAAATATACTTTTTTTTTTTGGGGCTCCTCATTGAACAGCAGGTTCCCGGCAACTTAAAAATGGACCAAATCGATTAAAAATTTTAAACTGACCAATCCACTCCTCTCTTTCAGGCGCTCTTTAGTAATTTGATTTAATCTTTTATTAAATTGTAGACATTAAATAAATTTTCTGGTTTCAAAAGCCAACAAAACGAAACATGAAAAAGAATATTCAAATTCACATTCCCTCCGTATGGTCTCATCTTGAATTACAGTAGATTTGAGTTAACTAGTACATTTTATAATTACTGAAGAGTTTTTGCGAAAATTAATACTTTTTGACTAGAAAGGTACATTTTATGCATCTTATACTTGATATTAGCATATCCATATGTATTAATTCAGGATTAGTAGCGTGGTGATTTATTTACGTGCGATTTGGTTTTGTCCTGGATGGGTGTGGTGGAGATTGACCCTGTTGGAATATTGGGTTGTTGGGTCAGGTCCACCTAAGATGACCCAAACTCATTACTCAATCCAAATCCATTTGAATTGAATTGGATCAAATAACAATTTGGCGGTTACTAGTGGTTATAAGAAAATAACAGCTAACTATATAAATACTTGATGTATTTCATTTTATTTAAAGATTGATGGGAAATTAATTTTAGAAACAATACATAAACATCATACTACACATATGAGAGAAAAGAGAAAACAAATGGTAAGACAAATTACACTGTGATTTGAGGTTCCTTTCTGCCTTTGTGATTGGAATCCGATCAGTTGAACAATCCAGGATCCAGGGTAATTTCCGTTGCGTAAAAACGGGTACACTTTCGGTTTCTGTTTTACTGTTTTTTAGAATTTATATATTGTATGAATTCTTTCAGACCCTTCTTGAACCACCGGTTTGTGACAGAATAGAGCGGAGTGTAAAACATGGATTATTATATATTTAATCATTTTAATTATTTTTTTGTTTTATTCATGAGTAAAATGGTTATTTTTCTAAAAATTTTCGTCGATCCACGATATAGGGATTTAATGTAATAAAAGAATAAATATATTTTCATCTATTTTTTGGCAAACGTGAAGGGATTTCATGCAATTACTTCTTATTATAAACATAAAATTGTTCTAATTATTAAAATAAATATTGGACCCAGTAGATGGGGTCAAATCTGGCTGTTCTTCCACCGTTACAATGTTAGAGAAATCGGGAAAAAATAAAAATGATGAGTTCTTTGTACTATAAATACATGACAGACCCCCCAGATGGTGAGAGCGAACTCAACAAACAAAAACACAGAAAGGAAAAAAGCAAAGCGAGAGCAGAAAATGGGGGGCAATAACGGTGAAGTAGCGAGCAACAAGCAATTTATATTGAAGCACTACGTCAATGGCAGGCCAAAAGAATCAGACATGTATTTGAACACTGCTGGTTCGATTTCCTTGAAAGTGGAAGAAGGAACAAGTGCAGTCATCATCAAGAATCTGTACCTGTCCTGTGACCTTTACTCCATGAACCGAATGAAAGACCATAATAATCATGAAGGCTACTCTTCAGACCTCCCTGGCTCAGTCAGATCATACAAACACAAGTCTAACGTCTACTTTTTTTTTTTGTTGAAAATTTTGGTATATAGAAACCAAAAAAATACATATGGAAAATATCCTCAACTTTGGATGCTGTTTTTGAAGTTTTGAGGTAGTTGATATTAAAAAGTAGAGATATTATAAAAATAACTCCTAAAAATGAAACTATCGAGAAATTATTCATTTTTTATATTAAAAAAAAGAGATTAATAATATTATTTTTTATTTCAGAGAATTTTTCAGATTTTTTTCAAAAAAAATATTATCAAAACATTTAAATTTTGGTGCTTTTTCTTTTTTCTGGTATTACTAAAATTTGGTCTTTCTTGAACATTTCCACCTAAACCTATATTTACTTTCTTGATGCGAATTACCTTTTTTTTTTTTTTTAATTTTATGGTTGAATACGACATTTTTGAGCAGCCAATAAAAGGGTTTGGAGTAGGAAAAGTTGTGGAATCAGGACATCAAGAGTTCAAGAAAGGTCACTTGGTTTGGGGGTTGACTGGATGGGAGGAGTATAGTCTCATAACAAATCCAGAGAGCCTCATTAAAATCCATCGTACAGATGTACCCCTCTGGAATTCTAGGTGAGCTGCATAGCTAGAGTCTGATTTCATTCCACAAGTCTCACAAACTACTGAAACTATAGTTGTTTCTGTGTCTACGAACTTCTAATAGTGTGTTTTTTGCAACGCTTTCCTCATTAATTTGCTCTCTTTGGTTACGGAGTTGCGATGCTAACCTCTGTAATTTTCTGTCTATTTGTTTGAAAATGTATACAGGTATATCTGGAATGACTGCTTGGGCTGGTTTCTATGAAGTTTGTGCTCCTAAGAAAGGAGAGTATGTCTACATTTCATCAGCTTTTGGTGCAGTTGGTCAGGTAGTTGGGCAATTTGCAAAGTTGTTTGGTTGCTATGTTGTTCGAAGTGCTGGAAGTAATTAAAAGGTGAAACCCATATGTTCAGATCAGTACATTCTTCTATTGTTTGACATTTGTTAACTAATTGCTACTGTCTGAAAGGTGAAACCACTAGGGTTCTTTTTCTTTGCATTAACCATTGCGGGTCTTTTAGTATCCGTGATAGATACTCAAATTATCTAAAACGAGCATCACATGGATGTATTTTAGATACTTTGATACTAACGGACCTTTAGTAGCCCATGATACCTATCTTATCTATCGCAAGCCTTTAAAGGCCCACGATGCATACCCTATAATACATATAATTTTCTTGTAGTGAATGTGATATATAAGCTATAATCCTATTGTATATTGTTCACTTTCTCCTACCTTTTGTTAGGTTGAATTATTGAAGAACAAGTTTAGGTTTGATGATGCTTTCAATTATAAAGAGGAGCATGATTTGGATGCAGCTTTGAAAAGGTTTAATGTCACTGCATACTTTGTTTAATGCCCCAGAGGCATTTTAGTTATTTTAATCATTGCTGAGGCTCATATAATTTTTGTCATGTTTAAGGTATTTCCCTCAAGGCATTGACATTTACTTTGAGAACGTGGGGGGGAAAATGCTTGATGCAGTTCTCTTAAACATGAGACTCCGTGGACGTATTGCTGTGTGTGGAATGATCTCGCAATACAATCTTGATCATCCTGAGGGTGCACACAATTTGATAAACATTCTTTATCAGCGGATTCGCATGGAAGGATTTGTGGTTTTCTACTACATGTCCCAATTAAGGTTGGCAAAATGCGGGTCTGGACCCGCACCAGGCCCAGACCCGCATTGGACCCTCTTACTTTTTTGAGGGTCCAGACCCTACCCATACCCTCAAATTAATTTGAGGGTATGGTTCCAGACCCTACCCGCATATTTTGCGGGTCGCTTTAGACCCTCATCAGACCCGGATTGACCGGGTCAGATCCGGGGTCAGCGGGTCAGATCCAGATTTTAATCGAATTGACCCAGATCAATTCGGGTCGACCCGTTTTTTCAAAAAAAAAAAATCAAAAATTTTCAAAAAAAAAACATTTATAGGATATAATACCCAAGATCCCAACATGATTTTTGAAAAAAAAATAATAAATTTTTTTACCAAATCAAATTAACCTAAGTTCATATCACATTATCTATAATAATCATCTTAATTGATTTTACAAAATACATCCGGGTCAACGGGTCGGATCCAGATTTAAACGGGTCGGTGAACCCGCTTCCCAAAAAAAATTTATCTAAAATTTTCAAAAAAAGATATTTATTGAATATAATATCCAAGATCCTAACCTGATTTTTGGAAAAAAAAAAAAATTACTAAATCAAACTAAAATATTTTCATATCACATAGTCCATTCCATAATCATCTTGTTAGATTTTACAACATACATGCCATAATCAAAATTAAACAACAAATAAAATTCAAAGTTAAAATTTATCCTTAATTTACATACAAAAATAACAAAAAAATATAAATATAAATATAACAAATAAAATCAAGACGATGATGAGTCTTCTTCATCTTGTTTATGATATATTTCTTCTTCCGAAACGCCACCTAATAGAACAAATTAAATGAAAAATTAAAAATTAAATTGATGATTATGAATAATATACATAATATAATTAAATTTATAACTACTTTCATACCTCGAAGTGGAGCCCATATCCAATTTTGTGCACACATCAATGCTTCCAATGTGTCCGGATGCAATCTCCTACGATGTGGGCTCAAGAATCTACGCCCAGTACTAAAAACGGACTCAAACACCACCGTAGACACAGGAATGACCATCCCTCATCCAAACCATCAAAATTATCATTTTTATCTTGTTTCTTAGACACCACACCACCGTGCATATATAACTTTACTGACCAAATTCAAAAAACAACAATATTTAGGCACTTCAATATACTACATGCGTGAAATTGTGATTCTGTCACAGTAACAATTTCATAGAAATCAGAACAATACCTGTCATCGATGAAAATACAGTCTGCTGGCTCAACTTTCAGATGTCTCACAGCCTCCAAATAAAAATCAGGATCAGGTTTCCTTTTTCCTAAAACATTTTAAAAAATAAATAAATAAAAAGAAGAACAAGATCACTGTCCAATGAACCAGGCTGTGACAATGTTCACAGCAGTGTCCTCTATTCCACAACTGACTTTTGCATGAGGAAATACTCCGCAAACAGCTGTACATAAACATGAAGTCACTCAAGCAAACAAGAATTTTTAGCGCAGCATCTCCAGGACTCATTCATTCGTGCAGATCATGCACAACATAATTCACTTACCAGCAAATACTTATTTAAAAAGGCTAAAACTTCCATATGAAACCTTTTTTCTCCTTAGTCCTCAATTTCATAAAAAGGAGATTTATTATATATAGTACAACTTAAAATGCATATAATATGTAACAAACAATAAACACAAGTCACTTTTTTTCTAGTTCAAACTTTACTCGGCAGGAAAGGCATAAAACAACATTCATGTGAAGTAAAACCAATGTCAGGCATCACTTTCCCAAACCCAAGGTAGACCAGAACAACCAATAGCACTCAGTGGCTTATATAAACCTCACAGAACATAAGAAAAGTGAATAAAAAGAAAAATCTACCAAATGAAAAAGCCTGTAAGCACTTTTATAGCATAATGATAATCCAAACAAAGTTACAGGAATTTCAAATTCATGCAATAAATACTCAAAGACAGAATTCTCCCTCTGCCTATAAAGAGTACAAGAGCTGTTTGACAATCTCAAAATTATGCTTTCATTTCATGACAATCTAGAAATTATGCTTTCATTTCATCTAAATGTTAGGAAGTAATTGATGAACTAAATTCATAGTCGATTCAAAAATTATTTACCTACATTATGGCTATTTAAATCACTAAAAATGATGGTAAATAAAAGATGATAATATTCTACTTAGAAAATACACATAATTTTATGAAACGATTGACACCAGCATTTGTCCCACATTCAAATCCAAAACATAAATACAAATATAATCAAAACCAGAGATCATAACAGTTCCTAGACATTATTTTCATCAAATATAATAATATCAAGCACCCCCACATGGACATTATTTTCATCAAATGAAATATAACAACAAAACAGAGGAAGCATACAAAACAAATTAAACAACTAGTGAGAAGAAATCACACAAAACTACACAAGACCAACCCAATACGTCTTGTCTTTTCGTTAACCCAACTGGGTAGTTGTCAGATTTTCCTGTGAATCAACAACACAAGAGTAACCCAGATAATATATCATACAAGATGCGAAAGACACACAACCTAGATGCAAAACAACCCAGATGAATCGAAGCAAAACCCAGAAGCGAAAGACCTAGAAAAATTTAAAAGACTTCGAGTTTTTTGAAAACAGACCTTGGTTTTGTTGGTCGGCGATGGAGAGAGAGAGACGGAGATGTTCTGGTGGTCGGCGATAACATGACGGCGATGAAGAGAGAGAGGCGTAGTCGAGCAGCAACAGCGGCGATGGAGATTGGAAAGAGAGAGAGAGAGAGTGGGGAAGGTTGAGAGAGTTAGGTTTTTTTTCAAAAAAGAAAGGGGTCGGGTAGGGGGTATTTAAAGAACGGGTTTTTTGCGGGTACGATAGATACCCGCAGTAGACCCATATCCTACCCGCAATTATGCGGGTATTTTCAGATCCGGTTCTTTTAAGGGTCTTTTAGAATGCGGTTCGGGTCACCCGAACCGTACCATTGAGGGTAAGGGTAGGGTCTGCAGACCCTGTCCATTTTTGCCAAGCCTAGTCCCAATACTCGAAATTTTTGGATGTTGCGTTGCCTCTCATTCGAGAAGGGAAGATTGTTTATGCCTTGAAAATGCTGCTGCTGCTCTTGTAGGGCTATCCAGTGGCCAAAATGTTGGAAAAGTAGTCATTGTAGTTGCCAAGGAGTGAGTTTGGTATCTTTGTATGTCATTTGTTTCTCTTTTGTACCGAACTCTATTTCTAATAATAATTCATGTGGCCTGTGTGTCCTTTCATATGGTACTTAGTTGCTAATTTACTCTCATAACAAATCGTTCAATAACGTGCTCCAAAAGAAATTAGCTAAGACAAGTTGTATCAATATTGTCACATCTGATTTCGCTAACAAATAAAATTTTTAATTAAATTATTGAGTTTTGGAGTTTCTCAACTATAGGATGTCACATCTCAAAAGAAGATTTGATAATCAAGAATCCCTAAGAAAGCTGAATGTGTTTAGACATGAAATTCATTATTGTCAATTAATAATAAGAAATAATATAACATGGGCTTTTGAAATAAATTTAATTTTAAAATATTATTATGAATGGACCTAAAATAACTAAATAAGTTCTTCTAAGATTTAACTTTCAACTTTTTGCGTTAAAGAGAGTCGGAGTAGAGCCCAAAAGTGAGTCAAATGGACTAGGATGCACATTCACGAGGTTTGGCAAATAGTAGCATCCAAATGGGCCAAGATCAAGTTTCCATAAAGACACCCCCTAAAGCTAATTGATATTAATTATTCCCTTTAATGTCCAACTTTGACTTCCAAAAAGTCCAAACTGCCCTTATATGTAAAAATACATAAAATAAATAAAAATCTTAAATAACAAATGAAATTATAATAAAGGTAAAAAAGATAAAAATTAAAATAAAATTATGGTAATTAATTTGAGAAAACAGTATGGCAATTGGTTATATTGTATTTTGGGTTTAAATATATTTGACATGGTGGTGATGAATTGGAAATGGAGCAGCTAGATTAATTTGTAAAATTAGTGTGAAGTTGTGAAATAGATATTTTGTTTGATGGAAGATGCAAAACAATGGTGTTGAAGGTTTTTTATTCACGCAGCGAGGAGATATGAAAAGTTTGATTTTCTATATTAGAGTGCAAAGCTCAAACACATGCAACTTCATTTGGGAGGAGGTGTGATGGAAACTAAGGAAAAAAGCTTATGGATCATTTGAACATCAATGATGAACCTATAACATTAGCTCGAGCTAAGAGGATGAAAAAAACTTTAAATAGGCTGGTTCAAGAGATTTAGACCAAGAATCTTGCACAACTTGACCTGGATGGTTTAAAGGGGACACCAAGGCTTCAGAAAATTATTTAAGTCCAAGAAGATCAATATTGAGGGGCCTTGGGCAGCAATTGGGCTTTATTGGCTTTAATTGGAGGCAAATTAGGTTTCAAATAATATGGACTGCGTTTATTTTATTAATTGGATCTTAGTTAAATTTAATTATGTTTAGTTTATTTAATTATGTCAATTTACTTTATTTGGACTACACTTTTAATTAAATTAGAGCCCAAGTGGAGTGTTTTTAGACGTTTAGGCATGCAAGCCTAGTAATAGATTAGAGTTTTATTTCTTTTGCCTATAAAAGGTTTTGTAAACCTAAATTTTTAGATTAGCCATTTATTGAATAAGAGCTTGACAACTTTTCTCCATTGTTTTTTGTAAACTTTGAGAATTACATCAAGATTGATTCTTGATTATCAAATCTAACTTATCTTCCACATTCTCAATTATTTCTTAAGAATAACGTTGTTATTTTTGGTTTATAGGTCAAAGATTTCTACATCTGATTTGTCTTTCTTAAGGTTTTGATTCAATATCATATGTGGATGATATATTGATAAATGGGGTTCGCATCAAGGTGTGAGCCTCCTCCATTGATTTGTCTGGTAGTGTAGGAAGCCCACAATTTCAATTAATTTGAGTTAATATGTATGGTGTGAGCCACATGCACTTCTAGTGTTTTTTCATTTTTATTATTTTATTTGTTTTTTAAATTTTATATGTTGTTTCAATTATTTTTATCTTTGCTACACACAAGGGTATTTTGAACTTTTTAAAAGTCAAAACTGATCAAACAAAGGGATTGATAGCATCCATTAACTCTAGGGGCCCGTCTATGTAGAAAAATTAATTTTGTCCCATTTGAATGGCATTATGCCAAACCCCAGTTAGTGAGGGCAATTCTCCCTTTGGAAAAAGTAATGGATCAACTGTTCCCATCAGTTTTCAGCGACTGACAACTATCTAAAAATATCTCAAAGAGCCTCACAAATTCCAGATCAATTGTATCCACTAATACGAGAGATATTAATGCTAAAATGCGAATATTACTTTTCAGTTCAATTTTTGAGGAAAAATATCCGCTTAGTAGCAAGCAAACGGCAATCACTGATATGATTATACATTATTATATTTCAAAATTAATTTTGCTTTGTTAAAAATTTATAATAAATCATGTTTTTACTAGGTTCAAAACTTTGTTTGTACATGAACTTTAGGTCCACAGTTACAATTTTTTTTTTTTTCAAAAACCATGAATGATAATTTGTCTTGATGGTAGGAGATTTGCGCCCAAAAAACACAAGGTCTCATGTTCAAATCTCAATACGCTACCTAATCTACGGGAACAAATGAACAAAAAATTGGACCGAGGTCCCAACAATAATCAAGCCATTTTTTCTTTCTTAAAATTTCAAAATCTAAACTTCTATGAGATCGTTTCTTAGAAATGCAGGACATGATTAGAATTGGTTGACAACAGAGGATTTAACTTTAACATGCCTATAGATTATGTTCTTATTAGGAGAGTTGTTGTGATTTTGAATTTGATAAATTACAAATAATTTACTTGACCACTCATACATGAAAGCCAAAACAAATATATTGAAATCAACCCCAAGGCATGTGAGCTCCTGGTAACACACATGACAAATTGTCTGCAAGAAACCGCAAAAAGGCTGATTATTATTACAAGTAATACTTAACACGAGTGGCAAAATTTCCCTCCAAATCGAATGCCAAATCACTCCCGAGCAACCACAACTACTTGTTTTCCGATGTTTCGGCCACTGAAAAGCCCTATGAGAGCAGCAGGAGCGTTTTCAATGCCTTCAGCTATGTCTTCAACATAAACAACCTTCCCTTCTCGGACAAAAGGCAGCACCACTTCCAGAAACTTAGCATATTGGGGGAAGTAATCGAAGGCCAATAGTCCTTCGATGCGAATACGCTTAGTAACAACGTTCATCATATTGTGTACGCCCTCAGGGTGTTCGAGATTGTATTGTGAGATCATTCCACATGCAGCAATACGTCCCCGGGGTCTCATGTTTAGGAGCACTGCATCAAGCATTTTTCCTCCTACATTCTCAAAGTAGATGTCAATGCCTTCCGGAAAACACCTGGAAAAGGAAAATGAAAACGTTATGAGCCTCGTTGGTGCTTAAAATAACACAATTTGTGGCCTTGGATTTGACGCTACAGAGTATATATGCAGTGATACTACTGACTGACCTTTTTAAAGCTGCATTCAAGTCATGCTCCTCTTTATAATTGAAAGCATCATCGAATCCGAACTTGTTCTTCAATAGTTCAACCTGACCAAAAAAGGTAGTAGAAGAACAAAAATATGATCAATTTACATGTTGCAACCAAAGATCAATATTGTCACATAATTGAACTCTATTATGGGGATACCTTTTCTTTACTTCCAGCACTTCCAACAACATAGCAACCAAACAACTTTGCAAATTGCCCAACAAGCTGACCAACTGCACCAGATGCTGCTGAAATGTAGACATTTTCTCCTTTCTTGGGAGCACAAATTTCATAGAAACCAGCCCAAGCTGTTATGCCAGGCATACCTATATAAATATGTGCACAAAAGAACAAATAAACAAACAATTGCAGAGGATTCAACATGTCACCAAAATAGAGCAAGTGAGAAAAACATGTCTGACTTGTAACTGATTCTATAACCATCTAATAATACTATGAGAACTTGGAAGTTAACATAATCTTAGAGCAGAATTTTTTAGTCTTTGTCACTTGATAGCCATCTAATTAATTTATTGCTCAAAACCATCATCTTTATATGTCTTAAAGTAGTATAGATTGATGGTGAGTAGTGGTCTGATTTTTCAAGCAACAAAAATAGAAGAAAACAACACAAAAAGGGGCTGAAGAAATTATCCAATTATAGAAAACATATAATTGGATTAACTAAAATTTATGCAGATCAATCAACTAAAACAATCCTAATAAAACAACAGATAACTAAAAAAAAAAAAAAATAGATAACTTTACCAAACAGGTTAATTGACACTAATAAACAAAGATTATGTTACATTTAGGATAAATAATAAAGTATAATTGACTACTAAGATTCCACAGTCTTTAATATAGACTAATCAATTAAATTATTCAAATTAAAGGTCACACAAACACACAAAGCAAATCATGGTCTCAGTCAGTACAGAAACGCGCAGAACTCACCAAGAATTCCAGTATAATATGAGAGAGGAACATCTGTGTGATGGATTTTAAAGAGAGTCTGTGGATTCTTGATAAGAGTGTACTCTTCCCAACCAGTCCCTCCCCAAACCAAATCTCCTTTTTTCAATTCTGGGTATTCTGATTCCACTACTTTGCCCACTCCAAAGCCTTCTATAGGCTGCATTAACATTGAAATCAGAGTGCTTTTTGGACAAAAAAGAAGTACACTATTTTAAAAAACGAAAGAAAGAAGAAGTGCTTTTATGGTAAAAGTGCTTACAGAGCCAGGTGGGTATGTGGCAAACTCAGGATCATCACTAAGTTTCATGCGGTTTCTCATGTAAGGATCACAGGACAAGTAAAGATTCTTGATGATAACGGCATTTGATCCTTGCTCGACGTTCAGGGAAATGGAACCACTGTTCAAGTACATGTCCGATTCTTTTGGGAAGCCATTGACAAAGTTCTTAAATATCACCTGCTTGTTGCTCACCACCACTTCACCATTTGTCGCCATTGTTTGCTTGCTTGCTTCTCTCTTCTTGGTTTCGTTTTCTGCACTTGAATTTTTTCCTTTTTGTCTAGGCAGGCAGATATAGCACTCTTTATCTGGTTGTCAGTTACGTACTTATGGACCTGCGAGGAGTGGATTTTTCTTTGCTTGTGAGAACACGTGTAAACCTGTGACATGTGTGTGCGTGTGTGTGGGAGCATGAAAAACATTTTGCTGACTCCGTGACTCAGCGATGACGATTCCGCATGATATGGATGAGTCTCCAATCTCCATCATGTTGAATGTATTTAAATAATTTATTTATAAAAATTGTTCTGAAGGATAAATGAAACTGGCCCGTGAGATAAATGGTTTACTTTTGATTTTCGTGATAGATTTTTCTTTGAAGTAATACTACATTTTCCGCTTTCAAAACAAAAAAGAAGATATCATATTATTTAAAAATTTATTATATAAATGATATGATAAATTTATATTATTAATATTATTATTATAAAATTAATATGATGGTTGTCAACATCTCATATTATTTAAATAAAAATTTTGGATAAAATTTTTAAAAGCACGGTGTTATTGCTTTATGTGCATTCCAACTTTTTCTGCAAAAAAGCAATGAATCAAGCAATTATTCTCGTCCATTTGCAGCTACCGACAACTACTGAATAATCACGTAAAGTGCTTTATTTTAAATCAAGACCCAATTGCGCTAATATCATTAAGGTTTACCTAAAATTAAATCAAAACATATTTATCCTTGTATTGCACAACATCTCATTTTGTTAGATTCTATTAAAATTAGTCAAAATTATTTGAATTTAAAATTAAATGAAAAAAAATTAAAAATAATTAAAAGCAAAGAAAGAAATCATCCATCATATGATGGATGGTGGTGATTAATTTAAAAATATAAATAAAAAATATTACAATAAAAGAGAAAATATTAAAAAAATAAGATTAAAAATCTGGGTTTTAAATCTTCAACTTGAAGATTTGCACCCCAAATATTCATTTGATCAAGGTTTTGAACACAAATCTTCAATAAAAGAACAAAAAATTGAAAAGAGTTCGAAGATTTGGGTTCAAAGCCCAAATCTTGGCAAAAGAAAAAAAGATAAGAGATTAAAAATTTGGGTAATCTTTGAAAAGATTGATAATTTGGAACCCAGATCTTCAAGTTGAAGACCTGGGTTTTGAGCTTAGATCTTAAAAAAAAAAAAAAAAAAAAATCATCATCATCATCATCAGAATAACAATTGAAGATCTTCATCTTAGCAAAACAAAATCATCATCAACCATCATCATTCCAGCAAGTTCATCATCATCAATCATCAACCAAAAGGAAAAAAGAAAAAGAAAAAGAAAACCTCCAAAAAAAAAAAAAGCATATCCACACTACAAAACAATCCTTGTATAAGCACGAAGTGCAACTAACGGCCTCCAGTCGCTGCTATAACTCCACCATAAACACTACCAAACCAGCGAACAACATTGTCGATCACTAGGTTTCCTTCATCATCAAGAAAAAAATGAAACAAGAAAAACACATTTGGAGATCAAGGGTTTTCAACGAAGGAAAGCCATGGTTCTCCATCATTGGATACCAGGGGTCTCCGATGAAGATGAAGACCTAAAGGTCTCCATCGTGTGGAGACTCAAACTGAGCTTTGTAGACGATGAAGACCAAAATTGGTCTTCATCGAGCATGAAGACCCTCGGTCATCTCCATCACGTAATGAAGACGATGGAGACCCATAGTTTTATCGTTGTAGTTAGTGATGAAAAAAAGAATTTAAATATGGATTTGGATATCCATCTCCAAATGGTTTGTGTTTCTATTTTTTTTTTTAATTTTTTAATTTTTTTAATTTTTAATTCTTTTGTTTTTATCAATTGATCTCCACTTCTATCTTGACGAACAGTGGAGATTCATTTGTTTTATGTTTTTTTAAAAAAAATTGTTTAAATATTTTTATGCTTTTTTTAAAAAAATATATAGTATTGGTTGGATCTCCACCATTTGATGGATCTCATTTGACGTTTGGATCTCCACCACATTTTTTTTAAAAAAAAAGTGTCTTATTCGTGGGCAAAATGATTATTTGACTAAAAACCTTGGTTAAATGTTAAAGTTGATGGAATTGACTAATAACGTGGGGTGTTTGATGTAATGAAAGAGTAAATGTGTTTCTGCTTGATTTCAAGAATACCTCTAAGGGGTGTTATGCAATTCGTTCTTAAATAAGTGGTAACCACTAATATGAGAGATACTTATGCTACTTGCCAATTACCTTTTCAGTCAATCACTTCAAGCAAACTGTCCCAATAGCATGCAAACAGCAAAAATTGATATGATTATACATTATTAGATTTAAATTAATTACAATTAATTTAAGGTTTAGAAAATGAGACATGACTTAAAATCAACGACATGATTTAGGAACTGAGAAATTAATTACAATTAATTTAAAATTTAAGAACCGGAACACAACTTAAATCCACAATCTTATACTATAAGTGTGAGAATATACTATTAGACTAACCTCATTTTGTCATAAGATTAATTTTTGTTGATTGCTCCATAATGATGGTAAACAAAGCAATTCTCTGTATGGCCTGAAGGATCATTATCATGACTACAAACGATTTTTATTTTTATTTTTTAATTTAATTTCATAGTAATAATATAATTACTTATATTTATCTAAAGTGATCATATGCCAGTCATATCTACAACAAATATTAACTTATAGTCGTTTAATTAAAGAATTATATGAATTATCTTGCTTATTTTTGTGTTTAAGTATAACTGCAAATGTTTATGAAATATATCCTATAAAGAATCTGAAAAGAACAAAATCTAAACATATAAAGGAAATTAAGAACCTAAAATCTCCAAGTTCTATTTAAAATATTAAATTTTAAAAGAAATTAAGAACCCTAATGGAGACTTGACAATGATTTGAATTGGGTTGAATACATGTCAAATTGTTAACAGATCAAGTAAAATTTTGCTTAACCCAAATCCACTCATTAGCATACTGAAAATACAAACTCAAACTCATTGGCTAGTTTAATGGGTTATCCAAAATTACCTCAAATATAAACAAACATATTATAATGGAATAATAGCTCATGTCTAAAATAAAATCAAATAAAATATGTATTCAAATATAGTTTCAAAAAATTTAACAACAAAAATGTCTAAAATAAGCACACACTAATCCACTAAATTTCCGATGATAATAATAATAATAATAACATTAATAAACCTAGAACTTTCTCTTGCTTCATCTTATTATGTTACAAACCTCCAACATACCTAAATTCTAAAACATTTAACTAGATTCTATCAATATCAATTAAAATAATATAAAAATAAAATAAAATTGAAAATTTACAAACTTTTTATATTTTATTCATCAAAAGCAGCTATATTGTACTGTTTTGTTGATTTAATAGCCAAACTAAGTTCTTTCAATGCATTTTGGTCTTTTATAATTGCAAGAGTAAATACTAATACACACAAATTTATACACATGTTATGAGAAAAAATAATAGAAAGAACAATTTAGAAATTCTAGGACTTTGTTTTGTTATATAATTTAGATTAAAAATACTTATAATATTATCAAATTAATAGGTGATACTAAGTTTCAATGGATTCTAAGAGAAATACAGAATCCGCTTTTTGTCTTGTTGGACTTTTTGCTTAACCGGTCCATTGGGCCGGTTGTTTAAACTTCTATTATATGCCTCAATACACATCAAAAACATTCCAAGAAATGAGCATGATATTCATAAAAAAAAAAAAGAAAAAAAAAAAAAGGAGTAAGTATAGTGGATAAGATTACTATATTTAGCCATGTTTGAAATTATTAGACTTAAAAAATAAGTAGATAAGTGTTTAATAACTCAATTTTAAAATTACTTTGTCTTTTGAAAAGGAAGAAAAATATATTTGATAAAATGACGAAAATAGACATAATTATATAAATAAACCAGTGAATGGCAAAATATAAACAATTTAAAGTATTTAAAACTAAAGATAAATTAAGCAGTTCTAAATTGAAAATAAAAAAAATATGTATATAACTACAATTAATTTAGAAAATCAATAAAATTAGTAAAAAAAAGTGAAAACGAATAAAAATAGTAGAGGCCAAATCATATTACATGAGCTAGTGGCCACCGTCGAAGCTGATGGCCAGAGAGGAACTGGCATCCTCCAGCGACGGCCTAGTTCTCCTCCTACAAAAGAGGAGGCAAAAAGCCTCCGCTCCACTCTTGCTATCGAAATCGTGAGATTTTGTCAAGAGAATGGAGGAAGCTTCATCCTCTTCCACTGCCAGATCAAATGGGCCCCTCCCATATTTGTCAAATACTACACATTAAGTCATTAATTATGATAATTTTATTAAATTAGTAAGGGTAGTATGAACAATATGTTACAAGTCATAGTTTGGCTTATCCAATAATTAGGGTTCGAAAAACGTCTTCGAAGTTGATTATAAGAGAAATAGACTACAAAATAAATAGATTTTGATAATTTTACTAGATACTTTTTCATTTCAAACTTACCTAATTAGGTGTTTATTTTAAGTAATCCCAATTGCATCCTTGAAAATCTGAAAACCAATTCATTTAGAAACTATTTTAGATATTGCTACCAGTTTTATTAAAATTGGTTTTCGTCTATTTATTTTCAGTTGTTACAAATTTCAGGAGTAGAAGAAAAGAGCATAACTCAATTTACAATCTCGTTAAAATAGACATGAGTTAACCTCAGTTTCCTCAGTTTACTTTTGTCCTGGGTAGTTAATTTTAGATCAAGATAAAACAAAAGCAGCTCAATTTGTATTGAATTACCCATCTATTTTCAAGTTAAGGGAGAGAGTTTATTATTGATGTCATATAGTGCAAATAAGCTCATGAAAAACATATTAGAGATTGAAAGAGAGGCTGAGGACAAATGGTAGACGGTAAAATATTAATTGCTAAAGTACAAACTTGAGCTACCCTTTTGTGCCAAGTTTGAAGAATAGTCTAGAAATAAATATAAACCATATCAGACAGGCACCTAATGCAAGTAAACATATAATGACATCAATATTCCACGTATTCTCAACAAACACTTGATTCTACAAGTTTCAATATAGCACTTTAACTTCAGTTTCTGAGTCAAGTCAACCCTTTTTTATTGTCCTCAATCACACCTTATCCTGAGTGACAAGTCGTGGATCAACCTCCACCTCTCTTGATATTTTTCCTCATCAACAATATGATTATCTTTGTTATTGTTATCCGCTTCTTCCCGTTCTTCACATGAATCCAAGGCATACAATATGACAAGAAAATGGTTACAGTTGAAACTATAAATACCACATAACCAACTACAAACCCTTGTTTGAATTTGCTCCACTTATGGCAGGGTCCCAAAGGCCATCCACAGAGTCCCGAGTTATTTGCGTAGCTTTCTTGTGGAAAAATACTAGATGTAAAATTGGGCACATGTCCAGACAACAGATTGTTAATAACAGAAAAAACGCGCAATCGTTGAAGGTTGGTAATTTGCCAGGGTATGTTTCCTGTTAGGTGGTTATTGTCAAGTACAAGACTATTGAGAAATTTGCAGTTAGCTATGGTCGGTGGGATTTGGCCTGAGAATTTGTTGTTGGATAAATCTAGTGTTACAAGATATGGGTGCTTTTCGCACAGATCAGTTGGAATTGGTCCGAAAAGGTTATTACCTGAAAAGTTCAAGGCTTGGACACTGGGACAATTGTCCATACCTTGAGGGAACTTCCCCTTGAGCCCCATGTTGCCAAGCTCAATAGTGATTATTTTGGCTTCTGTATCATTCCAGCAAGAAACCCCTTCAAATCTACAAATAGATGATTCTGTTCTGAGGATGTGAAAGTTCCATGTCAATCGATTAAGTGGATCCTGCAAGGAATCTTTGATTGATTTTAGGCAGTTGATCTCGCTTCGGACAGCATTGCTTATGGTAAAAATACAAGACAAGAACAAAGCATGGAAAATAAAAACAGAAACACTTGAATTGAAAATCATGATCATGACTGGCAAGGAACAAAGATGTTATGATTTCAAGAATTGTAAATTTGGGAAACGATCATGTAGAGGCAGCTAAGTTTATGGTAACTGCACTAGTGCACGGATGAAAGTTAAATGGCTTTCCGTGTGGGAAGTAGTCAAGACCGACGACTCTGACTTTCTAAGTCAATCGTTCTAACGTAAGCCAGTAGACTAATATAGATACGCTAAAACCACGAATGCATGACAAAACTCTGTACATAATGCAATTATTATGGTGTTACATGGATACGGAGAAAGGTGGGACGATTATTTGAATGCTTGTACCTTCTGTCTAAATTTTGATTTTTCTAAATAAGTCTGCAGGAGGGTTTATTATTAAAAATTAATAATAAATCATGTTTTTACTAGGTTCAAAACTTTGTTTGTATATGAACTTTAGGTTCACAGTTAAAATTTTTTTTTTTCAAGAATTATGAATGATAATTTATCTTGATGGTCGGAGATTTGTATCCAAAAAACATAAGGTCTTATGTTTAAATCTCAATACGCTATCTAACCTGTGAAGACAAATGAGCAAAAGATTGGACTGAAGTTCCAACAATAATCAAGCCGTTTTTTCTTTCTTAAAATTTGAAAATCTAGACTTCTATGAGATCGTTTCTTAGAAATGCAGGACATGATTGGACTTGGCTGACAACAGAGGATTTAACTTTAAAATGCCTATAGATTATGTTCTTATTAGGAGAGTTGTTGTGATTTTGAATTTGATGAATTACAAATAATTTACTTGACCACTCATACATGAAAGCCAAAACAAATATATTGAAATCAACCCCAAGACATGTTAGCTCCTGGTCACACACATGACAAATTGTCTGCAAGAAACTGCAAAAAGGCTCTTGCCTGATTATTGTTACAAGTAATACTTAACACAAGAGTGGCAAAATTTCCCTTGAAATAGAATGCTAAATCACTCCCGAGCAATCACAACTACTTGTTTTCCTATGTTTCGGCCACTGAAAAGCCCTATGAGAGCAGCAGGAGCGTTTTCAATGCCTTCAGCTATGTCTTCAACATAAACAACCTTCCCCTCTCTGACTGAAGGCAGCACCACTTCCAGAAACTGAGCATACTGGGGGAAGTAATCTAAGACCAATAGTCCTTCGATGCGTATACGCTTAGTAATAACGTTCATCATATTGTGTACGCCTTCAGGGTGTTCGAGATTGTATTGTGAGATCATTCCACATGCAGCAACACGTCCCCGGGGTCTCATGTTTAGGAGCACTGCATCAAGCATTTTTCCTCCTACATTCTCAAAGTAGATGTCAATGCCTTCAGGGAAACACCTGGAAAAGGAAAATGAAAACGTTCTGAGCCTCGTTGGTGCTTAAAATAACACAATTTGTGGCCTTGAATTTGAAGCTACAGAGCATGTATGAACTGACACTACTGACTGACCTTTTTAAAGCTGCATTCAAGTCATGCTCCACTTTATAATTGAAAGCATCATCGAATCCGAACTTGTTCTTCAATAGTTCAACCTGACAAAAAAAAAGTAGTAGATGAACAAAAATATGATCAATTTACATGTTGCAACCAAAGATCAATATTGTCATATAATTGAACTCTATTATGGGGACACCTTTTCTTTACTTCCAGCACTTCCAACAACATAGCAACCAAACAACTTTGCAAATTGCCCAACAAGCTGACCAACTGCACCAGATGCTGCTGAAATGTAGACATATTCTCCTTTCTTGGGAGCACAAATTTCATAGAAACCAGCCCAAGCTGTTATGCCAGGCATACCTATACAGATATATGCACAAAAGAACAAATAAACAAACAATTACAGAGGATTCAACATGTCACCAAAATAGAGCAAGAGAGAAAAACATGTCTGACTTGTATCTGATTCTATAACCATCTAATAATACTATGAGAACTTGGAAGTTAACGTAATCTTAGTGCAGAATTTTTTAGTCTGTCACTTGATGGCCATCTAATTAATTTATTGCTCAAAACCATCATCATTATATGTGTTAAAGTAGTATAGATCGATGGTAAGTAGTGGTCTGAATTTTCAAGTAACAAAAATTGAAGAAAACAACACAAAAAGGGGCTGAAGAAATTATCCAATTATAGAAAACATATAATTGGATTACACAATATTTATGCAGATCAATCAACTAAAACAATCCTAATAAAACAACAGATAACTGAAAAAAAAAAAAAAAAAATAGATAACTTTACCAAACAGGTTACTTGACACTAATAAACCAAGATTATGTTACATTTAGGAATATAGACTAATCAATTAAATTATTCAAATTAAAAGTCACACAAACACACATATCAGTCAGTACAGAAACGTGCAAAACTCACCAAGAATTCCAGTGTAATATGAGAGAGGAACATCTGTGTGATGGATTTTAAAGAGAGTCTCGGGATTCTTGATAAGAGTGTACTCTTCCCAACCAGTCAGTCCCCAAACCAAATCTCCTTTTTTCAATTCTGGGTACCCTGATTCCACTACTTTGCCCACTCCAAAGCCTTCCATAGGCTGCATTAACATTGAAATCAGAGTGCTTTTTTGAGAAAAAAGAAGTACACTACTTTAAAAAACGAAAGAAGGAAGAAGTGCTTTTATGGTAAAAGTGCTTACAGAGCCAGGTGGGTATGTGGCAAACTCAGGATCATCACTAAGTTTCATGCGGTTTCTCATGTAAGGATCACAGGACAAGTAAAGATTCTTGATGATAACCGCATTTGATCCTTGCTCGACTTTCAGGGAAATGGAACCATTGTTCAAGTACATGTCCGATTCTTTTGGGAAGCCATTGACAAAGTTCTTCAATATCACCTGCTTGTTGCTCACCACCACTTCACCATTTGTGGGCATTGTTTGCCTGCTTGCTTCTCCCTTCTTGGTTTCGTTTTCTGCACTTGAATTTTTTCCTTTTTGTCTAGGCAGGTAGATATGGCACTCTTTATCTCGTTGTCAGTTACGTACTTATAGACCTGCGAGGAGTGGATTTTCTTTGCATGTGAGTGCACGTCTAAACCTGTGACGTGTGTGCGTGTGTGTGAGCGCTTGAAAAACATTTTGATGAATCCGTGAATCAGCGATGACGATTCCGCTATTGCATGATATACATAAGGCCCCAGTCTCCATCACGTTGAATGTATTTAAATAATTTATTTATAAAAATTGTTCTGAAGGATAAATGAAACTGGCAGGTGAGATAAATGGTTTACTTTTGATTTTAGTGATAGATTTTTCTTTGAAGTAATACTACATTTTCCGCTTTCAAAACAAAAAAGAAGATATCATATTATTCAAAAATTTATTATATAAATGATATGATAAATTTATATTATTCATATTATTATTATAAAATTAATATGATAGTTATCAACAACTTTCTCATATTATTTAAATAAAAATTTTGGATAAAATTTTTAAAAGCATGGTGTTATTGTTTATGTGCATTCAACTCTTTCTACAAAAAAAGCAATGAATCAACCAATTATTCTCGTCCATTTGCGGCTACCAACAAGTATTGAATAATCACGTAAAGTGCTTTATTTTAAATCAAGAAACAATTGCACTAATATCCCTAAGGTTTACCTAAAATTAAATCAAAATGTATTTATCATTTTATTGCACAACATTTTAGTATGTTAGATTCTATTAAAATTGGTCGACATTATTTGAATTTAAAATTAAAGAAAAAAAAGTAAAAATAATGAAAAACAAAGAAAGAAATCATCCATCATATGATGGATAGTGGTGATTAATTTAAAAATATAAATAAAAAATATTACAATAAAAGGAAAAATATTAAAAAAATATAAGATTAAAAATCTGGGTTTTAAATCTTCAACTTGAAGATTTGTACACCAAATATTCATTTGATTAGGGTTTTGAACTTAGATCTTCAATAAAAGAACAAAAAATTGAAAAGAGTTCGAAGATTTGGGTTTAAAACCCAAATCTTGGAAAAAGGAAAAAAGATAAGAGACTGAAAATTTGGGTAATCTTTGAAAAGATTGATGATTTGGAACTCAAATCTTCAAGTGGGTTTTGAGCTTAGATCTTTAAAAAAAAAAAAAAAAAATCATCATCATCATCAAAATCACAATTGAAGATCTTCATCTTAGCAAAACAAAATCATCATCAACCATTATCATTCCAGCAAGTTCATCATCATCAATCATCAACCAAAAGGAAAAAAAGAAAAAGAAAAAGAAAACCTCCAAAAAAAAAAAAAACATATCCACACCATAAAACAATCCTTGTTTAAGCACTGAGTGCAACTAGCAACCTCCAGTTGCCGCTATAACTCCACCATAAACACCACCAAACCAGCGAACAATATTGTCGATCACTAGGTTTCCTCATGGAATAAAAACTCGGCTTAGTTGACCGAGTTCTCGCAGAGGACTCGCCGCTCGATCGGCTGCCGATCCGAGAAGCGCCAGATTGACAGCACAAATCGGTCCAGGTCAAAAATCGGCCCAACTCGACGCTTTTTTTTTTTTTGAATTTTTTCGTCGCCAAAACGGCGTAGTTTTGGAATGCCCAAAACGACGCCGTTTTGGCGTCACTTATTATTTCAGTTTTTGGAACACTGGTCGGTAGCAGTCTTCTTCATTTTTCCTCAGCTCATCTTCTATTCTGTTCTGCGAGACTGCGACCTTCAGTGCTTCTGTGATTCTGCTCGTCACTGTCGTCGATCTCTGCCTTGTCCGTCGCGCCGTCCGTCGCCGTCGTCGTCACAACCATTGTTGCCGACGCCGTCTGTCATCATCTTCGTCACCCGACCCGAAGGCCGAATCTGGTTTGTTGTTTTGTTATCATTTTTTTTTTTTTGCTTTTAACACAAATTTTTCACATGTATTTGTTTAGGCTCTTTAGGGATGATGATTGATTGATGATATAAGCTATAGTTGTCTAAGAAATTTAGATTTTGGAGTTGATTATGTGATTATGTCTTATTTATATTTGTTTAGGGTTTTGTATTTTTGATTTTTTGTTACATTGATGGGATTTTTGTTACATTAGTAGCATCAACATTTGTTTTTTATTTTTTGGGTGTTATATATAGAAAATAGATATCTATTTAAATGTTTTCATGCTTAAATATTTGTTTGATGATTAGAATCATTAGATTGTTTACAGGTTTGACCTAGTTTGACCATTGGTCAACGGTTTGACCGTTGACCGATGGTCAAACCGAGTACTCTCCGAGTTGCCGAGTACTCGCTACTCGCTGCCTCGCCGGTCGAGTAACGAGTAGCGAGTTTTGAAACACTGGGTTTCCTTCATCATCAAGAAAAAAATGAAACAAGAAAAAGACATTTGGAGATCAAGGGTTTTCAACGAAGGAAAGCCATGGTTCTCCATCATTGGATACCAGGGGTCTCCGATGAAGATGAAGACCTAAAAGTCTTCATCATGTGGAGACTCAAACTGAGCTTCATAGATGATAAAGACTAAAATTGGTCGACCAAAATTGGTCTTCATCTAGCATGAAGACCCTCGGTCGTCTCCATCACGTTATGAAGACAATGGAGACCCACAGCTTTATCATTGTAGTCAGCGATGGAAAAAGGAATTTAGATATGGATTTGGATATCCATCTCCAAATGGTTTGTGTTTTTAATTTTTTGTTTTTATCAATTGATCTCCACTTCTATCTTGACCAACGGTGGAGATCCATTTATTTTATTTTATTTTTTAAAATTTTATCTAAAGATTTTTATGCTTTTTCCTTAAAAAATATTATTGCTTGGATTTCCACCATTTGATGGATCTCATCTGACGTTTGGATCTCCACCACATTAAAAAAAAAAAAAAAAATGTCTTATTCATGGGCAAAATGATTATTTGACAAAAAACCTTGGTCAAATGTTAAAGTTGACAGAATTGACTAACAATGTGGAGGGTTTGATGTAATAAAAGAGTAGATGTGTTTCTGCTTGATTTCAAGAATACCTTCTAGGGGTGTTATGTAATTCGTTCTTAAATCAATGGTAACCACTAATATGAGAGATACTTATGCTACATTGCCAATTACCTTTTCAATCAATCACTTCAAGCAAACTGTTCCAATAGCATGCAAATAACAAACATTGATATGATTATACATTATTAGATTTAAATTAATTACAGTTAATTTAAGGTTTAGAAAATGAGACATGACTTAAAATCAACGACGTGATTTAAGAATTGAGAAATTAATTACAATTAATTTGAAATTTAAGAACCGGAACACAACTTAAATCCATAATCTTACACTATAAGTGTGAGAGTATACTATTAGACTAACCTCATCTTGTCATAAGATTATTTTTTGTTGATTACTCCACAATGATGGTAAACAAAGCAATTCTCTGTATGGCCTGAAGGATCATTATCATGACTACAAACGATTTTTATTTTTATTTTTTAATTTAATTTCATAGTAATAATATAATTACTTATATTTATCTAAAGTGATCATATGCCAGTCATATCTACAACAAATATTAACTTATAGTTGTTTAATTAGAGAATTATATGAAATATCTTGCTTATTTTTGTGTTTAAGTATAACTGCAAATGTTTATGGAATATATCCTATAAAGAATCTGAAAAGAACAAAATCTAAGCATATAAAAGAAATTAAGAACCTAAAATTTCCAAGTCCTATTTAAAATATTAAATTTTAAAAGAAATTAAGAACCCTAATGTAGACTTGACAATGATTTGAACTGGGTTGAATACATGTCAAATTGTTAATAGATCAAGTAAAATTTTGCTTAACCCAAATCCACTCATTAGCATACTGAAAATACAAACTCAAACTCATTGGTTGGTTTAATGGGTTATCCAAAATTACCTCAAATATAAACAAATATATTATAATGGAATAATAGCTCATGTCTAAAATAAAATCAAATAAAATATGTATTCAAATATAGTTTCAAAAAATTTAACAACAAAAATATCTAAAATAAGCACACACTAATCCACTAAATTTCCGATGATAATAATAATAATATTAATAAACCTAGAACTTTCTCTTGCTTCATCTTATTATGTTACAAGCCTCCAACATACCTAAATTCTAAAACATTTAACTAGATTCTATCAATATCAATCAAAATAATATAAAATAAAATAAAATTGAAAATTTACCAACTTTTTATATTTTATTCATCAAAAGCAGCTATATTTTACTGTTTTGTTGATTTAATAGCCAAAATAAGTTCTTTCAATGCATTTTGGTCTTTTATGATTGCAAGAGTAAATGCTAATACACACAAATTTATACACATGTTATGAGAAAAAATAATAGAAAGAACAATTTAGAAATTCTAGGACTTTGTTTTGTTATATAATTTAGATTAAAAATATTTATAATATTATCAAAATTAATAGGTGATACCAAGTTTTAATGGATTCTAAGAGAAATACAGAATCCGCTTTTCGTCTTGTTGGACTTTTTGCTTAACTGGTCCATTGGGCCGGTTGTTTAAACTTCTATTATATGCCACAATACACATCAAAAACATTCCAAGAAATGAGCATGACATTCATTAAAAAAAAAAAAAAAAAGGAGCAAGTATAGTGGATAAGATTACTAGATTTAGCCATGTTTGAAATTATTAGACTTAAAAAATAAGTAGATAGGTGTTTAATAACTCAATTTTAAAATTACTTTGTTTTTTGAAAAGGAAGAAAAATATATTTGATAAAATGACGAAAATAGACATAATTATATAAATAAACCAGTGAATGGCAAAATATAAACAATTTAAAGTATTTAAAACTAAAGATAAATTAAGCAGTTATAAATTGAAAATAAAAAAAATATGTATATAACTACAATTAATTTAGAAAATCAATAAAATTAGTAAAAAAAAAAGTGAAAACGAATAAAATAGTAGAGGCTAAATCATATTACATGAGCTAGTGGCCAACGTCGAAGCTGATGGCCAGAGAGGAACTGGCATCCTCCAGCGACGGCCTAGTTCTCCTCCTACAAAAGAGGAGGCAAAAAGCCTCCGCTCCACCCTTGCTATCGAAATCGTGAGATTTTGTCAAGAGAATGGAGCAAGCTTCATCCTCTTCCACTGCCAGATCAAATGGGCCTCTCCCATATTTGTCAAATACTACACATTAAGTCATTAATTATGATAATTTTATTAAATTAGTAAGGGTAGTATGAACAATATGTTACAAGTCATAGTTTGGCTTATCCAATAATTAGGGTTCGAAAAACGTCTTCGAAGTTGATTATAAGAGAAATAGACTACAAAATAAATAGATTTTGAAAATTTTACTAAATACCTTTTCATTTCAAACTTACCTAATTAGGTGTTTATTTTAATTAATCCCAATGGCATCCTTAAAAATCTGAAAACCAATTCATTTAGAAACTATTTTAGATATTACTACCAATTTTATTAAAATTGGTTTTCGTCTATTTATTTTCAATAATTACAAATTTCAGGAGTAGAAGAAAAGAGCATGACTCAATTTACAATCTCATTAAAATAGATATGAGCTAACCTCAGTTTCCTCAGTATACTTTTGTCCTGGGTAGTTAATTTTAGAACAAGATCAAACAAAAGCAGCTCAATTTTGCGTTGAATTACCCATCTATTTTCAAGTTAAGGGAGAGAGTTTATTATTGCTGTCATATAGAGCAAATAAGCTCATGAAAAACATATTAGAGATTGAAAGAGAGACTGAGGACAAATGGTAGACCGTAAAATATTAATTGAGAAAGTACAAACTTGAGCTTCCCTCTTGTGCCAAGTTTGAAGAGTAGTCTAGCAATAAATATAAACCATATCAGACAGGCACCTAATGCAAGCAAACATATAATGACATCAATATTCCACGTATTCTCAACAAACACTTGATTCTACAAGTTTCAATATAGCACTTTAACTTCAGTTTCTGAGTCAAGTCAACCCTTTTTTATTTTCCTCAATCACACCTTGTCCTGAGTGACAAGTCGTGGATCAACCTCCACCTCTCTTGATATTTTTCCTTATCAACAATATGAATATCTTTGTTATTGTTATCTTTTTCTTCGCGTTCTTCACATGAATCCAAGGCATACAATATGACAAGAAAATGGTTACAGTTGAAACTATAAATACCACATGACCAACTATAAACCCTTGTTCGAATTTGCTCCTCCACGTATCGCAGGGTCCCAAAGGCCATCCACAGAGTCCCGAGTTATTTGCGTAGCTTTCTTGTGGAAAAATACTAGATGCAAAATTGGTGTCCAGACACCAGATTGTTAGAAACAGAAAAAATGCGCAATCGTCCAAGCTCGGTTATTTGCCCGGGTATGTGTCCTGTTAGGTTGTTATTGTCAAGTACAAGACTATTGAGGTATCAGCAGTTAGCTATGGTTGGTGGGATATGGCCTGAGAATTTGTTGTTGGATAAATCGAGTGTTACAAGATATGGATGCTTTTCACAGAGATCAGTTGGAATTGGTCCGAAAAGGTTGTTACCTGAAAAGTTCAAGCCTTCTATGCTGTTGCAATTGTCCATACCTTGAGGGAACTTCCCCTTGAGCCCCATGTTGCCAAGCTCAATAGAGAATATTTTGGCTTCTCTGTCATTCCAGCAAGAAACCCCTTCAAATCTACAAATAGATGATTCTGTTCTGAGGTTGTGAAAGTTCCATGTCAATCGATTGAGTGGATCTTGCAAGGAATCTTTGATTGATTTTAGGCAGTTGATCTCGCTTCGGACACCATTGCTTATGGTAAAAATACAAGACAAGAACAAAGCATGGAGAATAAAAACAGAAACACTTGAATTGAAAATCATGATCATGACTGGCAAGGAACAAAGTAAGATGTTATGATTTCAAGAATTGTGAATTTGGGAAACGATTATGTAGAGGTAGCCAAGTTTATGGTAACTGCACTAGTGCACAGATGAAAGTTAAATGGCTTTCCGTGTGAAAAGTAGTCAAGATCGACAACTCTGACTTTCTAAGTCAATCTTTCTTACGTAAGCCAGTAGATTAATATCGATACTCTAAAACTTCGAATGCATGACAAAACTCTGTACATAATGCAATTATTATGGTGTTACATGGATACGGAGAAAGGCGGGACGATTATTTCAATGCTTGTACCTTCTGTCTAAAATTTTGATTTTTATAAATCAAGTCTGCAGGAGGGTTGATATTTCCTTACTTTTTGGTCAATTGCAAGGCCAAAAATTAGAACTAATTGTTGGAATAACTTCAATAGGTATAAACCTATACCAAAATCTAAAAACTCATATTAAATTATTAAGAATTGTTACAGAAAAACATACCTGAATCCATATTGATAAATTTGAGAAGGATTGAGTTTTCCACAACCAAATCACCTTAGTAAACTCTGTATTTTTCTTCTTGAATGGGGAAGGAGAAAGAGAGCAAAAAATTATGTATCTTGATTTGACTTGGGAACCATAACCCTTATAATATTCTTTATATACTAACCTAATTAGGTTCCCATTAACCCTAATTCCATTAGTATTAGGTTTCTACACACTTAAGCTCATACCCAATGGATATTTGTAGAGCCCAATTAATAGATCACTTATTTGGCCCTATTAAAATTGATAGCATACAATATAATTGTTATTTAATATGTAAGCCCACAATAAGAAATATTAAAAATACCTAACAATCTCCCACTTGGGCTACATATGTTTTCTGAAAAAATTATATTATCTATAGTCTTGAGTGCGCATCGAAAAACTATCTGTTCTGAAATATCCCCTTAATTACAATCTGGTCCATCTACTATATTAGTATGGAATCAAAACGACATTTGTTACATATATTCGTAACTAGACCCATCCATGGTCACCATACCAATATATTCAATGGCATAGATCAAGTATGGATGTGTAGCATGAAAATTACATGCAATGTGATCTTAAACATGCCTATTTCCAACTGGTCCTACTTTAATCTTTAGTGAGATCAAACACAAATAATATTCAGAGTTTATAAATAAACCATATACTTTATTCTGCAGAAAATAAATATATCCATAACAAAGAACATAAAATATCAACTCCCACTAAACATGCACATCATCAACTAAAACAACACCCATATGAGCAGTGTGCTCATGAAAGACTTTGGGTGGTAATCCCATAGTAAGCGGATCCGCAATCATGGAGTTTGTCCCAATGTGTTCTATAGCCACCTGATTACTTTGAACTCTTTCTTTAACAACGAGAAACTTGATGTCTATATGCTTTGACTTCGTAGAGTTTCTGTTGTTGTTAGAATATAGCACAGCCGAATTATTGTCACAATATATCTTTAATGGTCTTTCTATACTATCCACAACTCGCAACCCTGTGACAAAATTTCGCAGCCATATTCCATGATTGGATGCCTCAAAACAGGCTATGAACTCAGCTGCCATAGTGGAAGAAGCTATGAGTGTCTGCTTAGCACTCTTCCAAGAAATAGCTCCTCCAGCTAGTAGGTAAATATAGCCTGACGTGGATCTTTTACTGTCTTGGCATCCATCAAAATCGGAATCAGAATATCCGATGATCTCTAAATGATCTGATCTCTGATAAGTGAGCATGTGATCTTTTGTTCTCTGTAAATAACGCATAACCCGTTTGGCTGCTTTCCAATGATCCATCCCTGGGTTACTCAAATATCTGCCCAACATTCTTACTATGAACGCAATATCCGGACGCGTGCATACTTGAGCATACATTAGACTTCCTACAGCTGATGCATAAGGAATCTTTTGCATTTCTTTCTGTTCCAACTCATTCTTAGGGCATTGATTGAGACTGAACTTGTCTCCTTTAGCTACAGGGGTATCGCCTGGCGCACAACTTTTCATGCCGAATCTATCAAGAACTCTTTCGATATAGCTCTTTTGTGATAACCCAAGGATACCTCGAGTTCGATCTCGATGTATCTGTATGCTTAATACAAAAGAGGCGTCCCTAAGATCTTTCATCTCAAAATTCTTTGTTAGAAATCTCTTGGTTTCGTGCAATAAGCCTATATCGCTGCTAGCAAGCAGTATGTCATCAACATATAACACCAGAAATATGTATTTACTCCCACTGAACTTATGATATACACAATCTTCAACTTTATTTACCTCAAACCCATACGAGATAATAACTTGATGAAATTTGTGATACCATTGACGGGAAGCCTGTTTGAGACCGTAGATGGATTTCTTTAGTTTGCAAACCATTTTCTTTGGGTCACCGGATACAAAGTTTTCTGGTTGCATCATATATATTGTTTCATCAATGTCACCATTGAGAAACGCTGTCTTTACATCCATATGATGTAGCTCCAAATCAAAATGAGACACAAGTGCCATTATGATCCTAAAAGAGTCTTTCGTTGAAACCGGAGAGAAAGTCTCTTTATAATCAATGCCTTCCTTTTGAGTGAAACCCTTAACAACTAGACGAGCTTTATATCTCTTAACATTGCCTTTTGAATCCCGTTTGATCTTAAATATCCATTTGCAACTAATGGGTTTCGCACCTTCAGGCAATTCAACGAGATCCCAAACGTCATTGTCCTTCATGGATTTCATCTCATCATTCATGGCATTAATCCACTTTTGAGAATTAGAACTTTGTTTGGCTTGATGGAAGTTGATTGGATCATCTTTCACCACTCTATATCAACCTCATGTTCTTGGAGAAAAACGATATAATCATCTGGAATCGCACTTCTCCTTTCTCTAGTGGATCGTCTTAATGACATATTCTCTTGAGGTTGTTGAGTTTGCACTATAAGTATAATTTCTTCATTTTGCACAGGGCGCTCTTCTACATTGTCTTGATATTCCGGATTTGCATGTTGAACAATGTCAGGAATAAAAAGTCTGATAATTATCAATAGCAATAGCAGGAAGAGAAATAAATTCATCTTTAAAGACAATGTCTTTAACCTTATCTCCCCCCACAAACTCAACTTCCTCAAGAAATCTTGCATTTTCCGTCTCAAAAAATGTTCTAGTAGTGAGATCGTAGAACTTAAAACCCCTTGATCCTTCAGAGTATCCAACAAAGTAGCAGCTTACAGTTCTAGAGTCCAGTTTCTTTTCATTTGGCCTGTAAGGCCTTGCCTCAGCTGGACAACCCCAAATGTGTACATGCTTAATACTAGGCTTTTTGCTTGTCCATAATTCATAAGGGGTTTTAGCTACCGCTTTACTTGGAATCCTGTTGAGGATATACACTACAGTCTTTAGTGCTTCTCCCCAGAGAGATTCTAGTAAAGAAGAATGATTTATCATACTTCTTACCATGTCCTTAAGCGTTCTATTTCGTCTCTCAGCAACACCATTCATGCTAGGTTTACCTGGCATTGTGTATTACTGGACGATGCCGCATTCCTCTAGGAATTTCGTAAAAGGTCCTGGACGTTGTTCACCGGATCCATCATATCTACCATAGTATTCACCACCACGGTTAGATTTGACAGCTTTAATTTTCTTGCCAAGTTGATTTTCAACTTTAGCTTTGAAAGCCTTAAATACATCTAGGGATTGAGACTTCTCATGTATCAAATATAGGTACCCATATCTTGAATAATCGTCTATGAATGTAATAAAATACTGTTGACCATTCCAAGAGGCTGTAGGAAATGGTCCACAAATATCAGTATGTATTAGTTCTAAGACATCAGAACACCTGTTGGCACCTAATCTCCTAATGTTTGTTTGTTTCCCTTTTATACACTTAATACAGACTTGAAAATCTGTTAAATCAAGGGAATCAAGAATTCCATCAGACACAAATATTTGAATTCTCTGTTTAGAGATATAACCTAAACGCTTGTGCCATAGTGTGGCGGAATCCCTGTCAGTTAATTTTCGTTTTGTACCTCGTGAATTTGTATGCAAGGTTTCATTAATTGAGGCAATAGTATTCAACAAATATAGGTTATCATGCAAAGACAAAAAACCAGTACCAATAAGATTTGAATATTGAAAAAGACTAAATTTATTATTTCCAAATGAACAAGAATAACCAAATTTGTCCAAAATAGAAACTGAAATCAAATTCCGTCTAAATGACGGCATTACATAAGTCTCTTCCAAATTCAAAAATTGACCAGTCTTTAATAATAACCTAAAAGTTCCTATAGCCTCTACTACAACTGTTTTGTCATCGCCCACATAGATGAATCTTTCAGCATCACTTGGCTTTCGACTCCACAGACAACCCTGCATAGACACACTTATATGAGTAGTAGCACCAGAATCTATCCACCAAGTGTGTTTAGGTACAGAAGTTAAATTAACTTCAGAACAAACCAAAGTGAGAAGCATACCTTTCTTGACACGCTAATTGGCGTACTTAGGACATTCTTTCTTCATGTGTCCAACTTTCTTGCAAAAGTAACAAGTAAATTCCTTATCCTATTTCTTTTGTACCTTATGCTGTGATGCCCAAACGGCAGCTTCTTTTCCTCTTTTCCTTTTCTTGTCCTTAGAGATAGTTGTTGAGTGAGCACTTTTAAGACCTTCTCGCTTTAATCTTTCCTCTTCTTGCACACAGTGAGATATGAGCTCATTAAGAGTCCATTTGTCCTTTTGAGTGTTATAACTCACTTTAAACTGACTATATTGTGCAGGAAAAGAAATCAAAACTAAGTGCATCAGCAAGTCCTCAAACAGCTGTAACTTTAGTGCCTTTAGTTTGGAAGCGATATGAGACATCTCCATGATGTACTCCCTTATGTTCCCTTTTCCTTTATACTTCATTGAAACAAGGTTAGCCAAAAGGGTACTTGTTTCAACCTTTTCGTTTTTCGCAAAACGTTGTTTTATTTCCTTAAGGAACTGCTTAGCATTTTTCTCTTCGGACATAGAGCCCCTAAAAGTTTCCGGAATGGAACGTTTCATGATCATAAGACACATGCGATTAGAATGGGACCCACTTCTCCATACTCGCATTTTCATCGGCAGAACTATTCTCATTAAGAGCTGCAGGCCGTTCTTCCCGAAGCACAAGGTCAAGATCCATTCAATCGAGAACAATCATAACATTCTCTTTCCAATTCTCGAAGTTCGTGCCATTAAACACAGGAATGAAATTGATATTAGCAGATATTGTTGAAGCAGAAGTAGTAACTGAATCAAGAACAAAATTAAATACAAGCTCATAATCAATAATCATCTCATAATACAAGAATAATTAATTAATTAATATATTCATGACATGCTTAAATAATTCCCATAATGGTGGGCCCTAAAACAAGATACCTAGCACAACATTGATATTTAGTCTTTGGACAGAAAGATCAACTGTAAGTGGTACTCTCCGTGCAGTAATCAAATATCGACAATTAATCCGGTCAAGCAATAAACCTTTCTTTGGACCGATTTATTGCTCACATGGAAAACCTAATAATCGTCACATATTTATTACCACAAGTATACCTATTATTTGGCCAAATAACAATCTTCTTTTGGGCCGGTCATTATTTGCATAAACAATAGACATACATATCTTAATATTCCAAAATAAACAAATTTACATTATAGAGGTTACTTTGGCAACATATAATTTCAATTCAATTTATTTTGGCAACATATAATCACATATTTTTATTTCCGAACTAAAACAAAATTACCATTAATTTTATAAAGCACAAGTAAAACACAAGCAAATTGAATGACCACCAAAGTAACTAAAATCGCAAGCAAAAAAAACAATTCCAGTGACCACCAAATTGTTTGAATATAAAATTTGAGAGAGGCCACAACTCATATTACTTTAAAAATAAAAGTTTGATGGCTATTCAACTTTTCCAGGATACACACTAACCAAAAAAAAAAAACAAAGCACACAAAGGCATCAACTATAACATTTATACATACATTCGTCCTTTTGCACACAAGTGAGTGTGTTTCTTTAATTTATTTATTTTATTCCACAGAACTAAAGCATGCAAAAGTCAAACGGAAGCATTATGCACATAAGCAGTAAACCATCAAAACAGAAGCTACGCCAACAGCAAAACTTTATAAATCATGACATCGAAAAGCGCGAAACTATAAATTAATGTGCACAGAAGTTTTGCACTGTTATTCATATATATTAATGTCACTATCGCGAGTTTTCCTAAAGGCATGATTTGCGGCTATTGTAAAATATATATATATATGGGCAAATTACACTAAAGTACCCGGACCTAACGCATTATAACAGCTATGATGCGAGTTTAAGCAAATATAACACTTACATACCCTTGACCGTGTTGACTATCGTTAGTTAAACGAAGGTGTTAACGTGATAAGGGCACATAGGTCATTTTGGATGGAGAAGATATTCAAAGCTTGTATTGATTGTGGCTGTACAGACTTATGCATAATTTTCAACCTTTCACTGACCCTGCACATCACTTCACCATCATTTCACCTTACTGAAAGCTTTGGCGCCATTTCACTTCTCTATTTCGCGGGTAAATAGATACACCTCCATACTCAATACACTGGACCATAATCATCAAGCAACATTGGAAAGAGATAGAGTGAAAGAAGGTTGCATGCAGTGGTGAAGAAAGATACAGGTATGTTCATTGACAAAGTGTTTGTATTTTTAAAGTTGAGTTGATGTATTTTGTAAAAAGTTTGTTGTTGAAGATTGTGTCTGCATTCAATAAGGTATCCAGATATGTATGATGATTTTTATTTTTTCATATTTTCTTGATGATTTTAGGTGTGGGTTTATATTAGATGGGTATCTTTCAATAAAAAAAAAGTTGGTACAAAAGTTTTTGTATGAATTTTGGGATGAATGGATAATGAGTTTAATTGTTAATATTATTACAGTGATTATTCCAGATATGTATGGGTAATTTTTCATGTGTACCGTATAAGCCCACTCAAAATTCTAGAGTTTTCTTCACAAACTTTATCGCCATTTTTCACTTTTCCATTCTCTTTCTTGTTCCTCCTTCTTCTTCTTTCCACGCCTATTTTCTTCATTCTTCTTCTGGTTGTGTCTTCTCTCTCTTTTTCTCTCTTGTTCTTTCTTCTTGCTTGTGCCATCAGTCGATCTCGTCTACTCCCCCTCAGGCCCTCACTGTCTCCCCCTGACTCTCTCCTCTGCTTCGTCTTCGTCGACGAGCTTAAGTCTCTGGTGGCTGCTGCTTGTCAGCTTCTCCTGGCCGGTCGTTGTTGCTCTTCGCTTCTGCTGACCAGTCATTGCTGCTTATCGCTTCTTCTCGATGGTGGCTGTCAGTCATCGCAAAATCTCGATGGTGGCTGTCAGTCGTTGCAAAATCTCGACAGTGGCTTTCGGTCGTCGGTCGTCGCAAATCTCGCTGGTGGTTGCTGGTCATCGCAAAATGACAGCTCGCCTGGGCAAGGTGTTTTGATTTATTTTTTATATGTTGATTGTGGTTAGATTTGTGGATTGTGGTTAGTTTTGTTGAATACTAGTGTTGATTGAGTTTGTGATTGAGTTTTTGAGTTATGATTTGTTGAATATCAGTGTTTCAATATGATTTAATTGAACACCCAAATGCCTACCCCTACCTAAAATCATCAAGAAAATATGACAAAATTAGATCACCCAAATGCCCACCCCTTTTTGTAAAGTTAGATATAGTCTATAGGGGACATAATATCTTGAGGGTTATTCATAATGAGACAATGAGTTTGGGTACAGATATTGTAAGTGTTTGTGTTGTAATTTATTTTGTTGATTCAACATGACTACTGAAGAATTGTTAATTTTGATTAGTTACTATAATTTATTAGTTGTTCAAGATTTTTATTTTTGGTATAATTGTAAAGAATTACAGTGATCATTATAGATGAAAAATTTTTGAGTATTGCATTAACTTCAATTTGGTTTTGTTTGTGGTTAGATTCAATTTGTTATGCTTTAGTGTTAATTTATTTAATTTTGCTATTTGGTATGGATACGTAAATCTCTCTATTGGAGGAATACTTATCCTGTTATTTTTTTATTTATTGTTTTGCATTAGGGATGGATGCATTACAAATTAGTGCCAAATTTCTGGGTACTCAAGTCGAGTTTTGCATTGATGATCCTTCAACTTACACATTGATGCCCTTATAGCAGATGTGTACATGTGTGCATGTTCTTCCCTCCCACATGCTTCAGACAAATTCAAAGTTGAGGTCAGGCTACCTTGGAGTAAAGAGTATGTGTTGGTTGCTGATACTAAACAGTTGCAGGAGGTATTCTATATATTTAGTTGTCAAAAGATTGAAAGTATTAGATTCGATGTTGATCTCCTGCCTATGACGTCATACACGTCGCTACAAGAATCCATTCCACGACAATTACCACCACAAACACCTGCAGAATCATGTGATAGTAAACCTGCAAATGACATGCCTACTGAAGAATTTTTTATTATATCATCTGATGATGAGTAGGGTAATGAAGATGGTTTTCCTTCTCTCGTGTTTGATACTTGTGAAGAATATAATGAGTATTATCTTGGTTCAAATAGTGTTGAGGAATCAGATAACGAAAGTTTTGGTCTAGAGTCATGTGAGATGCTAATTGATGATGCCATGGAAGAAATAGGTATATCTGATGTAGAGGTTGATGCAGAGGTTGGTGGTGAGACTGCATTTGATATTGAGTCAGGTGTAGCTGAAAATGTTGCTAAGAAAGATATTGAATGTGGAGTGGCTAAAAATACAAATACAGCAATCCCATCGGATGATGAGGTTTTATCGAATGCAGCATTATTCTCATATAAAGACAACCATATTTTGATCAGTTCGAGTGATGATGAAGTTGATTAAGTTAAAAGAGTGGCTTTTAAGGAACCTTATGGTGTGCTATATGAGGAAGATGGTAGTGGGAGGATTAAATTAGCTGTAAATCAGATGTTCAATGGTCTTCGTCACTTTAGGCAAGTAGTGCGAGATTATGCAGTTCAAGAAGGGTTTGAGTTAAAGAGAATTAAGAATTCAAGAGAAAGGTTTACAGCCAAATGTGCAATTGATGGTTGTGGTTGGAGGATCCATGGTAGCAGGGTAAACAGTTCAGGTGCTTTTAAGGTTAAGACATTTATAAATAAACATTCTTGCATAAAGGTGCACAAGAATCATGAAGCAAATGCTACTTGGGTTGCACACAAGTTTGCTAATATGATTCGAGAGCATCCAGATATGAAAGTTACTTTTTTGCAGACTGAAATACAAAGACTGTATGGCATTAGTCTTCCAAAATACACCTTATATAGAGCAAGAAATAAGGTGTTAGATGATGCAAATGTAGAAGACATTGAATCATACAACAAGTTGTATGGGTATGGGTATATAATTAGGAGCACTAATCCTGGGTCAGTTGCATTCATGCAGACATTTAGTCCTCATTTGGATGGTCCTGTTGTTTTCCAACGCTTTTTTCTCAGTTTTTATGCACAAAAGAGGGGATTTATGTTTGGGTGTAGGCCATTTTTAAGAGTTGATGGTTGTAATTTGAAAGGAAAATTTACTGGTGTATTGTTATCAGCAGTTGGCATTGATGCAAATAATGGAGTGTTTCATGTGGCTATTTGTATTGCAGAAGGTGAAACAAAAGAAAGCTGGGGCTGGTTTATGGAAAACTTGTATCACTACATTGGAGAAGAGGATAGAAGAAATATTACTTTTATGAGTGACCGACAGAAGGGTGTTCTGCATGCAATAAAAAAGTATTTTCCAAAAGCAAGCAACAGATTTTGTGTTAGGCATTTAATTGCCAACATGCAATCACAGTATAAAGGACAACTGCATGGTCTACATGTCTGGAAGGCAGCCAACGCAAGTAATGAGTCAGCCTTCATGAAAGAAATGGAGAACTTGAAGCTTTTGCATGAGAAAGCACATGAGTTCATGATGAAAATTCCATTGGCGAGCTGGTGTTTGCATAGGTTTGATACTGATGTCAAATCTACACATACAACAAATAATATCTCAGAAAGCTTTAATTCTTGGGTTGACAAACAGAGGGAATTGCCTGCATTGCCATTGTTTGAACATTTGAGGAGGAAGACAATGACAAGGATGCATAAGAGACTGCAAGAAGCGCAGCAATGGAACTCAGTCTTATCACCTATGGTAAGCAAAAAAATTGATGAACGTATGGAAGAGGCACGGTATGTATCTGTGCTTTGTTCGTCAGAATATATGTATGAGGTGAAAGAAGACATAAAATATGAGATTGTGAACCTACAAAATTGCACTTGCAGTTGTCGTTTGTGGGATGTGTCTGGAATCCCATGTAAACATGCATTGGCAGTGCTTACAGTAAAGAGGCTGCAGATATCAGATTATGTGGATTGGTATTTGACTAAGGAGGCATATATCATGACTTATTCAAATGTCATTAATCCTATCCCAGGACAAGAGCATTGGCCACAACTCCAACATGGTGAGGTTAAACCTCCTTATAAGAAGACAATGGTTGGAAGGCCTAAAAAAAATCGCAAAAGAGGTGCTGATGAGCTGAGAGTTGAAAAAAGAAGTGGACCTGGAAAGTGTGGTAAATGTGGAGAATATGGGCACAATGTGAGGACCTGCCCCACCACCTCTAATACTTCAAGCAAAAACAAAGTATGTATACTAAAGTCATTGAATTTACATACACTTTAATAGCATGACAATGCGTTAATTACTGTTTTTTTACTTCTTTTTTTTTTATTGCAGAGTAAGAAGACTGCCACAAGAAGAGAAAGGAAGAAGTTGAACTTCAAAGTAGGGGGCACATCTAATGTTCCACCAACACAACTTGTGATAGTATAAACCAATTTCCATCTTCAATAAGGAGAATATGTTAATTACATTAAATAAAAAACTGCGCTTGTGTTCGCAGGCAAACATGTCAGTTGGGGAAAGTTCAAGGACGGCAAATGAGACAACTAAAAAAAGTAGATTGGATCTTCAAAGGTCACAAACTCAAACTGCACCACTTCAATCAAGTCTGAATGCAACACAGCCTATGATGGTATGAACCAATTTCCATCTTCAATATTTTGAATATGTCAATTCTATTAATAACAACCTACATTTGTTTTAATAGGCACATATGACAGTTGAAGAAACTTCAAGGACAGCAACTGAGACAACTAAAAAAAGTAGAATGCATCTTCAGGGGTCACAAGCTCAGACTCAAACTGCACCACTTCAGTCAAGTTTGAATGCACCACTTCAATCAAGTTTGAATGCAACACTACCATCCCAATCCACATCCAATCCAGGTATGTATAAATTATAAATATATATATCTTCAAAATAATTAAGATTGGAATTAAGAAAATAAAATTAAATCAATTTATTTATTCCTCTCATTGCACAGGAACCATGACTGGATTGGATGACAGTTGAAGTATGTTTTAAACTCTATCTACTTAGTGTGTATATATATATAACTCTAATTAAATATCTACTGTTGGTTTTGGAGCTGCATATATGATATGGTATGGTTTGGTTTTGTCAAATCATGTCTTGTTGAAGTAAGGGGGATGTTCAAGAAATGGAGATGATACCTTTTGTAAAGAATTTTCTTTTTGTGTGTGGGGTTGCTGAAGAAAGCTAATGTTTTTGTCACTGCACTTAGCCACTTACTGGTGATAGTGTTTTCTGTACATGCTAATCTATAGTAATAGGTAGTTTCACTAGCATGGATGGGTATAAATTGGTTACACTGAGTGGGCTTCTTTTTGGTTACGCTGTATATGGACATTGGTACAAGACATAATGCATATACTATGCAGCTTAGTTAGTGATGGTTAGTTCACTGTTTTTTGGTATTTTTGCAAATGTAATATTCATATATGTTGTCCAATGTACAAGGTTCAAATTGCATATGTTAAACCTAGTACATGCACAACATTGAATGTTTATTGCTTTATAATTATCAATGAAGAACCTTTCTTTATTCAACTACATTTTTATATGTATATTGCAATCAGGTATATATTTGATAAAGTTATCATCATGTGTTTAAGTATATTGGTGCTAAGCCATTTTTCTGTTGTTCATGTTTATTAGACTTGCAAATGCTTTAGTTGTATAGTTCAATCACCAAAAGATGTAGGCATGTAGCCATAAATATTTCCTTTTCATTTGTTTTCAATCACAACTCCTATGATTCCAAACATAGTAACAGTAAAGAAGCACATATTTATAATATCAAACAGCCTCCTACTTTGAATATCATCATGCATTTTCTGATTCAATTTCTCCATGTTCTCAAGCTTGGAAATCACATGCTTCAAATCTTCTTCACCATGTTGCACTATTTCATTTTCCTCATTCCTAATTCTATTATTGCCAAACGAAAATTCATCTTCTCCCTGGACACCAAAATGCAAAGTAATTGCATTTCTTATTTTCACATAGAAAATATAACTTTGATGGATTTGTTCTTGATTCTGATATCTTAATAGCTGCTTTCCTTCCACATTTACAATACCTGTTCTTGAATTTTATAACATCTCCATTAACTTTGTTGCTACTATTAAGGGAAGCCTCCATGTATGCCTGCTAAGATAAAGAAAAATCTATTAAACCATGAATTGAAAAATTAAAAAGCAAAAAATAAAAAGAAGAAGAAGAAAAGAGAACTAGGAATTTTTGTAACTCAGGTGTTCATCCTCCCAAAGCACACTCTTTAAATAGGCCACCGTAACTAGCCGTTGCAAACCAATGGTCTTATTTTTTCAATAGCAATTTTTTTTTTGTCATTCAATTGCAATTTTATTACATTTTGACAGGGTATATTAGTCAATTGAAAATTATCTTTCCATTTAAATCTTGTCTATCAGTCAGAGTCACATCACTAGGTGGGGTCAGGTGGGGTTGTGAAGGGCAAATAAGTAATTATACTTTAATACGTTTAGATCGCCGTTTAACCAATGGCAGTCAACACAGTCAAAGGTATGTAAATGTAATATTGGCTAAACTCGTATCATGGACTGTTATAATATGTTAGGTCCGGGTACTTTAGTTTAATTTTCCCTATATATATATATATATTTAATCAGCAGCATCCAATATATACACATATATTTTTCATCATGTTTCCATGACAACAACAATAATTAAGTCAATTAATTTCTCAATGATTCAATATGAGCAGGCACTGATACCACTTGTTGGAATAACTTTAATAGGTATAAACCTATACCAAAATCTAGAAACTCATATTAAATCATTAAGAATTGTTACAGAAAAACATACCTGAATCCATATTGATAAATTTGAGAAGGATTGAGTCTTCCACAGCCAAATCACCTTAGTAAGCTCTGTATTTTTCTTCTTGAATGGGGAAGGAGAAAGAAAGCAAAAAATTATGTATCTTGATTTGACTTGGGGACCATAACCCTTATAATATTCTTTATATACTAACCTAATTAGGTTCTCATTAACCCTAATTCCATTAGTATTAGGTTTCTACACACTTAAGCTCATACCCAATGGATATTTGTAGAGCTCAATTAATAGATCACTTATTTGGCTCTATTAAAATTGATAGCATACAATATAATTGTTATTTAATATGTAAGCCCACAATAAGAAATATTAAAAATACCTAACACTAATAACAACCATGTGTTGTAAAATGAAGAAATAGTCCACAAAGAAAATGTGAAAGCAAACATAGAGAAAGAGAAAGAGACAAGAGGAACAGAGCGATCGTAGAGAAAGATGAGTCTGAGAAACAATAGCGAAGTATATACTTCATTGTCACTGTGCTAACGCATATGTACAGAGTGAGGTTGGCTACGGTTAGCCATGTTTACAAGAACAATCATGACTTGCCAATTCCTTGACCAATCAGAAATCTGCATGCGTGTACCAATTACAATAAAAAAAAAAATGTTCTTTGTAACTAATGAAGAAAAGAATTAGGTGGGGTGTATTTAGCATCTTTTTCGATAAAAACAAAGAATGAACCCACTTCGACAATTTCATAGCGGTGGAATTCATCCAATTTGCAACGCCATGAACATTTTAAGCGCCACAAAAATTTTCCCATTCACAATGACATTTCATAAAACTTATAGAGGAATGAATCAAATTGCTAGACTTGAGATTCCGAAAAAGTACCATTCAAATTGCATAAGCAGGGCATTTCAGAATTCAGATATTCTTTCTGATTTCACCCAAATTTGTTTTTGTTTATTCTTTTATTATTATTTTTATTATTAATCTGAGATTTTTTTTCCATGGACGTGGATGCTATGGTTTTTTTTAACTATTATAAATTTGAGTGGTATGATAACTAAATAGGACTTGAATCTTATTGAAACGAGTGTTTACCGTTAGTTTTCTAAATTTATTTTTATCTTGAATAGTTAATCGTTGTATTTAATAACAGATCTATTTTGGAGATTAAGGACCCTAAAATGACTAATTTAGTATTCTATTAAAATTCAAAAGTTCATTATTAGTGTTAGAATTAGATTAAGCAAAATTATTAGAAATTTTGATGGTTAAGAATGTTCATTTAATCTAATAATATTTTAGATTTCTTTGATGATCATGATTAGAGATTATAAAACTATTTAGAGAGAAGCATAAATCAGCAATAGTGAATCTACAGGAGGAAACACTAAGAAAAGATCTTATGGAGAAAACACAAACTTGAACCACCATATTTTAGAAATTTTTAATAATCGCTTAGAAACAAAGAAACAACAAATCACATAGGCAATTATCAAGTAAACATTATAACTTCACATAATATCAATAAAAACTTAATAACATTATAACTTCACATAATAAACAATCAAAACTTATATACTAATATATAGCACTCTCTCGCTTCAATTTCAGCCTCCGAGTGTAAGCGTAGTGAACCCCATTTTATTGTCATCAATCATGCCTTCTCCTGAGTGACAATTGACGCCGTTGATCAACTCCACTGCTCTTGCTTTTTCCTCCTCATCAACAACATGATCATTGTTTGTTATCGTATATATCGCCTTCTTCACATGAACCCAAGGATCACGAAATTTGAAACTGCAAATACCAAAAAACCAGCTACAAACCCTTGTTTGAATTTGCTCAACCGATGGCCGCAGGGTTCCAATGGCCCTCCACAGAGTCCGGTGTTATTTGCGTAGCTCTCTTTTGGGAAATTCCCGAATGCAAAATTGGGCACATGTCCGGACAACTTGTTGTTAGAAACAGTAAAAACCTTCAACCGTTCAAGCTTGTTGATTTGCCAGGGTATTTGTCCTGTAAAGCTGTTGTTGTCAAGTACAATGCTATTGAGATTTTTGCAGTCAGCTATGGTTGGTGGGATTGCACCTGAGAATTTGTTGTTTGAGAGGTTCAGTGATTCGAGATACGGGAGCTTTTCACAGATATCAATTGGAAGTGATCCAAAAAGGTTGTTAGATGAAAGGTCTAACTTTTGCGTGTTATTGCAATTCTCCATATCTTGAGGAAACGTTCCCTTGAGTTCCCTGTTGCTAAGATCAATTCTGCATTCGTTAGTACAAGCAAATGATTCAGATGTAAGGCTGCTTAAGTGATCGAGTGGATCTTCCAAAGAATTTTTTATAGAACGCAGGCAATTGATGTCGCTCGGGACACCATTGCTTATGGTGAAAATACAAGACAGGAACAAAGCATGGAGAATAAGAATCAAAACCCTTGAATTGAAGATCATCATTACAGGAGAAGAAGTTTATGATTTTACAATGATTTCGTAAACGATCATGGAGTGGGAGCCAAGTTTATCGCAACTACGCTACTGAAAATGACATTACGCGTGAGAAGAAATAGACTTCAATGATCAACGACTCTTAATTAACTTTCTATGTCAAGCTCTCTAAAGTAAAGCAGTAAATACTTCAAAACGTGCATGGAAAGTCTATAATGCACCTGTTGTGCCCCCTTGCACTTTCCACCTAAATTGGTCAAAGTTTCTAAAGAGCGAGAGGGTTGATACATATATTTGACCTCGTGAATTGCAATTTGCAGGGCCAAAAATAAGGATTAATGGTCATACTGATTCCAAGCACCACAGACATTTTAAACAGGAAAATGTATTTTTCATGTTCACCTTACTAAACAAATGTTGGTGCCCACACTCACATTAATAAAGTGGGCAGTCAAAATTGAGCCCATGAGATGAGGTTAACGTAAAAAATTTGCCTGTGTCCCATAATTAACAAGATTATTGTTACTTAATAGCTAGCTACTCCAACAAGAAAACTCTTGAAATATTGTTGTAATGTATACACAGATTATACTGTTGTGAGGTTGTAAAAGGTCTATGTTAAGCAATTGAGTGGATCTTTCAAGGAATCTTTGATAGAATTTAGGTAGTATATGTATGTCATTCAGGACAACGTTGATTAAGGTAAAAATGCAAAACAGGAAAAAGGTTTGGCAGAATAAGAGCAGAAACACTCGAACTAAAACTTATCATGACATGCAATGAAGTAATTAAGTCAGGGGTGGACCCAGTTTAGGTCCATACGGGACACGTGCTGTTAGGGTTTATGTCCTGAGAACTTGTAATTATGTAAACGGTTTTATGAATTTTAATAAAGTATTCATTTCATTCAATTTATATATTTTTTACAAAAATTGTATATATCATGAAAAACATATTTGATTATTGATGTAATTTTAAACTAAGTATATAAGTGTTATACACAAGCAGATTTAGTTTGGAATAAGTAATCTAAAGAGTCCGTAGAAAGCAAACGAAGTTGGGTGTACTTCGTTTGTGATAAATCTAGAACTGTGGTCCATTTCGTATTTGATACGACACTATTATCCGAGATTGTTCATGTTGTGACATGGAAATTAAGGCACCTTATATAATAAAGATTATATAGGATTAGACCACGATAAACATAAATCTCTAACTAATATCTGTTAAACTTAGAGATTCATATTTATCGACCAAATGATTATATATTATTGATTTTAATCTTAAGAATAATATGGACTCCTGCTTATTGAGTTATTTCCTCTTATTTATATGGGTGAGATCGGTGTAGATGTCTGATCAATAACTTCTTTTACTTTGGAGATATGATTTAGTAAGTAGTTAGGGACATTCTATACAATAGAGGAATCCACTTTTTCTTACGATAAGTAGAAAAATAGTTCCATTAAGGGTTGATTCAGGTCTTGAACAATAAAAGCGCTTAACTTTTTGTTCATATATAAACAAAAAAAATAAATTCATAAGTTGTTATGAATATATTGTTCATTAGATAATTAAAGGTACTTAAGGATCAAGAAATAATTAGAGGGGTAAAACGGATATTTTGACCTAACTCTAATCATGAACTATTTGTGAATGGTCAAATTATATGTAGTGATTAAATCAGTGGATACTGAAAAATTTCAGATTGTATAAAAACATATGTAGTTTTGAGAGTATAATATTAGATTTTTAGTGACGTAAATCTAAAATTAATAATATTGAATTATTTAATTAAACAGTTTAATTAAGAATTTCGATATTATTGGAGCTCAAAACTGAAAGTCCATCAGATCCACTTGATAACTCATTTCACTATAAGAAACGTGTATGTAGAATATTGTAATTGGACCGTTTGATTACAAGTGTTACGTAAGTAACAAAATTTGTGTTTACTTGGTATTTGAATAATATTGATTATTCAAATTATTTAACAATTAATTAATTAATTATTAATTATTAATTATTTAATTAATTTTATAGGAGGTCTTGAATTCGATTCTCAGTAGTGACTCTAGTATAAATTAATTATGAATTAATTTATTAGAGATTACGAGTTTGATTTCAAAATATAACATGAATTATTTTTAAATTAAATATGGGATAAAAGTTTAATAAAATTAGGGTAAATATTATATTGATTAATTAAAACCCTAATTGTTTGTCTATAAAAAGAAAAGAAATAGTTTCTTTTCAATAGAAGTTTTTGGTTGTTGTTGTACATGTGTTTGAGAAACAAAAAGGCAAAAAAAAATGTTTTTTTTTTTTTTTTTTTTTTACAACAAATACTAAGAATAAGAAGTTATGTCTTTGTTATTTTTATAACCAAAATCAAATAATCACCTCTTATAAACATTTATTTAATTTGATTTTCTTTTTAAAAAAGAAATCAAAAAGTAAGTTAACACAGTTCTATATGATAGTGCTTACTCACTTGTTTTTTAGTTTAGAGACATATCAATGAAGGTAAGATGATGAACAATTCACAGAGATCAATATAGAAGGTAAAAAACTGATTTTTATTCTTTATATTATTTTATTTCATTGTTCTATGAATCCTGGGTTCTTAAGTTTTATAAAAAGTTTTGAAACTCAATATTTCGCAAGATTCTTATTTTTATGAAAAACAAATTATTGTTTTGTTTTTGCCCTTCATGTGCCCCTCCTAGAATTTTATAAAAATTTATTAAGTTTATGATATCAATTATTAGATATTTAAATATATAAATAAAATGCTATATATAGTTTGTGAACTAAACAAACTCGCATAATGTTGACAGGTACTGGTGATACGAGGCTTCCCTTTCTTTTCACCACTGGCAGAACTATTTACCAAACCAAGCTGATCTCCAAATTCGGCATATTTTAACTTCACAAACTTTTATATCCTATCACAAATTATGAACAATTATTACTAATTATATAGTAAGTAGGAACTATTTTTCTTATCGTAAACTATATTATGTTTAATTAGATGGTGAATTGCATATCCATTTATAGTTTAAGTAGATAATATACTCTTCTTTTAAATTCGTAATAAGAGTTTAAATTTCATTATGTATATTACTAACATATATAAAGAGTTTTCTCACTCTTTATTGTGGAAGTAAATATTTCTCAATAAGATAAGAGTAAAATGTATATGTTGTTTAATCTTAATAGGTCTTGATTTATTCATAATTATTTGTATGAATTATTTTTTATTGTACATAAACTATTTTACATGATAAAATCTTAAATAAAAAATTCATATGAGCTATAATTGTTTCCATAAGTAATTTTTATTATATTTTATCTTGTTATAAAATGTCTCCTCTAATCAAGTGTCCAGGTCAATCCGACACTGTACTTAAATATGGTTTCAAGAACTAATAATTTGGAAACAAAGCACGGAATGGGAACCAAGTTCATTGTAACCACACAAGTGTAGAAAGGGAAATGAGATTCCGCGTAGGAAGAATTAGACACTATTGATGACTTAACTTTCTAAGTCATATTCATTGTTGTTAATATAGATTATTAATGCCAATATGAAGTGCCCAAAGCATCCTTTGAAAGAGTCTTTGGCGCACTAGAGTACTGTGTTTATATTAATCAAATTATCTAATAAAATCATCAAAAATTGGAATTAGCTAGATAGAAGTCATCATCGACAACGTCTCAAACAAGTTAAGCTAGATATAGACAATATTTTGGAAGATAATTATGTTGATGAGAAATTGAAAAGGAAATTCCGCGTCTAATTAATGTAGTTAAATATCAATGAGAGTCTTTTAACTTTCTATATCAAGCCCTCAAAAGTCAAAACGAGCTTTACCACAAATAGATACTTCACTCCAAGGCATGCATGGATAAGTATTGTGATAACGCAGCCACCCAAATTTCAATTCCTGAGTCAAGCCCTCTTTACAGGGTTGATATTTCTTTAAATTTTCGTCAATTGCACGGCCAAAAATAAAAATTAATACAAACCATGAACATTTTATGCGTTACACAATTTTTCTTTTTTAATTTGTTTTTTATTTTTTTTCAGTGACCATGATATTTCATAGAATATATTCCCAAGTAAGACATACAGAAATAGAAACAACCAAAAGTGGGGTGGATTGGACTTGATGCTAAAAAATCTTATTGCAAGACATACAACACCTGAGGCTTATCAATGAATAATTTTAGTTTGAGTGGTGTTATTAGCCTTCCACTATCTACCTAACTAAACCCAACATTCCAATAATATTATCATATTGTCTTCACATCCCTCTATAGTCAATCTGATTTAGAGGTGTTAAATAGGCCATGTTGGGCCGGTCCATTTTGATAAAAAATAATAATAATAATTAATATGAAAATATGATATATATTTGGAATCCATCACATCAATTATTTGTTTCTCAACTTTTTTTTTTTTTTTTTTTTTGTGAAATACTTTGTTTCTCTATTTCTTAATTATATGTGAATGATACTAATTTTAATTTTCTATTTATTATTAAAGTTTATGGTAGATGGTGTGTAGGTTATAAATGTAGAAATTAAAATTTGGCTTTCCTAATAGAATTATATAATTTAAAATTATTTTATATAAAAGCCTTATTAAAAATGGAAAATGAAAACATTTTCCATTTCACATATATATAAAAGAACCCCCAAAACGAGGGTTCTAGTTAGCCCTTGGGCAACTCAGGGCTCCACGATTGGGAATATGGAGGCCTTTTCTTTTCTTTTTTTTTTTCTTTTCTTTTTTTTTTTAAATAAAGGCACCAGAATGACGTCGTTTTAGAGACACCAAAAGGATGTTGTTTTGGTGGACAAGCTTTAAAAAAAAAAAAAAAATGCTTCACAAAACATGAAGCAGACGACCAGACCAAACCTTTAAACCCAACCACCCCACTTTTTAAACCTTAACCCTGTTACCTTCATTGCTCGCCGGTTTGCCGTTGCTACTACCATCTCATCGTCGCCACTACTGGTCGCCATCGCTGTTGCCATCTCTTGAAAAAAAGGACTTATCTCTCAAAAGAGAGAATTATCTCTCGAAAGAAGAAAATACTTTTCGAAAGAAGGAAAGATCTCTCGAATATATATATATATATATATATATATATATATGACAGACCCCTTCCCTAAGGCGATCTGCTGGCACCCTACGGTGACCCTCTAGTTAGCCCTTACGTTCAACTGAAGGATTCCCGCAGAGCTAAGCCATATTCTTTCTGAAACCTTTTCGAAAACAGCGGAAACACGGGGAAATTTTTTCATTTTTATTTCAAACCTTTGTAAAACATTTTATAAAAATTTGGACAGCATCCCGTCTGTTTTTCGGACTTTGCCACCCTGTAAAGTTTAAAATTAACACTTCTATAATATCACAAAATAATTTCTCCAAACTACAGAGCCTCCGGCTCTCATTTTTATCAATCCACAAGCAACCACAATCATGCATACGGTTTAGAAAATACATTAAATTCATAAGTCATGCATATCTTTATTTACATATCCCAAAAATATATACATTTCCAAAAGTAACAGCACAGCCTCTTTGACTCCTCTAATTACTATCCGGAGTTCCTGCCATTGAAGTGCCTGTACCTGTGCCTGGGGAGGTTTTTATTTACAAAAATATAAAACATAGTGAGCTCGACAGCCCAGTGAGTGTCATATAATTTCCATTTAAAATAGGCGTATCAAATAGCCTCCCAAAACTCTTTTAAAACATTTATGCATAATCAAATACCATGATTGAATAATTGATATATCTGAAATTCATCATTCATTTAGAAACAATATATATATCAATCGACATTTCATAAAATTCATTTCATGCCAAAAAATAACATTTAAATCCATAGGTTGCATAATTTCCATTTCTAACAAAACATTTCAATAATGGTGGCAGTATTAGCTTTCAAAGAATTTATAAATATAAATAAGCCAACCATCATTAGTTTGCATCACATGGTACCCTATCAATAGAGCGGAATTTTGCCTCGCTCAGGTCATCCATCCAGTTTTTACGTAACAGAATTTTGCCTCGTTACGGAGCGGAATTTTGCCTCGCTCGGGTGGAAGCTAGCAAATAATATACCTCTTACGTGCATTGGACGACTCACAGGACTAAACAGACACGGTCCCACCCGCTGTTAGTGACAGACTCTCCCAACACAGCCAATGCACGCTTAAGGTACTCAACCCCACTGGAGATACATAATATAGAATCAGGCGTACCATAGATTTTCAATATCATTTCAATTTAAATTTCCTTTCTCATTTAAATCACATTTCATGTAAATCATTTCCATAATCCATGCAACCATTTCAAATTGGAATTCATTTGATATTCTAATCAACATGATAAATTCGGCATGCATTTAAAATCAATCATAGTAAAAACATTTTTATAAAAACACTCACCTGATCTTAAAAATTCGTATATAAAAGTTCAGGGGCCTTGCCGTGCTCCGCTGGCTTCCGCCTCACCTACACATCATATTTATACATAAATTTACGTCCGCGACAACTTCGGAAAATGCGAAATAACTAAAATTGCATAATCACCCCTAAGTGACCCGTTTTACTCGTAACCTTCCGTATTTCGTTTCTTTATCGATTCTAAGGTTCCGAACTCAGTTTTCTTTGTCTGGAACCTATGTACTATCACTTAGGATTGTTCTGGTACTAACGGAGTCGCGTTCGGAGGTCCGAAATGAAAATTATCCGGTTCCGACTCCTTTTGGCCGAACCTATACCTTAATTCAATTGGTTGGTTTTTCTTGGTTTCCTAAGCTTCCAATAACCATTAATTTACTTAGATTTCAACTCATCTTTACTCAGAATCAACCAACAAACAACTCAGAACGAAACCCATTTCGAATCAACTAAAACACCAACAAAATCATCCATGTCAAGCTTAAACAACTCACCTCTTTCCTTCTCGCGTTATCCTTGATTTGGGGCTGATCTTTGGACTGATTTGGTGCTAGATCTGGACTGATTTTGGGGTGGATCTCCCTCTTTTCTTCCTCCTCTCTCTCTCTTTCCTTCTCCCTTGGTTCCGCCGCGATCCGCTGCTGATTTCCGCCGCTGATCTATTGCTGGTCCGCGCGCGCGAGGAAGACTTCCAGCTCCGGTCGACTGGTTCGTGCGACTGTTCTGCCGTGGATCTGCTCTGTTTCGCGCGCTCTCGGTCGCGTCTGGTTCGGCTTGGCGTCGTGCGTCGCCGGTCGGTCGGCGATCCTCTCTCTCCGACGTCGCGCGGCTGTTTTCTTCTCCCTTTTCCTTTCTTTTCTTTCTTCTTTCTTTCTTTCTTTCTTTCTTTCTTTCTTCGCAAAATGAGAGACTGGTTTATGTTTTTGTTTTCAAAAAGTCAACAACATTATTTGGCTTCTATTTTCCTCCACAATACTCTCAATAATTCCACTTACGCCCTAAGACAATTCCATTCTCCTCCCTTAGATTTTAACTCAATCTTACTATGGCCACAATTATAGAATCGAGAGTTTACAATATATGTCTCAAATAAACCTATCTCTCAAAAAGAAGAACTTATCTCTTGAAAGAAAGAAATATCTTTCAAATGGACTTATCTTTTAAAGGTAAATTTATCTCTCGAAAGAAAAACTTTTCTCTTGAATAAAGTACTTATCTCTTGATGGAAATGTAACTCTCACATGAAAATCAAGTTTGGTGCCAGGGTATTTTTGTTTGTACACATACTTTAATACCATTTGAAACTCAAATTATTAATTAGCTAGGGTGACATGTACATAAAAGGCGGGTGAAAATTTGTTAAAAGAACAAAGATCCCTTTATCTGTTGGGCATTGTGCCCTAAGAGCTTGTAATTTGTAAACGTTTAAATAAATTATAAATACATAAAATTTATTTTATTCAAATTAATGTGCATTTATGAAATGTTTGCTTCATACGAATATCATGTAACATCCATGATTACTTATGTAGTCTCAAATTAAGTATGTAAGTGTTATATACAAGAGGATTTAGTTTGAGATTAGTAATATAAAGAGTCCGTAGAAAGCAAACAAAGCTGGGTACTTTGTTTGTGGTAAATCTACAGCTGAGGTCCATTTTATATTTGATACGATGATCTTATCCGAGATTGTTCATATGACGATATGAAAATGAAGGCACTTATATAATAGAGTTTATATAGGACTGGACCACGATAAAATGAATTTCTTATTAATATCCGTTAAACAAAGAAATTCTTTTTTATCAAGTAGATGATCATATATGGATTGATCTTAATTCTGAGTGTTTAATGGACTCCTATTTGTTGGGTCATGTCTTTTAATTTATATGGGTGAGACTGTTATAGATTTACGGTCAATAAACTTCATACTTTGGAGACGTGATTTAATAAGTGGCTGGGAACATTCTATACAATAGTGGAATCCACTCCTTCTTGTAAGAAGTAGATGAATAGTTCTCTTAAGTATTGATTCAGGTCTTGAACAATAAGAGCGCTCAACTTTCGGTTTACGAGTAAACGGAAAGATAAATTCATAGGTAGTTATGGATATATTGTTCATTAGAGAATCAATGGTATTTAATGGAATAAGATATAATTAGAGAGGTGTAACGGATTTTTATAACCTAGCTCTAATTATGAACTACTCGTGGAGGATCGAATCATATGAAATGATTAAATCGATGGACACTGAAAATTCAGATTGTGTAAAACATCTACAATTTTGAGAGTGCAACCTTAAGTTTTTAGTGGAGTAACTCTAAGGTTAATAATAATGAATTATTATTATTGGAGCTCAAATTGTAGGTCCATTTGATCCCCTTACTAGCTCACAACCACATAAAGAAACAAGTTGAAGAATATAATTAAATTGTCTGATTATTGGTGTACATATAAATTTATGTACATGTTCATAAATTATTTAAATAATTTGATTATTTAAATATTTATAATTATTTAATTAATGGTTAATTATTTAATTATTTGTAGAGGTCATGGGTTCAATTCTAAATGATGTCATTAAATTAATTATGATTTAGAATCATTTAATTTAATGAAAAATCATTTAATTAATTAATGAAAATAATAATTTTAATTGGAATAAGATTCCATTTAAATTATATTAAAAGAGTTTTAATTTAATGAGAATTAGACTCTATATTAAATTAAAAGAAAAGGATTCTAATCCAATAAGGAATTTGATTCCATATTGGATATGAATTAAGTCTTTCAATTTTAATAGAAATTTAAATTCCTTGTTAAAATTACAGAACCCTAGTTTGCCATTATAAAAAGATGTTTTTATGATTGATAATGGGATTGGTGGTAGAGAGAATTTTTGGCTACTTGAACTAAAAATTTCCATTGATTAAAAATCACTAAATAACCATCTACTTCAAAAGGATCTTCAAAAAGATTATGCTCACACACAGTTTCTTTTGTGAGAGTCATAGCAAGGGAGATAAGGTGGTAAAGAATCTACGAATCAAAAGGGATCAATTCAATCTTCATATAAGGTAAGATTCGATCTTATTAATTTAATTATTGAATCATTATTACTAGCATCGATTGGACATGTTTTGTTTGAAAATTTTTAAAATTCACGTTTCCGCATTCCAATTAAAATCGATTTTTGCCCTTGACTATCTAATTATCTATTTTTAGAATATCTTTGACTTGATGAATTAGAAGGTTAAAATTCATTAAGGTTACTTTTTGTTGACTATAAGAAAATGGTTATTATAAAAAATGTTTAGTGCTTATTAATCACTGGTAATGCCTATGATAGATATTTAACTAGCATATGGGCAGACGTTTGTGGTATAATAAGGTGTGTTATGGTAACTAGCGCTTTTGGAGTACGAGCGAAACTTGTGATAAAAGCATTAACAAGAATGAATAACGTCTGTGCTAAATAATATAATCACCTCTCGAGGTACCCGTAATAATTATTATATTGAAGATGGGTATTACTTATGATAGAAAAATTAGCAAGAACATGTACTGTTTGTACTAAATAATATTATTACCACAGGAGATACTGGATATAGTTATTATGGTGAAGACAGGTAATACCTGTAATCAAAATATTAACGAGAACGGTTATTGTCTATACTAAATAAATTAATTAGCATGGAATGGTTATTAAATTGAAGACGAGTAGTGCCTGTAATAAAAAAAATTGGCAATTATTTTGTTAAAAACTAAATTTGCCCCTAATTGATAAATTATTATGCACATGTTGTGCCTATTATCAAGTAACATATTTAATTTTTCATTATAACTTTTTAATATATTAAGTAGTCAGATAATATTTTAATAATTATATTTGTTGAGTAAGTTATCTAACTAGTAAGGTAATCAGATTCTTTTAATAATAATTTGGAATATACATTAAGCTCATAAAATTTCTAAAGTATTCATATAATATTGAACATGATAAAATTCATAATAATAAAAATTCTAAAATATTCATATGTAATAGTAGCAAATCCTAATATAAAATATTAACCCATAAAAAATCTACATTCTAATTATGTGTCATCACTTAGAAAACTATATTAAGTCCTAATATGTAATGTACTTTGTTGGCCAAACAATGTAAGTGCCTTTAATATCTTTAAGAATTCGTAGGCCATCAGTAGGGCGAATCAAAGGTACCTTCCTCACCAATATCTTGTTCACAACAAATCTCCAATGATTTGGACGAATAAGCATATGATAAACTATTGTTGTTGAATTAGTGCAATCAATTTCAGCTTCAACCACTACTACTCCGCTACCAATCCAATCCAACAACTTTAATTTTTTACCTTTTGTAAATGAAGCATCATGCTCATTTGTACGCTGTGACAATTACACTGAAATAAAGTAGTAATCGGAACCTAATTACAGGTAGTAATCTACATAAAAAAATAAAGTAGTAAAATACCAACATCTTTGCTACAACAAAGGCCTTGTTAAATTAGGAAAAGAATGACTTAAATTAACATCCACTGGGAATTACTAACTTAGTCTCAGTCAGCAGAACTTTAAAACTGACCTCATTTCATCAACATCTAGAGAGGCAATAAAAAAGCAACATGTCCTAGAATAAAAGAATATAGAGATTGACCCAGATTCAGAATACCCATTCTTATATATAATTTAGTTCATTATTTTATATACGGTAACCAAACCAGTAAGCCAAAATGATTCTAAACAAATACATATATAATTATGAATAACACCCAAATACTAAAGGAACTTTTTACATTTATAATGAAACTCTTACATTTCTTTTTTTTTTTTTTTTTTTAAATTCCTAATTCATATGGCTTCAGTATAAAGTTCAACCACCTATCACATTCGCATAAGCCTCCTTTGGTAATCACTGATTTTTTTTCCTTGTTACAAAGAAAATGAAAGAAAGTTGTAAAAGTGAATGAGAAGACACACCAATCAGCAGAGTTGGACTGTAGTGCAGGAAAAACAAATGCAAGAAACAACTACAGATTGGATCAAAACATGAACAAAAAGTATGAAAACATGTAATCCAAACAAATGACTAATTACAAAACCAAGTAGTTTACTAAGCTTTTCAAGGTAAATAGGTAAAACACTCAGCTTATCCAATTACAACAACACTGCAGTACCGTATACTCAAAACTGAAATCTCATCACAGAAAAATTCAATAAAAGCTGCAACGTACGCCAAATTACCTGCTATGACATTGAATACCTTACACTCTGTCGGTCGCTGAGGCATGACAATATGTATGGGGATACAAAGGGGTGGATTTGCATTACAACTACAAAAACAAAACAACATACACTGCAACAATTATAACGACATTCCCACAAACGCATACGTTAGACTAACTCAAAAGATAAACCTCTAACGACAGTGCATGAACAACTGAAAAGCACAACAACTCAAGTTTTCACTAAGTGGAAGTATTACGCTAAACTAGGTTCAGTTTATAAACAGAGAACAATCAAGTACAAAATTATATAAATTCTCAGCATTTTTTTCTCAAAACAAAGGGAGACAGAGAGACGGAGAGACCGTAATGTGTATCGATTTATGAACAAAAACAGTAATGCACTAATATTAATGTAACACCATAGCATAACTGAACAATAATATGACATGAAGTAAAGTTTCAACATCTAACAATTTTCATTTATAAAGGAAAAATCAACACTAGGGAATAGCAGAGACCTCAAAACTCATAAGGCAAAATTCAAACAATTGTAACCAAACTTTGACCAGACAACACAATTTTATAGGATGATAGAAAGCAGGAGATTCCTACATAATAAGGAAAATAAGGGGCAGTCTTCCTTCTCTCGAACAGAACATAGCAGTAGAGAGACTGGAAGATGCCGCTGAGTTGACTGCTTAAAATCCAAATCTTCAAATATTTAGACAAAGAAGACTGGAAGAGAAACCCTATAATAGGAGCTCGAACCAAACCCGAACCCGATTACACTAAAAATTGAACAATTGTAAATCTTACTCAAAGCCCATATTTGAACCAAACCCGAATTGCTCCGACTACGATTGAGAATGCTCTGTTTTAGATTGAGAGAGAAAACGATTACACTAAAAATCGAAAACCAAACTATATCGAAAAATCTGTTAAACAAAAATTCGATAACAAACGTGTCAATTTTTCCCCCCAATTTCTAGGTTTCATCAAAGTGAGAATGAAAAAATTGAGTTAAAGGATTGAGAGAAAATCAAGGTGCGGGAACGCAAAACATATGTGATGATTTTCCCTCAACTGGATTATATCATCAAATATCGATCACACGCCACTGTTATGCTTCCTAATGAAATATATCTATCACGGGCAAGTGTTGTGCTCTGTAATCAAGTATTTGTCGCGGGTTACTTATATGCTTTCTAATCAAACATTCATCACAAGTTGTGTTTGGCATAAAACATCCATCACTGGCCAGCAAAGGCCGGCGATGGAGTTTTTTAAATGGATATATTCTTCACGAGTTTTTAAAAGTCTTTGATAAATAATGTTTTTTAATACAGATCATCAGAGTCTGTAATAATTAAGACGTGATAATAAATAGAATTTATTGTAATAGATCTTCTAATTTGATCAAACAAAGGTTAAAATTGAATAGCTATAAGTCTCTATTTTCTTGGACTCCCCGTAACTTATTCTTCAACAGTAATTTTTAAGTAGTGTAATGAATTTTTGTTAGTGATAATCTCATCAAATAACATTAGAAAAAACACAAGTTTTTGAATTATTATCTAAATGTTGAGATAAGTTTTTTTAATATCATTAGTTTTCATGAACTATGATTTATAAATGAAGGATGATAATTATGTGTTTTTTTTTTTTCCTTTATTCCTGTACTCTAGCTCGTGAACTGTGTTGTTACTGAAAATACATTTAGAATTTTCAGTTCTAATTTTAATACTCACATATTATTTTAATATCAAGAAGAAAGAAACCTGATTTTATTATTACTACTATATATTTCTCATTAGTTATTGATCATTATAAGTTTCAATTGTATTAATTTGGTTTAAGTTTACATTAACAGAAAATTCAAATCATCATAAATGTTCATCTTTTAAGTTTTACTGTTCCCCCGTGTTTCAAGGCCAATTGAAATACAAACGTTATAGTGAACTTCAGACTCGTCACACCATTGGATTACGCAGGAATCAGAGTTTCAGTACTGTTGTATACATATAAAATCACCAGTTGTGATGATGACCACTTCAGATTCATCATACTGCTAGATTAAACAGGAATTCGTGTTTTAATAAAGTCGCATATATATATATATATATAACATCTCCATGTTTAGCAATGTTACTCCATTTTTAAAAATATTGTTTGTGTTGGCCCAGTGTTGCACATATAACAATTAGTCAGTTTGCCTATTTATGTTATATAATAGGCACGTTGCTTCGAGAAATAAAAACATTTGTTGAAAGTGAACATCTGAAATGTTTCTAAAATAATGCATTATTAACTTTAAGGTTTTGGGACTAGACACCATTTAATTTTTTGAGATCGTATTTGGGTTCCTTTGGCATACATACAATATAATCCCTTGTCCCACGCTTTCCTTTCCATCTTGAATCGTTTGGTGCACTATTGACTTAAATTGGATAATATAAGATTAAATATGATTGGATGATAAAACATTTTATTTAATAAACAAAAGTTTTTCCTAAACTTTGAAATAAAATATAATATAATACAATAATAATTATTTCTACTAAATTTAATATTCATGAATAAAATAATGTTTTTAATTCAACACTTATTATAGCACGCATTTAACAACTCTACATAGCCAGAAAGAAAAGAAGAAAGTTTGAAAAGGGCCATTTTATTAAAAAAAAAAAAAAATTGTTCTTAGCCCATTTCAAAAAGGAATTAGTTTTTGACCCACCAAAATAAATAAATACATTTTATGTCCCTCAATTACTTGAATGTCCCCATTATCAAATGGAAATACCCAAAATGCTTCTTCTCTTTTTTTTTCTTTGTTCTATTCTTCCCAAACGATTTTCCTTCTTCCAAACTTTAAACTCCACTCTCTAGCTACTTTCTTTCCAACAAGCACATAATCTCTCATTTTCATTCAACGAAGGTGGTGGAAATTTTAAGATTTGGGGAAGTTAGGTTTTAAAGATTTTTAAAGTATGTTGTGTTCCTTTTTCATATTTAAGTTATTAATTATAGTTTATTAAAGTGATTTTGGCCGTGGGTCTCATTAGATTGGATGATTTTATATTTACAACTTGAATTTTAGATTTTTTATGGAAGATTTAATGATTTTTGTTTGTAAGATTTCAAAATCATAAGATGTGTCCCACGTGTCATGATAGTCAGTTTTACGTGTTTTTCAATTTTATTGAAAAGTTCTTTAAACTAATATTTTAATTGGGTTTCATAGCGGTGGGCATGTTTGAATAGTTGAGAGAAAATATAAACTTAACACAGTTAATAGATATGATTACAACTATTTACACATAAATTGAATTTTTTTTTTTTTTTTTTTTAAAAAAAAAGAAAACAACATGCACACAGATAAATATGAAATTCTGAGCTATGAAAAAGTTTGCCAATAGTTACATCGCACAATTAATCAGCTCCAATACTTCACTTGTTCCTATTACGTCCAAGCATCAAGATAACCATTTTTGTAACTGTAATCTTCTTCCCCTTGCCCACGTGAACCCAAGGCACACAGTATGACATGAAAATGGTTACCGTTGAAACTGCGAAAACTGCAGAACCTACCACAAACCTTCGTTTGAATTCGCTCAATCGATGACAGGGTTCCAAATACTTCTCACAAAGTCCCGTGTGCTGTGTGTAGCTCTCTTGCGGGAAATTCCCAGGTGCCAAGTTAGGCATAGGTCCGGACACCAAATTGTTATTAGAAATTGAGAACTGAAAATTACAAGACAAGAAGAAGACAAGAAGAATAAGAATAAAAACACTTGAATTTGAAATCATCATGATAGGCAAATAAGTAGAGAAGCTGTGTCTCATGAATTATGTATTTTAATTATAATGCTTCCGAAAGATATATAAATTTGCAATGATATGGAAAATAACATGGTGTAATAGAACCAAGTTCATAGAAACTACAGTAGTGTATGCCAAGGAAAATGAGGTGTTAGAAAACCAAGTTCATAGAAACTACACTAGTGTATGCTAAGGAAAGTGAGATTCCGTGTGAGAATTAAAAATAAATAAATAAAAGAAGTCTTTTTGTCACAGAGAAAATATGTCATGAAATAAAAATAAATAAATTTTTAATGACATATTGGTGACGAACATTATATTTGATCTTCTCAAGTAGATAAAATAAAAATAAAAATTTATAAAAATCAACGATTCTCTAACTTTTTAAAGTCATTCCACAAGTAGATAGATACTTGAAACATGCATTAAAAGTCTATACTGCAACTACAAAAATCAATTCAGTGGAAAATAGTGGATAGAGACTGTGCCAGTTTAAATTCAATATTTGAGTCTCAAGTCATTAAGACGGTTGATATTCATTGACTTCTCATTAATTGGAAGGCCAAATTTGAGGATTAATACCAAACATGAACATTCTAAGCACCACAATATTTTACGTAATGACCGTAATATTATATTGAAAATACATTGTTTACTACAATATATATATATATGACACATTCTGATATACACTTGAAGTATATGCATATATTTGATAAAAAAAGTTTACGATTACGGGAGAAGAAGTTTACGATTTGACAATGATTTCGTAAACGATCATGGAGGAGCCAAGTTTATAGCAACTACGCTACTGAAAATGACATTACGCGTGAGAAGAAATAGACTTCAATGATCAACGACTCTTAATTAACTTTCCATGTCAAGCTCTCTAAAGTGAACCAGTAAATACTTCAAAACATGCATGGAAAGTCTATAGTGCACCTGTTGTCCCCTTGCACTTTCTACCTAAATTTGTCAAAGTTTCTGAAGAGCGAGAGGGTTGATATATATATATATATATATATATATATGACCTTGTCAATTGCAATTTGCAAGGCCAAAAATAAGGATTAATGGTCATACTGATTCCAAGCACCACAGACATTTTAAACAAGAAAATGTATTTTTCATGTTCACCTTACTAAACAAAAGTTGGTGCCCACACTCACATTAATAAAGTGGGCAACGAAAATTGAGCCCGCAAATTGATGAGATGAGGTTAACCTAAAAAATTTGCCTCTCGATCTCTCCATAATTAATAAGATTATTGTTACTTAATTGCTACTCCAACAAGAAAACGCTTGAAATGTCGTAATGTGCACACAGATTATACTGTTGTGAGGTTGTGAAAGGTCTATGTTAAGCAACTGAGTGGATCGTTCAACGAATCTTTGATAGAATTTAGGTAGTGTATGTCATTCAGGACAGCGTTGATTAAGGTAAAAATGTAAGACAAGAAAAAGGCTTGGAGAGAAAGAACAGAAACACTTGAACTAAAACTTATCACAATAGGCAATGAAGTAACTAAGTCAGGGTCGGATCTAGTTTAGGTCCAGATGAGATATGTGCGCCTCTTAGAATTTTATGAAAATTTATTAAGTTTATGATATCAATCATTAGACATTTAAATATATAAATAAAATACTATATATAGTTTGCGAAGTGAATAAACTCACATACTGTTGAGAGGTACTGGTGATATTAGGCTTCCCTTGCTTTCCATCACTGGCGTAGCTACTTACCAAACCAAGCCGATCTCCAAGTTTGGTATATTTTGACTTTGCAAACTTTTATATCCTATCACGAACTATGAACAATTATTACTAATTATATAATAAGCAAGAACTTTCTTTTTTTTTTTTTATCGCAAACTATATTATGTTTAACTAGATAGTGAATTGCACATTTATTTATAGTTTAAGTAATTAGTATACTCTCCTTTCACATTCGTAATAAGAGTTTGAGTTCCATGATATATATTTATCAATATATATGTAAAGAATTTTCTTACTCCTTACTATGGAAATAGATATTTCTTAATAAAATGAGAGTAAAATATATACGTTTAATTTTAATAAGTCTTGGTTTATTCATGATTATTGGTATGAATTATTTTTTACTATACATAAACTATTTGACATGATGAAATCTTAAATAAAAAATTCATATGAGCTATAATTGTTTCCATTATTAATTTTTATTTTATTTTATCTTATTAAAAAATGCTTCCTCCAATCAAATGTCCAGGTAGATTCGCCGCCGTAAATTAAGTACGGTTTCAAGAACTAATAATTTGGAAACAAAGCACGGAATGGGAACCAAGTTCATAGTAACTACACCAGTGTCGAAAGGGGAATGAGATTCCGCGTGAGAAGAACTAGACACTATGGATGACTTAACTTCCTAAGTCACATTCATGGTTGTTATAGATTATTAACGCCAATATGAAGTGCTCAAAGCATCCTTTGAAAGAGTCTTTGGCGCATTAGAGTACTGTGTGTATATTAATCAAATTATCTAATAAAATCATCAAAAATTGGAATTAGATAGAAGTCATCATCAACAACGTCTCAAACAAGTTAAGCTAGATATAGACAATATTTTGGAAGATAATTATGTTGATGAGAAATTGAAAAGGAAATTCCGCGTCTAATATAATGAAGTAGTTAAATATCAATGAGAGTCTTTAACTTTCTAAATCAAGCCCTCAAAAGTCAAAAGTACCTTTAACACAAATAGATACTTTACTCCAAGGCATGCATATATGGAAAAGTCTTGTGATAATGCAGCCACCCAAATTTCAATTCCTGAGTCAAGCCCCCTTTACAGGGTTGATATTTCTTTAAATGTTCGCCAATTGCAAGGCTAAAAAAAAAATTAATACAAACCGTGAACATTTAATGCGTTACACGATTTTTTTTTTGTTTTTTTTTCTTTGTTTTTAAATTTGTTTTTTTTTTTTTTTTTCAGTGACCATGATATTTCATAGAATATATTCCCAGGTAAAACATACAGAAATAGAAACAACCATAAGTGGGCTGGATTGGACTTGATGCTAAAAATTCTTATTGCAAGACATACAACACCTGAGGCTTATCAATGAATAATTTTAGATTGAGTGGTGTTATTAGCCTCCGATTATCTACCAAATTAAACCCAACATTCCAATAATATTATCATATTCTCTTCACATCTCTTGAAAGTCAATCTGATTTAGAGGTGTTAAATAGGCCGTGTTGGGCCCGTCCATTTCGATAAAAAAATAATAATAATAATAATTAAAATGAAAATCTTATATATATTTGGAATCCATCAAATCAATTCTTTGTTTCTCTTCTTTTTTTTTTTTGTGAAATACTTTGTTTCTCCCTTTCTTAATTATATGTGAATGATACCAAATTTAATTTTGTATTTATTATTACAGTTTATGGTAGATGGTGTATAGCTTATAAATGTAGAAAGTAAATTTGGTTTTCCTAATAGAATTACATACTTTAAAATTATTTTATATAAAAGCCTTATTAAAAATGGATGAGGTGAAAACATTTTTGTGTGGCAATAGAGTCACTTTTTGTTTTTAATATTTTATTTTTGCCTTGGCTACATAAATTACCTAAAATCATGGACAGTGACTAAAACTTGACCATGTTCAATAATTTTTCTAAATTTAACTCAAAATCAATATTATTTAATAGAAAGGTCCTCAACTAACTTGGAAATTTAGCTCGTACAATTTTTCAAGAAAATTGAAAAAGAAAAAATGGAAAACAAGAAAAAACTTGATTGACTATAATGCCAAAAACTGCTATCCTCTTTCCTTCTTCCCAACTACCCAACGCAAAGCAATAAAATGAAAACAGTTACATATCTCATCTTAACTAACTACAATAATGTCATCAATAATGATACATTTTCCAAAACTTAATCTAAAAATTATCCAAATAATATGGAGGTTGACTCGTATCTATTATATTAATTTTGAGTTGATGTATAAATGATGTGTTGATGTATAAGATGCATGGCATATTTTTTTAATAATGAATTTGGATAAATTTTTAGATAATATAACATTACAATGATGTTATATACGTAAATTCAAATCAAAATTTGAACTTGTTAATAAAGATGAAACAATAGTGTTGTGCATAGTTGAACGCTTTTTTTAATTCTAAGGGATCAAAGGTTCAAGTTTCACTATTATTCTAAAATACAAAGATGTGAATAGTATTCTCTAAATATAATGTCCCCTTCCCATCATAAAAAAATAATATTAATAAATGAAACTATAGTATTGAGCTATAACAATGAATAGGAACTGGGTCCATTAATTATTGATGACCCAGTACACCATGCCTATGCCGCCTTGGCTTGTTCTTTCCTTCGATTATCAACATAATCACCGTAGCTAATGTTATCTTTTTTCGTCTTTTCACATCCACCCAAGGCAAGCAATAGGATATGAAGACAGTTACCAAAGAAACTACAGAAAAACGCATAACCAACAATGAATCCATTTTTGAATGTGCTCCATGGATACCCTCCTCAGGGTTTCAGAGGCCCTACACAAAGTTTACTATTATTAGCATAGCTCTCTCAAGTGAGATTGGCATACGCAAAGTTTGGCATTGGACCAGACAGCATATTGATAGAAACATTGAACTTTTTATCATTACAAGTTTGCCAAGTTGTCTAGGAATTCTACCTGTTAGCCTGTTGTTGTCAAGTGCAAGCGCCTCCAGATAAACGCAGTCAGCTAAGCTTGGTGGTATTTCCACCAGATAAGACATTGTTGGAGAGGATGTGATGCGAACCCCGTATATAACGATACGACACCCACAAGCAAATTGAAACACAACCCCAAGAAAGATAATTCAGATTTAAAGAAATCTTTGACCCGTTGATTAGCGAATCAAGAACCAAAGATATAACGACGCCACTCCCAAGAAAGAGATGAGAACGTGGGAGATAAGTCAAGGTTGATAAATCAAGAATAAATCTTGATGCAATTCTCAAAGTTCACAAGAGAACAATGGATAAAAGTTAAATCTTCTATTCAATTGACAACTGATTGAAAAGTCAGGTTTAATAAGCCTTATATAGGCATACAATCCTAAACCTTATTGGAAACCAAATAAAACCCTATTTTTAATTTGACTTTGACTCTTTGACTTTTGACTTTGACTTTGACCCTTTCCTAAACACACCCATATTGGGCTTTTTAATGACTTAGCCTCCTAACTAAAACTTAATAAATTAAACTGAATTAAAACAATTCCATAATACAAATTAAGCCCAATGTAAATCAATTAAATAAATAACAGCCCAATCGCATTATGATCGATACCCAAGCCTCAAGATTTCTTCAAGATTGATGTTCTTGGACTTGTTCTTGAACTTGAACAATATTTTGAAGTCTTGATGTTCCCTCCAAGCTGTCCAAGTCATGTTGTGCAAGACTCTTGGCCCAAATATCCAGAACGAGCCCATTTAAAGCTTTCTTCATCCTTTTAGCTCGAGCCCTCGTCATAGGTCCTCCATTGATGCTCAAATGATCCATAGGCTTGCTTCCTTGGTTTCCATCAGGATGAGAGTCAGAAGAGACGATCCCAAGTTTTTGCAGAGTTGAGATGGTATTGGACCAAAAAGGTTGTTACCTGAAAGGTCTAAAATGTTTAGGTTAGTACAAAGCTCAACACCTCGAGGAAACTGTCCTTTAAGGCTCATGTCCCTCAGCTCAATCCTATTTACTTTGAAGATATTAAGATTATCCGAGGAACAAGTAAACCCCAGATAAAGCACAAAGACAAAGGTGAAAGTCTGATAGAAAGTCATCGTCCAAGGTCCATGTTAACCGATCGAATGGGTCTTCCAAGGAATTTTTGATGGATTTTAGGCGGTTAATATCACTCATGGAAATGCCATTGGTTAAGAGTAAAGTACTACTAGAACCGACCAAGGTGTAGAGAATATTTGTAAGAGCAAAAACCCTTGAATTAAGTTTCATCATAAACACAAAATAAAGAAGAAGTATGATTTAAAAGTAAAAATAAAATAAAATAAAATAAAAAAACACCCATCTTCCAAAACGGTATTGAGAATGTTTTGGAAGACAATCCTCAAGTTTCAAGTGAGAGTAAAGTTTTACAAACTAAAAGCACAAAAAATTGAGAGGAAATTTTGTTGGATAAACCATCAAATCACATTTTAACGCAACTCGTCCTCCTCTCTTAAGGTGTACTAGTACTGATGGCTTTTTGATTTTGCTAGTGTCTCTTTTGATAGCTTTTTGGGAAGGGATTTATTTATTTGAGGAAGGTTTTGGTGTCAGGTTTTATGTGTTTAAGGGTTAAAAGATTAGAAGTTAAAACATTGAAGAATGATTGGAGGGATGAAGTGTGACAAGAGTGAAAGAGAGAAGTGTAGAGAGAAGTATTACAGTGTTTCTACTTTAATGAACATGGTTACATCCACCCCTTCATATAGTGGTTGCACTTAAAAGCTCTTATTATCCATGCATCACATGGTTGGATTTTTGTATATACATCGAATCATAAATGGACTCTATAAATTACTAATAAATTATTAATTTATCGATTGATTAATAGTTTTATTAATCAATAAATTTTGAACAATCCAATATTATTAATTTATAGAGATTTTATTATAGTATATATGAGAGTTTAGACTAACATTTACACATACGTACACCTAAAGCCTAATTTTCTCAAACTCAAAACTTACATGCTCACTTCCGACTAAATAGACAAAGAAAAGAATACTAGAGATTTTTTCATCCATTTCACATATTTATAAAAGAACCCCAAAATCAAGAGTTCTAGTCAGTCCTCAAGCAGCTCGAGGCTTCACGAATGGGCATATGGAGCCCTTTTCTTTTTTTTTTTACTCTTTAAAAAAAAAAAAAAAAAAAAAAAAAAAAAAAAAAAAAACCTAAGGGCACCAAAATGACGTCATTTTAGAGACATCAAAATGATGTTGTTTTGATGGACAAACTTAAAAAAAAAAAAAAAAAAAAAAATGCTTCACAAGATGTGAAGCAGATGATTGGACCAAACCTTTAAACCCAACCACCCCACTTTTCAAACCTTAACCCTGTTACCTTCATCGCTCATCAATTTGCTGTTGCTACTGCCATCTCATCGTTGCCATTACTGGTCGCCATCGCTATTGCCATCTCTTGAAAAAAAGGACTTATCTTTCAAAAGAGAGAATTATCTCTCGAAAGAAGGAAATACTTTTCGAAAGAAGGAAAGATCTCTCTCGAAAAAAAAAAATATCTCAAATAAACCTATCTCTCAAAAAGAAGAACTTACCACTTGAAATAAAGAAATATCTTTCAAATGGACTTATCTCTTAAAGGTAGAACTTATCTCTCGAAAAAAAAACTTATCTATTAAATGAATTACTATCTCTTGATGGAAATATAACTTTCACACAAAAATCAAGTTTGGTGTAAGGGCATTTTTGTTTGTACACATATTTTAATACCATTTGAAACTCAAATTATTAATTAGCTAGATGACATGTACACAAAAGGCGGGGGTGAAAATTTGCTAAAAGAACAAATGTCCCTCTATCTAATTATCTATTTTTAGAATATCTTTGACTTGATGAATCAGATGGCTAAAATTCATTCAGGTTACTTTTTGTTTGACTATAAAAAAATGGTTATTATAAAAAACGTTCAACACTTATTAATCACTGATAATGCCTGTGATAGATATTTAACTAGTATATGGGTAAGCGTTTGCGGTATAGTAAGGTGTGTGATGGTAACTAACGCTTTTGGAGTACGAGTGAAACCTATGTTAAAAGCATTAACAAGAATGAATAACGTTTGTGCTAAATAACATAATCACCCCACGAGGTACCTATAATAGTTATTATATTGAATATGGGTATTACCTATAATAAAAAAATTAACAAGAATATGTATTGTTTGTACTGAATAATTTTATTACAACGGGAGATACTCGATATAGTTACTATAGTGAAGACAAGTAATACCTGTGATAAAAATATTAACGATAACGGTTATTGTCTATACTAAATAAATTAATTAGCATGGAAGGTACTCATAATGGTTATTAAATTGATGACGGGTAGTGCCTATGATAAAAAAAATTAGCAATTATTTTGTTAAAAACTAAATTTACCCCTAATTGATAAATTATTATACACATGTTGTACCTATTATCGAGTAACATATTTAATTTTTCATTATAATTTTTTAACATATTAAGTAATATTTTAATAATTATAATTGTTGGATAAGATTATCTAATTAGTAAGGTAATCAAATTCTTTTAATAATAATTTGGAATATACATTAAGCTCATAAAATTTCTAAAGTATTCATATAATATTGAACATGATAAAATTCATAACAATAAAAATTCTAAAATATTCATATATAATAGTAGTAAATCCTAATATAAAATATTAACCCATAAAAAAATCTACATTCTAATTATGTGTCATCACTTAAAAAACTATACTAAGTCCTAACATGTAATGTACTTTGTTGGCCAAATAATGTAAGTGACTTTAGTATCTTTAAGAATTTGTAGGTCATTAGTAGGGCAAATCAAAGGAACCTTGCTCACCGATATCTTGTTCACAGCAAATCTCTAATGATCTGGACCAATAAACATATAATAAACTATTGTTGTTGAATTAATGCAATTAATTTCAGCTTCAGCCACCACTACTCCGCTATAAATCCAATCCAATCCAATAACTTTCACTTTTTACCTTTTGTAAATGAAGCATCATGCTCATTTGTACGCTGTGACAATTACACTGAAATAAGGTAGTAATCGGAACCTGATTACAGGTAGTAATCTACATCAAAAAATAAAGTAGTAAAATACCAACATCTTTGCTACAACGAAGGCCTTGTGAAATTAGGAAAAGAATGACTTAAATTAACGTCCACTAGGAATTACTAACTTAGTCTCTGTCAGCAGAACTTTAAAACTGATCTCATTTCATGAACATCTAGAGAGGCAATGAAAAAGCAACATGTCCTAGAATAAAAGAATATAGAGATCGACCCAGATTCAAAATACCCATTCTTATATATAATTTAGTTCATTATTTTATATACAGTAACCAAACCAGTAAGCCAAAATGATTCTAAACAAATACATATATAATTACGAACAACACCCAAATACTAAAGGAACTTTTTACATTTATAATGAACCTCTTACATTTCTTTTTCTTTTTTTTTTTAAATTCCTAATTCATATGGCTTCAGTATAAAGTTCAACCACCTATCACATTCGCATAAGCCTCCATTGGCAACCACTGATTTTTTTTCCTTGTTACAAAGAAAATGAAAGAAAGTTGTAAAAATGAATGAGAAGACAAACCAATCAGCAGAGTTAGACTGTAGTGCAGGAAAAACAAATGCAAGAAACAACTACAGATTGGATCAAAACATGAACAAAAAGTATGAAAACATGTAATCCAAACAAATGACTAATTACAAAACCAAGTAGTTTACTAAGCTTTTCAAGGTAAATAGGTAAAACACTCAGCTTATCCAATTACAACAACACTGCAGTACCGTATACTCAAAACTGAAGTCTAATCACAGAAAAATTCAATAAAAGCTGCAACGTACAGCAAATTACCTGCTATGACATTGAATATCTTACACTCTGTCGGTCTCTGTCGGTCGCTGAGGTATGACAATATGTTTGGGGATCCAAAGGGGTGGATTTGCATTAGAACTACAAAAACAAAACAACGTACACTACAACAACTATAATGACATTCCCACAAACGCATACGCTAGACTAACTCAAAAAGTAAACCTTTAACGACAGCGCATGAAGAACTGAAAAGCACAATAACTTAAGTTTTCACTAAGTGGAAGTATTACGCTAAACTAGGTTCAGTTTATAAACAGAGAACAATCAAGTATAAAATTATATAAATTGTCAAGATTTTTTTTTCTTTTTTTTTTCAAAAAACAAAGGGAGACAGAGAGACCGAGAGACCGTAATGCACTAATATTAATGTAACACCATAGCATAACTGAACAATAATATGACATGAAGTAAAGTTTCAACATCTAGCAATTTTCATTTATAAAGGAAAAGAAAAGTCAACACTAGGGAATAGCAGAGACGTCAAAACTCATAACGCAAATTTCAAACAATTGTACCCAAACTTTGACCAGACAACACAATTTTATAGAATGATAGAAAGCAGGAGATTCCCACACAAAAAATAAGCGGCGGTCTTCCTTCTCTCGCACAGAACATAGCAGTAGAGGGACTGGAAGATGCCCCTGAGTTGACTGCTTAAAATCCAAATCTTCAAATATTTAGACAAAGAACACTGGAAGAGAAACCCTATAATAGGAGCTCGAACCAGACCCGAACCTGATTACACTAAAAATTGAACAATTGTAAATCTTACTCATAGCCCATTTTTGAACCAAACCCGAATTGCTCCGACTACGATTGAGAATGCTCTGTTTAGAGTGAGAGAGAAAACGATTACACTAAAAATCGAAAACCAAACTATATCGAAAAATCTGTTAAACAAAAATTCGATAACAAACGTGTCAATTTTTTCCCCCAATTTCTAGGGTTTCATCAAAGTGAGAATGAAAATTTTGAGTTAAAGGATTGCGAGAAAATCAAGATGCGGGAACGCAAAACATATGTGATGATTTTCCCTCAACTGGATTATATTATCAAATATCGATCACAGGCCACTGTTATGCTTCCTAATGAAATATATCTATCACGGGCAAGTGTTGTGCTCTCTAATCAAGTATTTGTCGCGGGTTACTTATATGCTTTCTAATCAAACATTCATCACAAGTTGTGTTTGGCATAAAACATCCATCACTGGCCAGCAAAGGCCGGCGATGGAGTTTTTTAAATGGATATATCCTTCACGAGTTTTTAAAAGTCTTTAATAAATAATGTTTTTTAATATGGATCATTAGAGTCCGTAATAAATAAGACGTGATGGTAAATAAAATTTGTTGTAATGGATCTTCTAATTTGATCAAACAAAGTTTAAAATTGAATAGCTATAAGTCTCTATTTTCTTCAACTTCTTGTAACTTATTCTTCAATAGTAATTTTTAAGTAGTGTAATGAATTTTTTTTAGTGATAATCTCATCAAATAACATTAGAAAAAACACAAGTTTTCAAATTATTATCTAAATGTTGAGATAAGTTTTTTTAATATCATTAGTTTTCATGAACTATGGTTTATAAATGAAGGATGATAATTATCTTTTTTTTTTTTTTTCCTTTATATTTTAACTATAGTTCGTGAACTGTGCTGTTACTAAAAATAGATATAGAATTTTCAGTGCTAATTTTAATACTCACATATTTTTTTAATATCAAGAAGAAAGAAACCTGATTTTGTTATTACTATTATATATTTCTCATTAGTTATTGATCATTATAAGTTTCAATTGTATTAATTTGGTTTAAGTTTACATTAACAGAAAATTCAAGTCATCATAAATGTTCATCTTTTAAGTTTTACATGTTCCCCCATGTTTCAAGGCCAATTGAAATACGAACATTATAGTGGACTTCAGACTCGTCACACTGTTGGATTAAGCAGCAATCAGAGTTTCAGTACTGTTGTATACATATAACATCACCAGTTGTGATGATGGCCACTTCAGATTCATCACACTGTTAGATTAAACAGGAATTGGTGTTTTAATAAAGTTGCATATATATATATATATATATATAGGGCAGGATCGGGGGACATAAGTTTTGACACAAATTTTGACACGATTTGTTGACCATTGGATGATGAGAATTTTAATGGTTCAGATTTATTCACATCACTACATACAACTTCATTTTACACTCTACATAAATGTTTTCTCTCACCTCTCTCTTCATTATTACACTATCTCTCATCTCTTCCATTAATATTAAAATTCCAATATTTAAATTATTTTTTTCTCACCCAATCCAATTATATTTAAAAACCCATCAAGAAATTTTTTTTTTAAAAAAAGCTACAATTAACTTGATAAATTTATTATTTAAATGATACTTTATTTTTCAAAATAATTTAAACCAAACAATCTTTAGTAAGAAAAACTTTTTTATTAAGTGTTTTGTGTTTTTGAAAATAAAATCTATTTTACTTATTTTGATTAGAAATTATTTTTGAAATAAGATTTTTTTTTTTTTAGTGGTAGTAAAAATTTTCTTACTAAAAATTGCTTGGTTTAAACTATTTTAAAAAATAAATCATCATTTAAATAATAAATTTATTAAGTTAAAAAAAAAAAACAATTGCTACTTTTTTTTAATTTTTTTTGATGAGTTTTTAAATATAATTGGATTGGGTGAGAAAAAAATAATTTAAATATTGGGATTTTAATATGAGATAATACTAAGGAACCCCCTGTTGTTTGACTGAAGAGCTAAGGACCCCCCTGTTGTTTGGCATAATCCCAATTTCCCTCTTCTGTTAACTTTGTTATTGAAAAATCTGTTCTGACAGTGGCAGTACACAGAAAGACTATATTGCCCCTGACTTACACTTTCTGTTGAAAAAAATAAAAGAAGAATAAAAAAAAAAAAAAAAACCACACATTTCTTAAGCCTTTAAAAGCTGGTTCTTAGCCCCAGTCAAAGCAAAACACACACGCACCCAGTGACATTACCAAATGCATATCAGTTCACCATTTGCACACGCATTTCACCTAAAACTCAACCAAACACAAACACACACGCACACCCACAACAGAACCAAATCAGCCATTGAAGACCACCCTTTGCACACATATTTCACCTAGAACTCAACCACACACACACCCACACCACCCTCCACCACACACACACACATACACACACCCACAACTAAACCAAATGTAAATTAGTTTACCCGTTGCTCACACATTTCACCTAAAACTCAACCAAAACACACACACACACAGACCCCCACAACTGAACCAAATCAACCACAGAATTCACCCTAAATTGTTGTAGAAACCCATAACTGAACCAAATCAGCCACAAAATTCATGAATATATATAAAGTAAAAAGTTGATGTTCATGAATATATATATATATATATATAAGCAATGTTCTAATTCTGATAATTACATAAGCAAATCATCACCAAAATATATATAACCAAAAGCATGTTCATGATGCTAGCATAAATACTAAGTCTGACCTTGTCAGCAAAATATGAACATACTAGCAACCTGCCTACAAAATGCTAACAACTACTACATGACCAAAATAATAAAACCAAAACATGTTCATGATGCTAGCGTAAATAGCAATTGATCTTGCTAGCAAAACATGAACATGTTAGCAAGCTGCCAACAAAAAGATAACAACAAATATCATCCAAATACATAAAAACATATATAAAAAGTTTATAAAGTAGTAGTAGTAACACATATCACGTGACCTTGGTTCTATTAGTTTTCTGCCTAAGTGAGTTGTGATAGTGCACTCTGAACCGAAGGCTCCTGTGAAGGTAGAAATTGTGCTTGGATGTCAGCTTGAGACTGTGCATCCTGGAAGTGAGCTTGAGTTGGTGCCCCCCATGACGATGAGGCTAATTCATTTCTTTGTCCCTAAAAAAGATTAAAACCAGAACCAAATTAGCAAGTAATGTAGAAAGCAAACAAAAATAATTTGTTAATAAAAATAAAAACCACCTTGTGCCTCTTTCCACATGTTCTACTATTGTGACCTGGTTGATGACATTTTTTGCAAATAACAGAACCTGCTTTGGTTACTGAGGCAGATGTTGGAGGCTTCTCTCCTTGTTCTCTTATCCTTACTTTCTTCGGTCTACCAGGTCTTCTCTTTACAGGTGGTGAGAATAATGGTTGTGCATCAATTTGAGCCCAAGAAAACTGATCTGGAATAGGGTGAATCATGTGGCTATATGTCTTCATGAAGGCAACGTTTAACAAACTTGGATGTACATATTCTTTGACATTGGTAGTAAGACCAGACGTGTTATTTAAATAATTGACAACAGCTATTGTATGCCTACAAGGGACACCACTTATCTGCCATTCTCCACACCCACAAGTACACTCCCTTAAGTTGACAACATAAGCCCTATTGTCATCTAAAATCTCAAACTCCTCAGTCCCAACTACAAGCAACTGAAGAATTTGAGTTTCCTTACTACATCTTATGATCTTGGAGTAGACAGTTGGAGGAATCTCATGTTTCCATCTAAAACAAGCTTGTTTTCTCTTTTTAAACCTTTCCATAACCATCCTTCTAATGCATTCGAGGACACTTAAGTATGATTTTGCCCTATGTTCACCTAACATATTGTTAAATGACTCGGTTAAATAGTTTGTGACATGATCACATCTAATCCTAATGTCAAATGCATGCCTACTCTAATGGGTTGGTTCTATATTGGTTAACCACTGTGCAGCTTTAATATTTTTAGACCCTATATCCCTTATTATTTTTTTAAACTCATGAAGGTTATGAGACATACTAGCTGCCCAAAACAAATTTTTCAACTTCTGTCCATGATAGGTTTGCTTAAAATTGGCATATATATGACTTGCACAAAATCTGCAAAATGAGCAATAAAAAACAATTAGTAATACAAAATCTGTAACTAAAATGAGCAATAAAAATACTCAGTATGTTAACCTTAAAAACGAATAGATTAAACATGCAAAAGTCTTACCTGTTAGAAGCATAAGGAAAGACTTTTTACACAGCAGTCAGCACCCTTTTCTGTCGGTCAGTCATGAAGCAAAGTGGGTTGCCATATGGAAAACTTAGAAATGCATTTAAGTTGTTTAAAAACCACATCCAACTTTCATTTCTTTCCCCTTCACAAATACACACTGCCAAAGGGAAAAGCCCACTGTTTGCATCTATACAGACAACAGATAGTAGCACTCCTCCAAATGGACCTTTGAGGTGGCAACCATCAAGGCCTATGAAAGGTCTACACCTTTCCAAAAAACCTAGTTTTGGGCTTCAAAACTAAGGAAATATCTATGCAATGTTGGTTGCGGCTCTTGAGTGTGAACCAAGGCTGCAGAACCTGGATTACACCTTCTAATCATCACTGTATAATGTCTAAGGTGCTTAAAGCACTCAGCATGATCAGTTCCTAATCTTTGCAATGCTTTTTGTTTGGCTTTCCACAACTTTCTCTTGTCAACATTCACCCTATACTTGTCTCTCAACAAGTCAGCAATCACTCCAACTTTAATTTTAAGATTACTTTTCACAAGCGACTCAAACTTCCTAGCAATCCATGTCACTTTCGCTTCTCCATTCTGGTACACCCTTTCACATTCGTGGAGGTCATTATATGTTCTAATCTTCATAGACTTCTTATCAGGCATTTCTGATGTATGAATCCTCCATGGACATCCAACTGCCTTACACTTAAAAGTCAATCTAGTCTTATCATTTTTCTCTCTAAGCAAAAAAAATCCCTTCTTGAATTGCATAATCTTTTAACTTCTCCCTCAAGCTATATACACTATCATGCACCTGGTTCACATGAAATTTTATTTCCCCATTCTCACCCTCTTTAAAAGGATTGCCCCTCATTAATCTATCCACCACATTGTCACCTATTTCATCCTCCGAGTCACTAAAAAACCCAGAATCATTACCTGACTCATATCCCTCTAACAACTCTACATTTTCCTCAATGTTTGCACTATTTTGGTTAAAATTGCCAAACTGCTCAACCTCTACAAGTCCACCATCGTTGTATTCTTCCTCATCATCCCTTACATCACAAAAAAACCCTCTAGATCACTCCATGACAAAGGCTGGTATTGATCATCCCCTAAAGGCTCTTGATTAATATCATCCCTTAAAGGTTCAACAGTAGGTCTATAACATAAATCTAGTGGTGGTGGTTCACATCCTGGTTTTTCCTTCATCTCCAACATTAGCTTAGTACAACTATGATCTCCAAATATTTTAAACACCTTCAGTAAGTCACCATCACTACTAATCTCTAAATTTTCACCAGACCAAGGCAACTTCACATAAACCAACCGCTCCTTGTCATGCACATTTTTTTCTCCAACATATTCATCTTTCATACAATTAATTATGGTCATCAGATTAACATGGTCAACATCCCAACACCCAAGGCCTATCCTTTCTTCATATACATCAACAAATATTTCAAACGGAGCCATTCCTATTGCCAAAATGAAAAATAATTATAATTAACAACGATTATATGATAATAAAACTATTATGTAATTTTTACAAAGACATTACCAAGACATCACATATCAGCTATTAACAACTACGAACATATATCAACCATGTAAACATTATCAAGACATTACAACTAATAACCATTTTACAAAGACAATACACATTTACAATCATATAAGAAATGAATTTAGTATTGAAACAAGTAGAATCTAATTTTCAATATTTTTAAGCCCTTGAAACCTTTGATACAAAAAAAATTGCTAAATAAGAAAAAGAATGATACAAACTTTTATTTGGATTATAAGAATAAAATTTATGTAATTTTTACAATAAATCTTATTTTAGTCAATCTTAGAACCTAATTAATTGGTTACACTTAAATATAAAATATTCTTGTTTTTTGTTCTTATTAATTTCTAAGAATAAAATTTATGTAATTTTTACAATAAATCTTATTTTAGTCAATCTTAGAACCTAATTAATTGGTTACACTTAAATATAAAATATTCTTGTTTTTTGTTCTAATTAATTTCTAATATAAAGAAACAGTAATGAAGAAACCTTTATTTCTATTTTCATTCTGCTCATAGATTAATTCCAAATTAAACAATCCATAGCAATTTTTATCAATTATAACTACAAACTTAACTACTAAACAACATTCAAATTTAACTACTAAATAATGTTTCTATTTGAAATCGTTTTTAGTGATCCCAAGAGGAGATCATTCTGGTCTGTTCAAAATCCAACAATATGCACTCCAACTCCATCATCACATAATGCTAAAATGTTGACACCAGAAGCATTCCATGCTACATCAGAACTTTAAATCAATGACAATGCAATAACTTCAATATTTTTACACTATCAATTACAACAAGAAAAGTGACATATAACACATGCCATATAAATACAACAATATTACACATCTAAAACAGTATATATATATAACACATGACATGCAACCATAAGAAATATCACTTATTATTTTACCCAAAAAAAGAGTTATATAAGACAATAAACATGAAAGCAACAAGTTTCAGAAAGCAACCATAAACTGATCAAAATCATCCACCCAACCTAACTGGTTCTTTATGTAAATAAACCACATATATGACGTTACACCCTTATACAAGCCATCTTTACACTATTAATTAAGTGTTTCCATCTTCCATTTGAAAAACCCCCAATTTTTTTTTCCATTCAAACCCTAACAAATCGAAATGAGCAACATCCATATACATAAACTTCAATCATCCAAAAGTACACACATGGAATAAATATTTACCAAAAAAAAAAACATAAAAAATAAACATAAAAACCATGAAAGCCTTACCTTGGCTCCACTGCTATGAACACTTTCTCACTCAACAGCTCCTTTAAACTCGCCCTCAACCACACCACGATACTACTCAATATCAGTTCCAGATACGAACGCACATGCATGCAGGAAGTTTTTTGCACTATAGAGGTTGAAGATGACTAATTTATGGGTTTTTTTTTGGCGCCAAAGGGAGATGAACAATACGGGTCTAGTTAGAGAGAAAATGGTGGAGTTTTAGGACCATCAGTACTTTGTCTTTTGACAGCAGGGACCACCACTATTTTTAACTTGAATTTTATCCACCAAGTTGCACACATGTTACCCATCAATTTAATATATATATATATATATTTATTTATTTATTTAATTTATCTTCAAATGAATTGTCGATTTTACCCTTCTTTATTAATGGTCAAACATTGACTTTTAACGTTCAAGTTGATGGCAAGGGGTTTTTTTGGCTATTTTTCTCAACGAAAGGGGGTATTTTATCTATTGCATAAGTCAATGAGGGGGTCCTTAGCGATTTTTTTATGTCAGGGGGTTTTTTTGGCTATTATATCGAACTATAAGGGGGAAAATAGAATTATCCCTTTTAATATTAATGGGAGAGCTGAGAGATAGTGTAATAATAAAGAGATGGGGGAGAGCTAATATAATAATGAAGAGAGAGGAGAGAGCTAATGTAATAATGAAGAGAGAGAGGAGAGAAAATATTTATGTAGAGTGTAAAATGGAGTTGTATGTAGTGGTGTGAGTAAATCTAAACCATTAAAATTCTCTTCATCCAATGGTCAATAAAATTGTGTCAAAATTTGTATTAAAACTTGTGTCCCCCGATCCTTCCCCTACATATATATATATATATATATATGAAACATCTCCATGTTTAGCAATGTTGCTCCATTTTTCAAAATATTGTTTGTGTTGGCCCAGTGTTGCACATATAACAATTAGTCAGTTTGCCTATTTATGTTATATAATAGGCATGTTGCTTCGAGAAATAAAAACATTTGTTGAAAGTGAACATCTGAAATGTTTCTAAAATAATGCATTATTAACTTTAAGGTTTTACGACTAGACACCATTTAATTTTTTGAGATCGTATTTGGGTTTCCTTTGGCATGCATACAATATAATCCCTTGTTCCCACGCTTTCCTTTCCGTCTTGAATCGTTTGGTGCACTATTGACTTGAATTGGATAATATAAGATTAAATATATTTGGATGAAAACATTTTATTTAATAAACAAAAGTTTTTCCTAAACTTTTAAATAAAATAAAATATAATACAATAATTATTATTTCTACTGAATTTAATTTCATGAATAAAATAATGTTTTTAATTCAACACTTATTATAGTACGCATTGAACAACTCTACCTAGCTAGAAAGAAAAGGAGAAAGTTTGAAAATGGCCATTTTATTAAAAAAGAAAAAAGAAAGTTGTTCTTAGCCCATTTCAAAAGGGAATTAGTTTTTGACCCACCAAAATAAATAAATACATTTTATGTCCACATTCCCCATTATAAAACGGAAACACCCAAAATGCTTCTTCTCTTTTTTTTTCTTTGTTCTATTCCTTGCCAAACGATTTTCCTTCTTCCAAACTTTAAACTCCACTCTCTAGCTACTTTCTCTCCAACAAACACATAATCTCTCATTTTCATTCAAACGAAGGTGGTGGAAATTTTAAGACTGGGGGAAGTTAGGTTTTAAAGATTTTTAAAGTATGTTGTGTTCCTTTTTCATATTTAAGTTATTAATTATAGTTTATTAAAGTGATTTTGGCTGTGGGTCTCATTAGATTGGATGATTTTATATTTAAAACTTGAATTTTTAGATTTTTTTTGGAAGATTTAATGATTTTTGTTTGTAAGATTTCAAAATCATAGGATGTGTCCCACGTGTCGTGGTAGCCAGTTTTACGTGTTTTCCAATTTTATTGATAAGTTCTTTAAACTAATATTTTAATCGGGTTTCATAGCGATGGGCATGTTTGAATAGTTGAGAAAAAATATAAACTTAACACAGTTAATAAATATAATTACAACTATTTATACATAAATTGTTTTTTTTTTTAAAAAAGAACAAAAAAAAAAACAGCATGCACACACATAAATATGAAATTCTGAGCTATGAAAAAGTTTGCCAATAGTTACATCGCACAATTAATCAGCTCCAATACTTCACTTGTTCCTATTACGTCCAAACATCAAGATAACCATTTCCGTAACTGTAATCTTCTTCCCCTTGCCGACGTGAACCCAAGGCACACAGTATGACATGAAAATCGTTACAGTTGAAACTGCGAAAAGTGCATAACCTACCACAAACCCTCATTTGAATTCGCTCCATCGATGGCAGTGTTCCAAATACTGCTCACAAAGTCCCGTGTCCTCTGTGTAGCTCTCTTGCGGAAAATTCTCAGGTGCCAAGTTAGGCATAGGTCCGGACACCAAATTGTTATTAGAAATTGAGAATTGAAAATTACAAGACAAGAAGAAGACACGAAGAATGAGAATAAAAACACTTGAATTTGAAATCATCATGATAGGCAAATAAGTAGAGAAGCTGTGTTTCATGAATTATATATCTTAATTATAATGCTTCCGAAAGATATATAAATTTGCAATGATATGGAAAATAACAAGGTGTAATAGAACCAAGTTCATAGAAACTACACTAGTGTATGCTAAGGAAAATGAGGTGTTAGAAAACCAGGTTCATAGAAACTACACTAGTGTATGCTAAGGAAAGTGAGATTCCGTGTGAGAATTAAAAAAAAAAAAAAAAGAAGTCTTTTTGTCACAGAGAAAATATGTCATGAAATAAAAATAAATAAATTTTTAATGATATATTGGTGACGAACATTATATTTGATCTTCTCAAGTAGATAAAATAAAAATAAAAATTTATAAAAATCAACGGTTCTCTAACTTTTTAAAGTCATTCCACAAGTAGATTGATACTTGAAGCAGGCATTAAAAGTCTACATTGCAACTACAAAAATCAATTCATTGAAAAATAGTGGATAGAGACGGTGCCCTTCCGTTTCAATTCAATATTTGATTCTCAAGTCTTTAAGACGGCTGATATTCATTGACTTCTCATTAATTGGAAGGCCAAATTTGAGGATTAATACCAAACATGAACATTCTAAGCATCACAATATTTTATGTAATGACCATAATATTATATTGAAAATACATTGTTTACTTCAAATATATATATATATATATAACATATTCTAACATACACTCGAAGTATATGCATACATTTAATAAAAAAATACGTGATTGAATTATAAAATGTGTGATTATAATTTGTTTATATGTGATTACAATTAAACATATGTGATTACAATCAGTAAATATGATCATATTAATTACTTATGATTATATTTATTAATTATAATCATACGTATTTAGTTGTAATCACATATAATAAATTACAATAGTACATCACGTTTTTTTTTTTTTTTGTTTTTAAGTGTATGCTAGTATATATATATAGAGAAAGAACTTTTATGGTAAGTGTCTTTTAACTTTAAAAAATTAAGGTAAATAAATCAATTTCATTTATTGTATTTGATTTAAATATGAAAGAGAATTAAATGGATCAATTAGATTTATTCGTCCTAACATTTTAAAATTAAGAGGCACTGATCATAAAAATTATATATATATATGTATGTGTGCGCGTGCACGCTCTAACAGCTTGGGCAGAGTCGAATCCAATTGACAACAATATTCACCCAATTAATTTTAGTCTTTGAAACAAAAACACGAAATCCCAAAACAAGTTTAATGACCCCCAAACGAAATAGATAATCTAGTTTACCCAACAAACTTGCCTCCCACAGTCCCTGCACATAAAATAACAAACACAGTTAGATCATCAGAAACAGATTAATTTAATTGAACACATTAACCAAGATCACCCTGGCAAGAAGATAAAAATAAATAAACGAAACAAACCCATTTAAATCTGAAAAAAAAAAATATATATATATATATATATAATGCTTTTAAAATAAAGACTTCCTAACTTAAAAAAGTTAGGAAAAATCAATCAAATTCATTCATTATATTTAAATTAAATAGAAAAAAAAATTATTTTAGGAGAGAAAATGCAATGAATGAAATTAATTGGTTTTTCTTAATTTTTTAAAGTTAGTGAATGTTTATTTTAAAATCACTATATATATATATATATATATGGTGAGCTTCTGGACATGGGTCCTCTTTTGTTCTTCCTGACTTGCTTTTGTTTTTGCTGCACAGCTCTTAGTTATTATTATTATTATTATATATATATACATATATATATATATACATATATATAGACACATTCTAGCATACATTTCAGTATGTATACATTTGATCAAAAACAAAAAAAGTGTGATTTCATTATAAAATATATGATTGTAATTTATTATATATAATTACAACTAAACATGTAATATTGCAATCAATATATATGATCAAATTTACTGATTTACTGATTGTGATCACATTTATTAATTATAATCAAATATGTTTTGTTATAATCACATATAATAAATTACAATAACACATTATAGAATGTAATCACGTATTTTTTTGTCAATTGTATGCATACCCAAATGTATCCAAGGGAATCCCATATATATATATATATATATATATTCCTTCAATACACATGGAATTCAAAGCAAGGAAACAAAATAGAATGGACATGAACATGGTCAACTTGATGAAGCGGATTTCAAAAAGATGGACTAGAAATTAAAGTTAAGTTAATTTCATTTTCTGCTATAATGCTATGACGAAGCAAAATTAAAAGCCAAAATTATGACAGAAAAATATTGTAATGCGCAGCTGAAATGCGATAATTTGGTTTAGATGTCACTATAGAGCTGAGGTTATTCCTAACCTAAGTCGCGAACTTCTGCCACTTCTTTGACTTATCCTTTCAATATTGTGGACACTTCATAACATTAAAGTCTTCACCAAGTTTGCAGTCATCTGATCTGGTCTGCTTTCTTCATTTTCCAATAACCGCACTGCCTCAATAATTGCTCTTCTCTGCTGTCCATGCCCCTATATTAAGAACTCTGATTTGTGCTGTGATCTACATCATAATTGGCCATAAGATCCTTACAACTAACAAGCATCATATAACCAAGTAAACAAAGAAATGACGGAAAAATAAAATAAATTGAAGCACATCAAATGAAAAACTATATATAGAATCCATTACAAAGGGAAGAGAAGATGTAATAGACCTGTACTCAGTGGAGCATAGCTGATAGCAATTAGTTGGATTAAAGTCCTCTTAGTTGAGTATGTATGTCCACTAGCCTCACCTAAAAGATGAACAAAAGACTCATCTGAGAATGCCCAATGCCAGAGTGTTCAGGCCACATTCATTTCAAAATATGGAACAACAAATTCAAACTCACCTGTTACAAAAATGACCAAGTTTACATCCAACAATTAACTAAAATTAAAAAAAAAAACTATAATCAACATCCTTAATTCTCTGTATACACACTGCCTTAGTACCAGATGCTTTCAAGCCATGCTTGCGCAAATATGCTTTACATGCATTCTTCAACACTCAAAGCTCCTAAATCACCTCTTTCTGCAAAACACAGTATCAAACACGAGATTCCCAATTCAACAGTTGATGATGAGACTCATGAAGCCAACCGTTTCAATTGTTTCACTTCACAATTCACTACAAAGATACAAACACTAAATACCACTAGCCAAACAAACACAAAGGTTATTCAAAGCTTTCCAGATTACAAGTCAAAGCAATTAATTAATTAATTAATTTGAATGCATATAAAACCATCAAATACAGAGTTTACAGACAAGCAGTTCGTCGATTTTAAATACGGAGTTCCTTTTCTAGAGAGAGAAACAAAGCGAAATATCGATTTTTAGAGAGAGAAACGAAAATGGCGTGAGAGAAGAGGAAGAATGAACCAGACTCGAGTACGTTTCAAGGTGGAGAGATTATATTTTTTATTTATATTATATTATTAATATTGTTAACAACAATAATTACTATGGAAATGATAGAAAAAAAAAAATTGATTACCATGTCATCTTATTAATATATCAAAATGTCTTTCACAGATGGTCTAAAATGTTGGGGATGTAACTCAAATGTAGAGTGCTCGCTTTGCATGCGAGAGGTATAGGTTAGATCCCCTGCATCTTCATGTTACATTTAACGTTGTTGTTCATGATTAAAAAAGTAGAAGGGTGCTTTCATTTTGATCCCTCTTTTTATTTTTAATCTCCATGTTACATATGAAGTTGTTGTTCATGATAAAAAAAAAATAGAAGGATGAATTCATTTTGATCCCTATTTTTGGTTTGCATCTCCATGTTGCATATGAAGTTGTTGTTCATGACAAAAAAAAAAAAAATAGAAAGGTAAATTCATTTTGATCCCTATTTTTATTTTAAACAATCACTTTTTGACCGAGAACTATACGAAATACACCCTAAATGCATTCAATGTAGAGGCTTTAAACATTTAAGATTATATATACAATATAAATCTCTCATATAATTGTATGAGTATCTCATACAATTAGTACTTCATATTCATATTTTATCATGATCTTAAATTGTTAAGACATGCATTTAGGGAATTTAAACTTTTCTATATCCATACATATATGATTCTATAAAATGCAATAAGTCGACCCCATTGATTGAACTTGTAAGTAGGATTCAGCTATTGCATACATTGATACATATACACAACTGTATGGATATATGGTAGTTAGAAGAGAATCACAATCAATTTGAATTGATGAGAGTAATAATCAAAGTTTTACCCTTTTTTGGTTTTTAGTTTTAAAATTTCACTTTATTTTGACCCGTTGAGTTACAATTTAATTGATCAAAATCAACCTTGAACAGTTATAAATTGTGTTTAGTAATCTAATTCTGAAAATTAAAATATATGAGTTTTGTTATATATATATATTTATATATTGATTTCACCATCAATACCTCATAATTTTAGAAAGTTAGGACGAATCAATTAAATTCATCCATTACATTTTAATTAAATAAGGGAGAAAAATTATTTTATGAAAGAGAATATAATAGATGAATTTGATTAATTCGTCCCAACTTTTTAAAATTATGAAACATTGATGAAAAAATCACTATATATATTGAGGTTCAACAGATATTATATGAGGACTACACGTATAATATATAATATGACCATAACTTGTCATTCTTTCGAACCATTATTCAATGTGGTTTGGTGGTAAAAAATATTGTTATTATTATTATTATTTTATAGATAAACTACCATTAAAAAAATAAATATATTGAGAATGATCAGCTCTAACATAGCTATGGACAAAAGGAGTGGAATAATCCAGTACACATCCTTTAAAGAAGAGATGGCAGATTTTTGCCAGGGTATGAGCCACCGTATTTACCTCTTCTAGAAATATAAAGAAAATTAAGACCTCCCATATCATGGGAGTGCTTTCGAATGTCTTCCACAAGAGGACCAAGTGAAGCCAATGAAAGAGGCTTGGAAAGATTCTACATAGCTAGAAGTGAATCTGTCTCCACACAATGAAAATGCAATCTTGTTTGTGAAGCAAAATGAATCGCTTCTCTAATAGCGAAAAGTTCTCCATTTTCAGCCCCAAAGGACCGATGTTAGTGGAGGGAAAAAACTGCTTTCACATGCCCCAAATGGTCTATAAGAACCGATCCAACTCCAACATATATCATTATTGCTTGAACATCCAAAATCAACATCCACATGTTCGAGGAGTCTCGACCGTATGTGGTTTCCGAAAGAAAAATGAAAGCTCATGACAATTCTCCAAATTGTAACATTTAAGCATCTATCCTAAATTCTTTTACGTTTTTCCAAAATTACTTCAATGACTTAAAGAAAAAGGGTCCTGTCATCGATTTCCTTAAGTTCATCAGAAATTAATTTACAATTAATTCTTATTGCCATGACTCTCTCATATAAGCATTTCACATTTCACATAAATATCATGTTTATAAGAAGTTGCGTTAGCCATTGTATATAATACAATTTCTTTCACCTAGCGTCAATAAGTTTACGGTTTTGAGTTAAGAAAAACGTCTTTATCACTGTAAAGGCATTAAGTTCTATTTACAATATCTATGTCAAGACTTAAAATGTCTCAAATGAAAATCAGAAGCTCAAAATTATTATTAAGTGTGTACTCGACATATATATAAAAATATAATTTTTTTTAATTAAGCATCTTTCTTGCTACAAAATTTTGTAACAAGAACACCCTATATGGGTAATTAATTGGACATTCTGATCATAATAATGATAATTGCAAGGCCAGGCTCCAACCAAGCCCAATACATAAGCGGGCACCGCCACAGGCTCAAGCAATAATCCCTATCTAGTACTACTCATCTCATACATAAAATTATACTACATTTATTATTTGATTGGGATTATCAGTTCTTCTACAAGCAGCTGCGTGGCTGAACCACCCCATTAGCCGACCCAACTGCATGGCTACATGATGCTGAAGCTGGTTGATCATTGTAGGTGAGTTTCACATCCTGTAAACTAATTCTTGAGCATGGATACTCTGCACTGCAATCAAACTTCACAGCAACTTCTGTTGCAGAGGTTCCGTGGACATCTTGGTATGTCACATCACTGATTTTAACTCCAGAAACCTATTACAAAATAAGAGAAATGCAGGATGAGTTAATTGTTGGCTCTTTGTATTGATAAGACAGTTGTCGACTGTTAGATGACTGCACAAACTATTAAAAATAAGTAGTGAAAAATAATTGAAGTTTATTGGATGTAAGCCAGCTTAGTTAAATTGCAAAATATAATACTTTTGATATGATATCTTACCTGACCAGGGCAACCTTCGTTGTCAGGGCAGTAATGCTGATCAATAATGATAGGATTTTGGACATTTTGCATGACTGCATGTTGAAAGAGAATGTTCCTAGCAAACCCATTGCTTGGTCTCCCCCATGATTTTATTCTTAGTCCATTTTGAGTCCCTGTAAATGTTGCAGTCTTCACAGTCACATTTTGCACTCCGGGTTCCTCGGAAGTCTTCCCCAAACTCCCAATGCTGCACCCATCAAACAATAACTTATTACATTTTCATTGGAAATCAAATAAAGATTTTAAACGTATATAATCAAGTAAAGGTCGAGATCACATAGAATCTAAGTTAAAAAATTATTTGTGTATGTAGGTAGGATTTTGCTTGCTTACCTGATTCCATGTCCTGGACCACAGGCAACGTTTTCGATCCACAAGCCGTTGGTTCCAGGGCCAATGGATATACAGTCATCCCCGGTGGCGATCCTGGTGTTGAGAATTGTGACACCACTGGATGATTCAACGTGGATTCCATCGGTGTTAGGGCTGTTGCCCGAGGCAGAGACCTTGACCTCCTGCACCTTCACGTTGGTGCAGCTATTGAAAACAATGTGAAACATTTGGCTGTTCAACGATGCTAGTCCGTTGACCACAATGTTCTTCGAATTGGAAAACTCTAGTGACTGGAAAGAAAAAATGGACACCCATGTGAAAAAAAAAAACTCTGATTAATCAAATTTTCTAAGAAAATAAATTTGTAGCTTAAAATTTGACCCTAGAAAGATGAAAAACATGTGGAGTTGACCTTAGAAGTTGATTTAAAGATTTCTCCTTCAAACTTTCCAAGAAAAAACCATTTTGGAATCCCCTTTAAAACAATTAATTTAAAAAATAAATAAAAACAAAAATGCGAGGCATTAACCAATGTGTTTTAACATGTGAATGAAAGCGACATGAAACATAAAAATGACAATTATAATTGAAAATATGGGGATCCTATTTGTTGAAGGACATAACTGCCCCTTGTAAACTATGTTCACACAGTAATATTAATACTAATGTAAGGACAATTTGATCATTTCACATACCGTGGCACCTTTGGGGCAATTCTTCCCAGAGCTCTTGCAAGCCCACAAACCAGTCCCTTGGCCATCAAGAGTACCACCGGAGATGGAAACTCCATCAACATGTTCAAATAACAGCCAGTTAGCGGCGCTTCCAATAACGCTGTAGTCCGCCGGAGCCACCAGCGTCCCATCAATACTTATACTGACACTGTCGCTCTTGCACGGACCTTGGAACGCTGCATTTTTCAGCAAGAACCTCCCCGGTGGCACGTAAATGTTTGAAGAAGCGGCCGAGCCACAGGCGCTAGACCATGCAGCCAGAAACGCTTTCGTGGAGTCAGTTTTGCCGTCCGGTTTGGCCCCTAAACTGACCACATTGTATGTCACTGGAGAGGCAGATGAAAATGGAGTGAAAAAGATGAGAAAGAGTAGAGGAGGAAGAAGAAGAAGAGAACTCAAATGGGTCGCCATTATTGTTGTTGAAAAACTGAAAGAAAAGTTGAGGAGTTGAAGAAGAGAATAAGAGGTGGAGGTAGTGGTGGAGGATTTGAAACGGTTGAGAGGGGTATTTATAGGAATTTATGTGTACAGTTTTGATGTGGATCTGCATGCATTTTCAAGCAAGCTGCTCCCAGACTTGTGAGTGAGGCTTTCTAGGAGGGGTGATTAACTAATTTATATTTTAATTAACTTTGGTTATTTGTGTTAAAACTTCCAATATCCATATAAAAAAACCGATAATATCGTATGAAAGTGATTCCGTCAAAAGCTAGAACACACAATTTTTGTCATGAAAGTGAAGGGGGGATTCATTTGTTTAACTGAATTTTCTTTTGGGTCATGTCACTTAAAATGGGTCATGAGAAAAAGAATCACCTTATACTTTTATTGTCATTAAATGTATTTGTATCCAAAAAGTCTTATTTCAAACAAATTTGAAGACTTCATATATTTGTATTTTCAAACATTCATTTTCGCAAAATTAAATTTTCTAATATTATATGTCAAGATCTCACATGGAATTATTTTTAAAATCTCACATAACAGTAACAATAATAATAATAGTAACTATTATTATTATCATTCTTGTTATTCAACTTAAGACAAATGCACAATGTTATTAGTTTTATTTTATTTAAAAACTAATAGCAAATGATCAAAGGACTATTATGAATAATTTTGATTGATCATTATTTTTGTAGTTTGGATCTCTACTTTCATAATTAAAATCCAGGAGATGTTTATATTATAGTGCTTGTACAATGAAATTTATACTTATAATTTCCAAAATAAAATCTATGATGGTGTTGATTGTATATGAATATGTTTATAGTAACACTTTATTCCACGTACATGCTGCTGTTGTAGCAGCCCAATTTAAGCATTTCTCGTATTTGTTTTGCGTACATTATTTGTAAATGCATTTGAAAGAAGTTGTATATTTTTAAAATAATAGAGAATTATTGATCAGGTAATTAAAAAATATATATATAATTACGTAATTGGCCGAATTCGAATTGAAATCAAATTGAAGCTAAGAGTTGAGTGCACATTATGTACCTTCTTTCTGGGCACATGTCACCGTAGATAATTATTATTTTTTAATGGTTCTTTATTATTGGTGTAGACAATCTGTGAATGGATATATTTGAATCAATTATAGAATAATACATGGAATTAATTTTAGATTGTTGAAGCACATGAAAGGGCAATTTTGGAAATGTGAAATATTTGTTGCAACGTGGGTTTAGACGTGACATGTGGAGTACAATCAGGAGGAGAAATCGGTAGTTTTTGGCCATTGGGCCCACCGTGACGGTTTTTCGTTTTTTTCTGTTTCAAAGACTAATGTTTTTAGCGGCTGTTTTTCTTTTTCGATTATTATATTATTTGGAATTTTGGAAAAACGTGACAACTAGAAGTCAAGACTCCTTAATGCAAATTCTCATCTTATCGTGTTTAGCTGCTGCTTTGATAATTTATTATTATTTTTTTTCAATAAGTACTTTTGAAATAAATATAATTTGAGTTTGTCCATGATGACTTTGACTAAATTGTTGTTCATCTTCTCTTCATATTTGTTATAGGTATTGTTTTCTTTATTTTTGAGATATTACCTATTGTTAAAGTTGCACAAGTGATATATAAATGACAGCAATAAACTCAATGAATAATATTTTTGTATAAAATCGATATTATAATAGTAATAGAACAACAACAACTATTAACAAAATCAAGAATTATATGAACAAAATAGAAACAAGAGCACTATGAAATAGTGACTTTAAAACTGATGAAGGAGATTAAAATTTGCTGTAGTTTGCAATTCCTAAAGACAAATTTCTACCATTCTTTCTGCTTGAGGTTTTTTTTATAGTTGTCTCATAGGATTCAATAATCTATAGTGTTGATTCTTAATACTAACTAACACTCAATATTTTAAAAGATAAAATGCGAGACGAAGTGGTGGAGTCTCGACGAGAAGAGGTTATTGTCTTGAGGTAATTGAGGCGACAACCTCCACTTAAAATGAATAAAAAAAAAAAATTAAAAAAAATCTCTAACTTATAAAATTATTCATAACATTAAAAAAAATCACAAAATATTATGAAATCATAAAGGATCTTCGAGCCTAAGGCTCAAGGCACTTCTTTTTTATGCGGGGTGTACCTTTTTGTAAACAAATCTTAAAATATTATAAAATCATTAAGTTGGGGTTTTTTTTTTTTAAGTTGTAGGGATTTTTTTTTAATATAAAAAAAATTGTAGGGATTTTTTTTTACATATTTTTTATATCAAATGGTTTGATTGAGAATTTTATCAAAAGTTGGAGGCTTATTTATAATTTTTCCAATATACATACATATATACAATACATACATATATATATATATATATAACACTTGCTTAGTAAAACCCTAGTCCATTCGTCATCCTCACGCCACTGTCATCTTCCCCCTCTCACTCCTCCCTTCAGCTGTGGCATCTAACCCACTAGAAAGTATTTTCATGCCTACGATCCACCGGAAAACATCTTTTCATGCCAACGACCTATCAAAAAGCATTGTCTCTTATTGGTGACCCACCGAAAGATATTTTCTTTTGCCGGCGAAGTGTATTCTCCTTTGAAACTCATCAAAAACCTTCAAATCAAGGTGATGTCACCGAATTGAGCATCTCTGTTGTCATGGCTAGTGATTCTTCATTTTAATTTTCTAAAGTCATGCTTGCTTCCATTACTTGCGGGCATAATTTGGGGAGTGTTCTCAAGCTTCCAAGTGACAAAACAACATTGTTGACTCTGTGACAAAGTTAATCAACCAAGAGTAAGCCATGTGAACCCCAAATATTCAGATATGACAGAATCCCATGTTATCATTCCCCATATATTTTCCTTTTCATTATTCTATAACATTCTTTTGCAACATATCTTAAGATGCATTGGTCAAAATCTATGAACAGCATGATCTAATCAATACAATATAAATATAATCATGTTCTTTAATCACTTTCAATCATCCTTCCTCCAGTTTGGACCTCTGAATTGAACCAACATTTGAATGTTTAATCTTAGTGGTCAAATATCTTGTGAAACATATCTAAAGAAGCAATGTTTGTCAATTTTATTAGTTTGAAAAAAATAAAATAAAATAAAAAAATTACCCGCAAATAGATCTAGTGACTAAGGATTCAAAATCTAAATTTTATTAAAATTAATCACAGTCCAACAATCGTGTAGCTTGAATAATTAACATAGTTTGTTATATACTTAAACATACATTATGAGATTTAAACTAATTGATATGGATGGAAAGATGCAGATCACTTAAACTATGATTGGATGTGTTTAATTATTATTATTATTGCTAAAAATTTTCCTCCTATTAAAACAGGATCCAACTAATTTATAATCATGGTTATAATTATTAATATATATATATCTACATATATATATTACCTTTCTTTTTTCATGTTTGATTTATCTATGTTTTTTAATCTCATTTTTTATCTTATCTTTATAATTTCTTTATTAGTTAGATCTTATTTTTTCTTTTTAATGTATAAAAAATATTAGTAAAAAATTGTCACTTAGAACCTTAAATGAGGAGTATTTGGTATGAAATTAACGATTTCTTTAACTAAATTTTAAAATTTTAGAGTGGTTTTGACATATATACAATAAGAGAATATTTAATAAATTTGAAATATAGAATTGTCTTGCAAAATAATTTAAATCTTGGAGGGGTTTTGCAAATCTCGTGTAAGAATAATTTAATTTGTGAAAATTTTAAAAGAAAATAAATTTAGGTAAACTCACATTTATTTAAAGAGTATAATTCTTTTTTGTCCCAAAGGTTTATGTAAAAGATAATTTGTGTATAAAAAAAAATAAAGATGTAATGACTATAATTATTAGAGAAAATAAATAAATAAATAAATAATATATAAACTGCAATTATTAGATAATTATTTGTTTCAAAGGTTGCAATAAAAAAAAAAAAAACCATAAAAAACATGTTTAGTAAATGTCATTTTAAAATCTTAAAAAAAATGTCATTTTAAAACTATTTTTTCAAGATAATTAATTATTTCATATAGTTTAAAATCTATTTTCTTTAGTAATTTTATTCAAAGTTATATATTAATTCAACCACAAAAAGTAATATATATATATATATATATAATTCAACTATAGTAGCGTTTTATATTAATTGGTGAATTTTTAATATTAATTGGAGAGATAAAAGATAATATAATAATGAAAAGAGAGAGGAGTAAACATATTTATGTAAAGTATATAATTAAATTTAATGCAAAGGTATGAGTAGATCTAAGTCATTGAAATCATCATCATCCAATTGTCAACAATCATGTCAAAATTTTTGTTAAAATTTATGTTTTCCATATATACATATATATATAGAGAGAGAAAGAAAACATTTTTCAATCTACAAATCTAGTTTTCAAGATAACAAACCTTTGTGTAAAAGACAAGATTTTGCTTTTTAAGTAGTTGATGCTAAGATGTTACCAAGTTCATGAATATAACTAGCGTGATAATTCGAAAATACTATGTGGACCTCTAACTAGGTCAATGTAGGAAAATGGGGTGATCATGGCAAGCCGCAATCATTAATACCTTAATTTTAAAAATCATGTTTCTGTTTTTTTTTTTTTTTGATAAGCCAATAATGTTCATAAAAGCAACTTTGCCTTGTTTTAGGGCTTCCTGGTTTCAGGCAATTTTTTTTGGGAGTTATCTAGCTATCATATCAACTTATGCATGTGATATTTGTTGACCTTCATAGTTATGGAGAATAAATTAGGCACATTTTATCCACAATTCAACCATTTCGGTTTTAAATACTGTACATATATCTACCATGTTCACAATTAGAAATTTAGTCGTCTCCTCCATTAATTTTGCCATCATCAATTGCCTAATCTAAGAAATTAATATTTTTATGATTCGTAAAATTTTGCCGAAATATTCCGTAAAATTTTACCAAACCATTGAATTAATTGATCCATACTTTTGATTGTCATCAGTGATTGGAATTTGGACAGTATACATCAATATTTCAAAGCCTTTCCATTGAGTAAACAAAAAAAAGATAAAAGTCATTGTTACGTATTAGATTCCACATTTAGACCCTGATCAAATGCCTGATTATGCTATTTTATAATCTCTCTCTATTTTTCTTTTCTTTTTTCTTTTAAAAGAACTAACTAATCAACCTTAAAGTAAACTCATATAGTAGTAATACATCTTAAAACATTATTTATACAGTTTGTTTTATCTATATTCTATTTTAGAAGAAGTTAATTAATATGAAGGGATTGAACTTACGCACATGCTTGCATACATATATTTAAAAAAAAGGGATACTAAATCGTCAACAATATTTGAAACACTGTAATTATACTAAATTTTACTATCAAATAGCTATTTTCCTCTCCAACTATATAAATTAACATGCAAAGCACTCTTCTAATAATAAATTATGTTCAAAAGTAATACTCCAATTCAACAAACAATAGCTAGATATCCATCTCACCAAGTAATCAACAAAAAACAATTAGGTCTATAGCCATGCCAAATTATGCACCGAAAGGATAAAACTTGGGGTACAAGGCAAAGAGTGCCTACATGACCTCATATTATGGAAGTCGATTGCTTCTTTTAAACAAAATTCATCAGAACTAACCCTAACTGTAAGAGCTTTTTGGGTTTGCTGAATGTGGACTAGCACAAGTTCATCACATGGGGGCAGATTGCTTCTTCAACTTCCCAACTAAAATAATGTTCATTAACAATGACCGTTTACTAATATTGGATTAGCTACCTGGCTAGTTAACTGGCTATTTAAGGTATTAAACGAAAGCGCTTTCAAAGTTATCTCTTGAAAAATCTGCCATCAAAATCACCTTCAATTAGAATGCCATTTTCTTCTATATGTACACACTGAAGTTGAATATGCATAGGATACTTATGATCGGGAACGGATTCATAAATTTAAAATGATTTGAGTTTAGTTGGATTAAATTAAATTCCAAAAATTTAAGTTGAATTGGCTAACATACTATTAATTTTAAAATTATTTTGTGACGAATGTATTTGAAGGATTAAAGAAAAGGAAAAACTTTGCCCTGATCGAGATTCAAGCCACTACATTGTACTTGTACTATTGTATCTTATCTGTTTTTGGATATTCTTTGTTCAAATTTATTTAGTTTTATAATAAAAGGATCGCGAAGTTGGCAATTCTTCCCTTTTCCAGTCTTCACCTAGTTGATTTTCTATTTTATGGTGGCTCAGATGACACATCCGCAATTCTTATTTTTGGGCCCAGTTATGCAACACATGTTACAAATTAATCAGTGGGCTCTTTTCTTAAGAAAAATCCAATGGGCTTTACTTGAATGGGCCAAGTTGGGTTTTGTCCTACAAATATTAAGATCTTATGCCATTGATGTTAAGAGCTTGACTATCTCATTAGTTCGATCAGATTTCCTATCAATAACAATATTTGAATCTACACCACTCTTATTTTTATGTGCACGTCATATTAATTTTTATTAATTAAATATTTATAGATTTTGCTATAGTAAATTTACTAAAAATATCCATAACTGGAAAGTCTACTCACAACCGCTGCAATACTGGACATTACAAACAAAATGATCCTCTGGTGTATTAGGAAAAAAAGGAAACTGTAATGATCAAAATAAGAGCTAAGTTGGCTAAACAAGAGCTATGTATTAAATGAACCTCTTTTGGAAATTCTTTGCTCAAAATCATTAAGAATTTTTTAGTAATACATTAGTTGGCTAAGTTGAAGAGAAATATATATTACAAAAAAAAAAAAAAAAAAAAATCGTACCTTTTTCAGTTTTCTTCACCTAGTTCATTTTAATTTTAGACTGACAATTCTTATTTTTGGGCCCAGTTATGCAACATATGTTGTATGACGATATTCACACCCTTAAAAATTAATCTGTATTTACACCCTTTTAATCAGCTCATCCCATTAAAGAATATTCATGATGTATAATTTATATATGCTCCTACATAATATCAAAAATATTTTGAATTGTAATTTATCTTTTTCCCTTTTAAAAAAAATCCATTAATAATAAATTTTTATTATTATTGAAAAACAAAAGCAAAAATATTACTCTTAAAACTTCCGAATTTTGGGCGTAGGAGATTTCATTAATATCAGTTACAAAAACAAATTCATTGATTCACATGCCAGTTTTCCTCCAAATCCAATCACTATTTTCCTTAAAAATAACTTATTTTTTAGGGTTAGTAGAAAAAGAATTATTTTTTATGGTAGCCTTCAACTTTGATGTTCGTTAATTTATTTCACCTCTCCTAATTAAATATCTTATATTAAATATTTTCTTAAATTATTTATCAGTTGGTACATAATACCCATTAATATTTTAGGAAGCCTAAATATAGAAATATAGTTTAGATGCGGGCATAAAACTAATTTTCATTCCATGTTAAGTTGCTAATATATAAACTTAAAACTAAAAGCTTGTAGCTGATGAAAAATTAAGACAGTAGTAAACTCTAAATAAAAAGGATAAGAAATACCATTAAAACACTCCATCAAACATGTTTTACATGTTTTCAAACTTTAAATTCTTCTACAAGCTATTGCATGAGCCACGCATACCGTGTATATGGACTCGCTGCCCAATCTTTGCACATGCCGGCAATCATAATGCGAGTGTTATACACTCAAAAATATTCTGCTTAGTTGTGAATACACCCTTTCAACACAATCAAGAACCTAGCCTCCAATAATATTTCCAAGTATTTGCATGTTGTTTCTCTACTTTTCGGTTTTTTGTTTTTTTTTTATGCTATTTTTAATCACATTTGAAGCTATATCTTAAACCATTCAAAATATATCACCAGCAAAACAAGGTTTCAATTGCGTGCTATTGTATTATATTTGTGTTATCAGCAACCTGAAAATATACCCATTTTATTTTAAGTTAAACCGATACAACTACCTGTCAATTTCGCGTGGACGTCGCCTTCAAAAATCATGACGAAATTTGTCACAAGTCAAATAATACTTCAAATCTCAGTTCAAACTCATCATTTCAGACAGACGACCTGAATTCTTCATATACAATTTTGATGCTCTTTTTCATCAATTAATTAAACCAATCCACATACATATACCATCCCCGGAACATTTATTTAATTATTTATTTTCTTTAACGTGTGTGGCAAGGTGAAAGCATGCATGCATACAAGATGGTCCTTGGTTTCCCAACTAATATATTTATGTGTACAGCTCAAATTTATATGCAGACAAAGAACAGATTATACTGTTTAACAACAAACGTTGCTTTTGATCCAGCATTCGTAAATATAGACAAAACCGTTACTTTCTTGACACTATTTAGGTTTCTTGATTTGGGTACTGACAACAACTGTAAGAATACTTTTTATTCGGAGAAAAAAAAAATAAAGACGAAGACAGGATTTTTGTTTTGAACGGACATTGAACTAATTTTAAATGGAGTAATATTAGGTTCACAAAAATTTTACTCAAATTTATATATAAATGATGTGACATGTAAGTTGTCAATATTTTATAAATCATAAAATGATACGATAATTAATAGAATGTTAACAATTCACATATCATGTTATTTGAACATGAATTTATATAAAAAATTTGGGAAATCTAACGTTACTCTTTTAAATTATCAAATACATAACAAATATATAAAAATAAAAAATAAAAAATGAAGCACACACGTGCATGCTGTTGTTTTATGGCTCATTAGCCCTCTGTCAGAATCCCACATATGAGGATTATTTAGATTTGGGGGCCTGGGTATGAGGATTATTTAGATTTGGAGGCTTGTGTTAATATATAGAGGCCTTTTGTGAATTCCAAAAACTAACAAAAGGAATCCATTGGTGAGGTTCTTTTTTTTAGGGACCTCCAAAGTTGTATTTATTCCATTTTGTTCTCATTTGTTTCTGAGTTTGCAATATAGCCCAGATTTTGTAAAGTCCATATTTTGGAGTTGGTGAAGGTTTTCTGCAGCACTCGAGGACATAGGTACTTATACTGAACCTCGTAAATTTCTTGTGTTCACTCTTTTTTTTTTTTTTCATTGCATTTATTTCTACTTATTTGTGGTTATTATATTTCAATAGCTATTTGTTGTAGATGTATTTAGTTTCAACTACACAACAAGTGGTATCAGAGTCTTACGTTTGGCTTAGGGGTCGTTTATTTTTTATCTAAAAACTGAAAAGTGTTAAAACTTGTTGAAAATTGAATAATGATTGAAACCTGAAATTTGAATAATATTTTTTTTTTGCCCTCATCTCAATGTATTGTAAACTTATTTGTGTTTTAAAATTAAAATTGTTTGAAAATTAGTAATTTGATATTTGTGCCCCTTTTACTATTACTTGCTATGAAATTTTATATAATATAATACAAACAAAAAAACATAAATAATTATTAGTAATATTTATTTATAATTAAAATATAATTAAAAAGTATAGTAGAATTAATTATATTTATCTATTTAAATAAAAATAATGAAATGATCTGTGAGTTGAATTATATTTAAAAAGCAACTAAAAACAAGTAAATGCTTAAATTCTAAATTAAATGCCAGTAGTCCAATTTTAAAAAATTTTGGAAAGATAGAATTATTATTAATTTTTTTAAGATGCATCATGTAAGCATTTAAGAAAAAAAAAATTATAATATAAAATTAGGATAGAACTAAAAATATATTATTTTAGGGAAGATAGACTTCTAATAGAATATTTTAAATATTATTAAGTGATTTACAATTAAGTTAAAAGTAAAAAATTTCAAGAGGCCGTTTGTTTTTTGGTATGAAAATCAAACAGTACTGTTGAAAACTAATGACTGAATAATAACTAAAATCCGAATAATATGTTTGTTTTTTCTTCTTTACCTCTGAATATATAGTAATATTATTTGTTTTTTAAAATTAAAATTATCTGAAACTAGAAATTTGACATTTATTTCATTTTACTATTAGTTATCATGTAACTTCATTTAATATAAGACAAACAATTATAATATATTATTTAACAAATACTAAAACACTTATATATATTAATAATATTTTTATTCATAATTAAAATATGATTAATTATTATAGTAAAGTAATTTTTTTAAAAATAAAATTATATATACATAAATAAATTATTATAGTAAAGTAAATTAAATTTATATATTTAAATAAAAATAAACAAAATATTCTTAAGTTAAATTACTACCAAAAGTTGAAATTGTAAAGTAACGTATATTTTAGTCATTGCAATATTTTATTAATTACATTTAAAATGAATGTAAAATTAGGACAATTTTGAATATATATTATTTTGGGAATTATATATTTGGAATAATAAATTTAAAAAACTAGTAAGTGATTTAACATTCAATTAAAAGTCAAAATTTGTAGTGTTTTTTTTTTTTAATGATTTTTGAGTGGTTTAAATGGTTTGACCGTTTAAAAAAAAAATCACCTAATAGATGTAATTCAGACTCATTAAATAAAAAATCATAAAAACAAAAGAATCCTAACCATTTTTTTCCAATTGATTTTGCGTAGCTTTAAGTGGTTTAACGAAAAAAAATAAACAAAAACAATTAAATGAATGCAATTCGGCACCATTAAATTATAAGTGGAAAAAAAAAATAAAAACAACATTTTAGTCTAAGGATTTAGCTATTGAATATAGTTGTTTGGTTATGCTATAGGGTCAAAAAGACTATAATTGTCTAAGGAAGCTAGGTTTTAAATAGAAGCGATTGTGAACCCTTCCATCTTTCGTGGAAGTTTGCCTATTGGATACTATTCATTTGCTTATCTAGCTTGTTATATGAAATAGAAATGGCATAATCAAAGGTGATATCGATCACAAAAACAAAAATTGATGTGGAGAAATTCGATGTTCAACATAATTTCAACTTATGGCAAAGTGAGGTCATAGATGGCTTGTGTAAAAAAGATTGGGATATTGCTCTAGAAAAAACAAGACAAGAGGATATCAATGAAAAATATTGAGAGAGATTGAATGCAAAACCTAGTGGGATGATTTGCTCATGTATAAAGAACAAAATTATCGATTCCTTAAAGAAACATTTGCTAGTAAATTATGGAAGGTGCTAGAGAATAAATATATGATGAAGAGCAATAAGAATCAGCTTTGTTTGTTGAAAAGGCCATATCGTCTTCAGTTGAAACTAGTTATAAATATCAATGATTCTATTGATAAGTTCAACTAACTGCTAGTCGATATTGAACTTGGATGAAACCTTCAAAGATGAGCAAAAGGCTATGCTCTTGATAGGATCTCTTCCTGATCAGTTAGATCATTTGTGCATTCCACTTAGTCATGAAAAAGAAAAATTGTCCTTTGAATAAGTGTGTGCAGTTTTACATAATTATGAAATTTGAAAAAAAGGATCAGAAAGAGAATAAGGACGAATTAGTAGAGGCACTTACTGTAAGGGAAAGAAGTCAAAGTCAAAGTCAAAAGTAAGAAAAAAGGGAAAGATCTCGTTCAAAGAAAAGACTTGATAAAGATGAATGTGCCTTTTTGTCATTGGAAGAAAGATTGTCCAAAACTATAGAAAAAAGATAAAGAGAAGAGCAAAACTATTTTTGGTGCATACGTAGCTGAACTTGATGGTGATGATTTTGTGTTGCTTAATCAATTATTAACACTTACAACTAATGAGTGGATTTTGGATTTGGGTTGTGCTTATCATATATGCCCTAACAAGGAATGGTTCTTTAATTTGGAAGAGATAGATGGTGGAATTATTTTTATGGGTAATGATAACTCATGCAAAATAATTGGGATAGGTTTAATCTGACCCGCTCTGGGTGTGCTAACTCGCAAACGCACGAAGTCATGATAAATAATATAGTTATGAGTGAGTATTGTCTCCATAGAGATGTGTGAATCGATTACTAAACTAATTTTAGTCGTAAATAAACAAGCATAAGGTGTTAGGATTCTGACTCTCATTTAATTATAGAACTTAGTCATCATCATATTAGAGTCATATTGGTTGCATATGTTGATAGTCGGTTATCACAAATGCCCTAGAACATTCTTTTTCATGATATGCCCAAACATACCCTTACCTAACCAAGCCTATCTCTCAATGATCTTGCATTAAATAAGGGTTCATTAAGCTTAAAACACCAAATAATGACTACAAAGGAGGATTAGGATAGACAATTAACCACATCTAGGGTGGACATTTCGTCAAACATATTGCATGCATCTTTTTTTTGTCTTAACACACAAGCTTCAAATCATGCATATGGTAGCCAAGTGCATACAAGCATTAGGTCCCAAAATATCTGCTTAACAATACATGTAGCAATGATGCAAGCATTTTCATGTCATGGGCATCTCCTTTCGGTGTCAACCTACAACCTCAAATCTTGCAATCGTAAACAAGTATGTGCAAACATTAAATTCTAAAATACCTACTAGCATACATGAATCAATAAATAAACTTCAAGCAATAACAACCAAAAAGCTATATCATTTCATAAACATTCATCATCATCCCAACACAACATATATTTGTATGTCTATTTACAAAGAATGAGATATAAACAATCACAAAAATAGAGTTGAAGTTACAATCCCAAACATCACCCCTGAAATCTCTTAAGTAGAATCGATGGAGCTCTCCTTTCTTGAGCTCGAGGTTTTGTCACCTCTTCTTCTTTTGCAAAGTCTTCACTCATAAAAATGGTGGAGAATGGTAATAGTGGTGGTTTAAAGGGTGAATGTAATAGAGAAAAGATTGAGCATCAAAGGCTGGAGGAGGAACACTAGGGCTCCATCTTTAGCCCCTCTAAGCTATTGCAAAATTGGAGAAAATAAGCCTTTTATATTCTTCTCGAACTAAGGAATGAATTAGACCTAGAAAAGACGTATCTACCCTAGATTGCGGGATGCATCGCTAAATGCAACCCGCGATGTAAGTTGCATTTTATGAATATTCTAAAACATATCATTTTTGGCTTCAGAACTCCATAAGCGTGGCAAGTGACCACTGGTTGAACCGCTTGAGCAACCAAAGGTGTAAGTCGTAGGAACTCTTTGAAATAAAATTGTTGGTTGCACAACTGGATGCAATCCGCAGTGCATTTCGCACCTATAGACTAGAAAAAGTTCACTGGATGCACCGTTGGTTGCATTCAGCGGTGTAACCCACAGTTAAGCCCTAGAAACTTGCTCTTATTCTATTGAAAATGCTCCAAATTGACTATAAAAGCCTCCAAAACTTTAAGAAACCTTCCAACTTATTCAGATGCATGAAATGACTTGAAAAGTATTAAAATATGCATAATTTGCTCAAGTTTTTATTATAAATTATAAGATTAGGAGTATGAAATCATGTAGTATTTTAGTCCGATATAATCCAACTGAAGAATCATGATAGATCAAATAGAGTTTTGACAAAAGTTCAATATGTACCATATTTGAGAAAGAATCTCATCTCATTGGCAGCCTTAGAATCTAAAGGCTACATTGTGTTTATTTGAGTTGGAGTTCTGACGGTCGTTTCAAGTGTTTTAGTGGTAATGAAAGGTATAAAGAAAAACAACTTATACTATTACAATGGTAGTATAGTTACTGGTTCAACAGCAGCTATTTCAGAGAAGAGTGTAAATTCAGATATTATCAAGCTATAGCATATGCAATTGCACATTCAGAGTGAGAAAGCCATAAGTAGTTTGGTGAAACAAGGCTTGTTGACAGAAGTAAAACTTGTACGTTAGACTTTAATTTGTGAGCATTGCATTAAGAGAAAGCAGACGAGATTGATGTTTAGGACTTCAATTCATTATACTAAAGGTATTTTGGAATTATGTTCACACTGATATATGGGGACCTACTAGGACAACTTCTCTGGGTGGTAAATACTATTTTGTTACTTTTGTTAATGACTTTTTTAGAAGAATTTTGGTGTACACTATGGAAACTAAGGATGACGTACTTGGGGATTTTCCTTAAGTGGAAAAATATGATTGAGACTCAAATTGGAGGAAAGATCAAGCACCTCAAAACGGACAATGGAGGTGAATGTAAAAGCAATCCTTTTTTGAGAGTTTGTCAAGATGCTGGTGTTGTACATTATTTTACAATCAGACATACATCACAACAAAATGGGGTAACAAAACGCATGAACCAAACATTGCTGGAGAAAATGTTCAATGTATGCTATCCAATGCTGGGTTAGGTAAGGAGTTTAGAGCTAAAGTAGTGACTTATGCATATCTTTTCATTAATCATTTACCATTAATAACGATTTAAGGTAAAACTCTAATAGAGATATGATTTGGAAAACCTACTGATTAGAGATATGATTTGGAAAACCTATTGCTGATTATGATTTTCTACAGGATTTATCCCAAGTCAAAGAATATTTTAAATCTCAGTTCAAACTTCAAACTTGGGTCAAGCTATAGGACCTGAATTATTCTTAATAATTTTGATGCTCTTTTTTAGCAAATAATTTAACCAACAATTATTTGCTAAATGCCACCTTTGAAACACTTGAGTTTTTAACCAACAATTGATTAGTTTTTTATTTAACTTAAGTTGCTAAATGACGGCACGCATGGACGAAAGCTCAATGTAGAGATGCAATCAATTAATATTAAATTAGGGGAATATTTTTTGTGAACAGCTCAAAATTACATGAAGACAAAGAATGAGATTGTACCGTTTAACAACAAACTTTGCTTCCACAAGTGTAAAGTGTAAACATGGACAAAAACTGTTGTTTTCTTAATGCTAATAATTAGATTTCTTGATTTCGGTGCACATACAATATTGACCTCAATTTGTGTAATTTATTTAAAGGAAAATTTTTAAAACCTATCAACATCAACGTGGCCGAATAATTACTTAATTATTTCACTTTTCTTAAGATCCACTGAATAACTTTAATCAAAATTATCTCACACAAATAACATGTACTTCATTAGTTAATCAAGTACGAACACATATAAGACAACACAAGTATGCCAGAAAAACATACGATTAAGTACGTACATGACAACAAATGAGTATCATTTAATTTACTTGTCAACGACTGCAATCATATAATTAATTAATGACACATCGGTCCCAATTTTCTAACGCTATAAATTTCGTCTAGTTTCCTCATCTTTTACTATCAATCTCAATAATATCCATCTTTCAACTAAACATATTAACATGTCTAAGTTAACATTTTCTTGGATCATCTTTGTCTCCTTAATTTCCTTCTTTCTACCCTCTACTGCAGACTACAACGTGGTCGATTTCGGGGCGAAACCGGATGGAAAAACTGACTCGACCCAATCTTTCCTTCAAGCGTGGACGTCTGCCTGCAAGTCAACAAGCCAGGCCACCTTGTACGTTCCCCGGGGACGTTTCCTGATCAAAACAATAAAGTTCAATGGACCATGTCAGAGCACTATTATATTTCGGTCTGATGGAACAATTGTAGCTCCATCAGGCTATGATTCTCTAGGAAATTCTGACTCTTGGATTGTGTTCCATAGGGTCAATAGTCTTAATGTAGTTGGAGGGACTATTGATGGAGCAGGAGCAGCATTATGGGCATGCAGGAATTCTAGAAAGAGTTGCCCAACCCCTGCTAAGGTATGATCAGATTACATATAGTAAATTCTAAATTTCTGCGTTTTACGTAGAGCTTTCCGACGGTATTTGAAAACAATCTAAGGTCTTTATTATTCTTTAAGAATTGAATGGAAGAATTTTCTTTTTAAGATTTTTAATTTGTTTTCTAAATATTACACTAAATTAGGGGTTTGGGGTAAAAGGTCATAAGTTAAACTCATAACTTTTAGAGACTAAATGTGATGAATAAATCACTAAACCAACTTTATCTTTTAATAAATAGATTTATAATGAAATTTAAGACTTTTAAGTTATAACTAGAACTCTCTACTTTTAGGGAATAAGAGGTAAGGATAAACCCAAGACCAACCTTAACTTGTTTTTAATATATACATATATATATATATATATATATATATACAGACACACATAGTGAGAGTAAGAATTCTCTATTATTTTTTTGTTTGTACTAAGCTTTTTAAAAATGACATTTAAGTTTGAATGATTTTAAAATAAAAAAAAATATAACAATCTTGATCATTTATTATTTTTTATATTGATGTATCAATAAATTATCAAAAGTTGAAAAAAACAAAAACAAAAACAAAATGACTGAAAATCCTTACTTATATTTTGAAGGAATATCAGTTATATTTACATTAGCTTTAAGTTTTTTGTACTAAGCATAAAGGTTTCTGGTAAATCCAACAAACTATATATGCATTTGACAAATTTAAGGAAAATTTATGACATCTCAATTTTTCAATTTTTTAAAAATTTTTCTGTATTTAGCCTAAATACGAAGAATATTTAATATGAGTTCAGTGTACAAAATCCTTCTTAATCACTTCACAAAACAAAACCGTTTGCTTGTTCAAATGCAGTCAATATCATTTGAAGATTGTAAAGATGGCGTGGTGAACGGATTGACATCGATTAACAGCAGATATTTTCACATTGCTATTGACGATTGCAATAACCTTGTGCTTCAAAAGCTGTCGATAACTGCTCCAAAATGGAGTCCGAATACTGATGGTGTCCACATTCAATCTTCATCTGGAATTACAATTAGAGACAGTACTATAAAAACTGGAGATGATTGCATTTCAATTGGTCCTGGCTCTAAAAACCTGTTGATTGATCGAGTATCCTGTGGCCCTGGACACGGAATCAGGTAATTATTATCACCAATTTATTCATATTTTACATCCAAAAAAGCTTTCCAGAATAATTTTTTTTTTTTTAAAAAAAGAGACAAAACCGAGAAAAATACTTGTATTTATTTTACAACTAAAAATCACACTTCTATAATTATTAAAATGCTTTTAAAAAACCTTCATATTGGAACAAAGAAAAGACTAATTTGAAAAAATTTACAAAAACCTTCATTTGTTCAAATACATGCTCAAATAAATCAATTAACTCTATGTTAATCATGAGATGATGTAGTCAATAATTACTTTATACAACACATCTTACATTATTTAGCCAAATAATTTCACATTGTTTAGGAATGAATTTTGAGTTTTTTTTTTCTTCTTTTAGAAAGGATCAATGAGTATGAATTTAAGGTTAATTATTTGTATAAATTAACATTATTCATTATAAAACGTATTTTCTTTTTTATCATCACTTGAAAACATTTTTAAAAACACTGTTGTAGGTAAAATAATATGATCAAGTTACAATTCATATGTTACATCATTTGTGCATGTAAACTTAGCCAAATAATTTGAATAAATTAACAAATATTACTCATTTAAAACGTTTTCTTTTTTTAAAAAAAAAAACACTATAGATAAATAATTACCATGGAGGGTAAAAAGCACTTCCAAAATGCAAATTAACTGTATAATATATAGTATAACAAACTGTGTATATATAGAAGAGTTATTACAAGGTATTTAATGATTTGATTAATTATTTGTCTTCTTTATGACAACAGTATTGGCAGTCTTGGGGAGTCAACGACAGAAGAGGGTGTGGAGAACATAATGGTTACGGATTCTATTTTTACCAGAACAGAAAACGGGTTACGAATAAAGACATGGGGCAGATATAGCAATAGCTTTGCAAGAAGCATTTCTTTTCAAAATTGTGTCATGAATAATGTCTACAATCCCATTATCATAGATCAGAACTATTGCCCTGATAACAAATGCCCTCATCAGGTAATACTTTAACTGCTTCTGAAGAAGTTCGGAAAAATATTAAATTTTCTGTTGATCTTAATTTTTATATCGTCATATTTACATTGGCGATTGATTACTAACAATGGTGTTACATGTCAAGAATTTTGAATACGTTATATAAGAATGATTACTTTGAATACTCTATATAAGAATTCAAATCATGATATAATTGGATTGCTTCAGACGCTTATAAATTCATAATTTTGTTTTCCATTTCGAATTGTTATTACAGAGTTCGGGTGTGCAAATCAGTGGAGTGACATACAAGAATATAAAGGGAACATCAGCCTCAAAAGTAGCCATGAGTTTCAGTTGCAGCCCAAGCAAGCCATGTACTGAAATCAATTTACAAGACATCAAGCTTACTTATTTTAATAGTGCAGCCGAATCGTATTGCAAAAATGCTGAGGGAAGCAGCAAGGAAGTTGTAGTTCCAAGGAGTTGTTTCTAATTGACAGCAAAGTTAATAATTATATGTTTACTTGATCAGTATATACATATAAATTATTACGTGGGAACTAATCCGCATGCTTTTTGTTTAGTTTTATGACCTGAACAACGGATTGCATCAGCCAAATTTTGTACGTGAATAAATTAAATTTAGATGGACTATATATATAAACCATAGAATGTATTTGTTATTGCTTTTATAAATTTTTTGCTAATGAAGTTTAATTCAAATTTATACTTCAATTTGATGTACTTGTTTGACCATGCATTCTTGATGATTTATGCAACCAAAATTACATATTTTGGGAATGATTCAACTAAAAATTGGTTGAAATGTCAAAAATTTATTTTTGTATAAGTTAACAATGCTGGAGTGTAAAGCCCAAATTCAAAATGTTAATGTCATATAGACATATAAAGGGTCGAGCTCTCCACGAGTTCTGTGCGGTTCAAGTTGCTCGATCAACTTTTGGGGGCAACGCCTTTAGAATGATTAGTATTATTATTATTATTATTTTCACTATAACTCCTTGTAGATATATGAGAAATTTTTACTCAGGGTTTTTCTTTTTTTTTCAATTGAAAGAATTTTTGGGTAATTTAAAGATATCCGATGAAAATTATTTTATTTATGAGATAAAAAAGGATTTTGAATTTAATTGGGGCTAAAAACCAAATCCCATACTCAGATTGTAGCCCTTTTTAATAATTTTCACTAGTTTAATAAAATTAGAACTTTGCAAACAGGAAGCTAATAGAAAAAATGCCTTCAGAGTCTTGCAAGATGGAGCCAAGTTTTTGAGTTTTGGACCTGGGTATTATGACCTGGGCAACTAGAGGCTGCCCAAGTTTGTATCATGGTGCTTTCTGTTGAAGCCCAGCATTTTTTTTTTAAGAAACTGAAGCCCAAAATGTTTTATTTGAAGAAAATTATAATTGTTTTTTAACCAATGAATATGAATATAGTCCCAACAGGTTATATCAAGCACAAAAGAGGTGTATAGGCCAATTCGGTATTGTTATAGTTTTTAAAATAACCACGGTTAGTTTCTACAAGAGAAATAATTTGATGTAAAGTTAACCAATCAACTACTTGGATAATTTTGTTATTAAAATTGTTAAAAGACTTAAAAGCAATATACATACGTTTGGTAATATTTTATGTTAATTGCTATAAATGTATATAATGTCTAAAATAAATACATGAATATAAAGTTTTAATTTCAATTTAGTCTAATTATATTTTTGAATAATTAGTTTGGGATATAAACGTCTTTACATTGAGATTAATAAAAATGGTTTATTCATTTAAAAGATTCTTTAAATCTCATAATAAATTATTTCATAATTACTTCATAAAAGTAAAGCTACTAACATTATGAAATTACTATCAAATTAATTCAGATTATCAAGTAATCGCTTTAAAAATTCTTAGCAATCACTTTTCTTTAACACTAAAATTATTAAATAAATTGGTTTAACCTTCTCAAAATAATACAAAATACTGTCATAATTTCCTTTGTAATAATTTGATGACATATTAAACTTATAAACCTCATAATATTTAACTCAATGAAAATTGTGTACACTTTCATTACATGAAAATTGAAATCCTTAAAAACTACACAATACGACAATATCATACCAAAGTGCACCACTTCAAGTTATTCTGCTATGTTGTGATCCACCTTTCACAAAAACTTCCAATTTTAAGCATTCACATGTTATTCCAAATAAATTATTAATTATGATTAAAGAAATTTTTTATTTTTACATAATTAATTTTCATAATTAGATGCATAATTAGATGCCTTCTTGTGCAAGTTCTCCCAATACCGACCAATAACAGAACACATGAACCAAACATTGCTGGAGAAAGTGTTCAATGTATGTTGTCCAATGTTGGGTTGGGTAAGGAGTTTAGAGCTACAATAGTGACTTATGCATGTCTTTTCATTAATCGTTTACCATTAACAACGATTTAAGGTAAAACTCTATTAGAGATATGATTTGGAAAAGCTATTGCTGATTATGATTCTCTACAGGATTTATCCCAAGTCAATGAATATTTTAAATCTCAGTTCAAACTTCAAACTTGGGTCAAGCTATAGGACCTGAATTATTCTTAATAATTTTGATGCTCTTTTTTAGCAAAAAATTTAACCAACAATTATTTGCTAAATGCCACCTTTGAAAAACTTAAGTTTTTAACCAACAATGTTTAGTTTTTTATTTAACTTAAGTTGCTAAATGACGGCACGCATGGACGAAAGCTCAATGTAGAGATGTAATCAATTAATATTAAATTAGGGGAATATTTTTGGTGAAAAGCTCAAAATTACATGAAGACAGAATGAGATTATATCGTTTAACAACAAACTTTGCTTCCACATGTGTAAAGTGTAAACATGGACAAAAACTGTCGTTTTCTTAATGCCAATAATTAGGTTTCTTGATTTCGGTGCACATACAACATTGACCACAATTTATGTAATTTTTTTAAAGGAAAATTTTTAAAACCTATCAACATCAACGTGGCCGAATAATTACTTAATTATTTCACTTTTCTTAAGATCCACTGAATAATTTTAATGAAAATTATCTCACACAAATAACATGTACTTCATTAGTTAATCAAGTACGAACATATATAAGACAACACAAGTATGCCAAAAAAACATACGATTAAGTACGTACATGACAACAAATGAGTATCATTTAATTTACTTGTCAACGACTGCAATCATATAATTAATTAATGACACATCGGTCCAAATTTTCTAACGCTATATATTTCGTCTAGTTTCCTCATCTTTTACCATCAATCTCAATAATATCCATCTTTCAACTAAACATATTAAGATGTCTAAGCTAGCATTTTCTTGGATCATCTTTGTCTCCTTAATTTCCCTCTTTCTACCCTCTACTGCAGACTACAACGTGGTCGATTTCGGGGCGAAACCGGATGGAAAAACTGACTCAACCCAATCGTTCCTTCAAGCATGGACATCTGCCTGCGAGTCAACAAGCCCGGCCACCTTGTACGTTCCCCGAGGACGTTTCCTGATCAAAACAATAAAGTTCAATGGACCATGTCAGAGCGATATTATATTTCGGTCTAATGGAACAATTGTAGCTCCATCAGGCTATGATTCTCTAGGAAATTCTGACTCTTGGATTGTGTTCCATGGGGTCAATAGTCTTAATGTAGTTGGAGGGACTATTGATGGAGCAGGAGCAGCATTATGGGCATGCAGGAATTCTAGAAAGAGTTGCCCAACTCCTGCTAAGGTATGATCAGATTACATATAGTAAATTCTAAATTTCTGTGTTTTACGTTGAGCTTTCCAACGGTATTTGAAAACAATCTAAGGTCTTTATTATTCTTTAAAAATTTAAGGGAAGAATTTTCTTTTTAAGATTTTTAATTTGTTTTCTAAATATTACACTAAATTAGGGGTTTGGGGCAAAAGGTCATAAGTTGAACTCGTAACTTTTAGAGACAAAATGTGAGGAATAAATCACTAAACCAACTTTATCTTTTAATAAATAGATTTATAATGAAATTTAAGACTTTTAAGTTATAACTAGAACTCTCTACTTTTAGGGAATAAGAGGAAAGGATAAACCCAAGACCAACCTTAACTTGGTTTTAATATATACATATATATATACACACACATAGTGAGAGTAAGAATTCTCTATTATTTTTTTGTTTGTACTAAGCTTTTTAAAAAGGACATTTAAGTTTGAATGATTTTGAAATAAAAAAAAATATAAAAATCTTGATCATCTATTATTTTTTATACTGGAGTGTCAATAAATTATTAAAAGTTGAAAAAACAAAAGAAAAAACAAAAACAAAATGACTGAAAATCCTTACTTATATTTTGAAGGAATATCAGTTATATTTACATTAGCTTTAAGTTTTTTGTACTAAGCATAAAGGTTTCTGGTAAATCCAACAAACTATATATGCATTTGACAAATTTAAGGAAAATTTATGACATCTCAATTTTTCAATTTTTTAAAACTTTTTCTGTATTTAGCCTAAATACGAAGAATATTTAATATGAGTTCAGTGTACAAAATCCTTCTAAATCACTTCACAAAACAAAACCGTTTGCTTGTTCAAATGCAGTCAATATCATTTGAAGGTTGTAAAGATGGCGTGGTGAACGGATTGACATCGATTAACAGCAGATATTTTCACATTGCTATTGACGATTGCAATAACCTTGTGCTTCAAAAGCTGTCGATTACTGCTCCAAACTGGAGTCCGAATACTGATGGTGTCCACATTCAATCTTCATCTGGAATTACAATTAGAGACAGTACTATAAAAACTGGAGATGATTGCATTTCAATTGGTCCTGGCTCTAAAAACCTGTTGATTGATCGAGTATCCTGTGGCCCTGGACACGGAATCAGGTAATTATTATCACCAATTTATTCATATTTTACATCCAAAAAAGCTTTCCAGAATAATTTTTTTTTTAAAAAAAAAAAAAAAAAGAGACAAAACCGAGAAAAATACTTGTATTTGTTTTACAACTAAAAATCACACTTCTATAATTATTAAAAAGCTTTTAAAAAGCCTTCATATTGGAACAAAGAAAAGACTAATTTGAAAAAATTTACAGAAACCTTCATTTGTTCAAATACATGCTCAAATAAATCAATTAACTCTATGTTAATCATGAGATGATGTAGTCAATAATTACTTTATACAACACATCTTACATCATTTAGCCAAATAATTTCACACCGTTTAGGAATGAATTTTGAGTTTTTTTTTTTCTTCTTTTAAAAAGGATCAATGAGTATGAATTTAAGGTTAATTATTTGTATAAATTAACGTTATTCATTATAAAACGTATTTTCTTTTTTATCATCACTTGAAAACATTTTTAAAAACACCGTTGTAGGTAAAATAATATGATCAAGTTACAATTCATATGTTACATCATTTGCATGTAAATTTAGCCAAATAATTTGAATAAATTAACAAATATTACTCATTTAAAACGTTTTCTTTTTTTTTTTAAAAAAAAAAAAAACACTATAGATAAATAATTACCATGGAGGGTAAAAAGCACTTCCAAAATGCAAATTAACTGTATAATATATAGTATAACAAACTGTGTATATATAGAAGAGTTATTACAAGGTATTTAATGATTTGATTAATTATTTGTCTTCTTTATGACAACAGTATTGGCAGTCTTGGGGAGTCAACGACAGAAGAGGGTGTGGAGAACATAATGGTTACGGATTCTATTTTTACCAGAACAGAAAACGGGTTACGAATAAAGACATGGGGCAGATATAGCAATAGCTTTGCAAGAAGCATTTCTTTTCAAAATTGTGTCATGAATAATGTCTACAATCCCATTATCATAGATCAGAACTATTGCCCTGATAACAAATGCCCTCATCAGGTAATACTTTAATTGCTTCTGAAGAAGTTCGGAAAAATATTAAATTTTCTGTTGATGTTAATTTTCATATCGTCATATTTACATTGGCGATTGATTACTAACAATGGTGTTACATGTCAAGAATTTTGAATACTTTATATAAGAATGATTACTTTGAATCCTCTACATAAGAATTCAAATCATGATATAATTTGATTGCTTCATACGCTTATAAATTCATAATTTTGTCTTTCATTTCGAATTGTTATTACAGAGTTCGGGTGTGCAAATCAGTGGAGTGACATACAAGAATATAAAGGGAACATCAGCCTCAAAAGTAGCCATGAATTTCAGTTGCAGCCCAAGCAAGCCATGTACTGAAATCAATTTACAAGACATCAAGCTTACTTATTTTAATAGTGCAGCCGAATCGTATTGCAAAAATGCTGAGGGAAGCAGCAAGGGAGTTGTAGTTCCAAGGAGTTGTTTCTAATTGACAACAAAATTAATAATTATATGTTTACTTGATCAGTATATACATATAAATTATTACGTGGGAACTAATCCGCATGCTTTTTGTTTGGTTTTATGACCTGAAATATGGATTGCATGGGCCAAATTTTGTACGCAAATAAATTAAATTTAGATGGACTCTATATATAAACCATAGAATGTATTTGTTATTGTTTTTATAAAATTGTTTACTAATGAAGTTTAATTCAAATTTATACTTCAATTTGATGTACTTGTTTGACCGTACATTCTTGATGATTTGTGCAACCAAAATTACATGTTTTGGGAATGATTCAACTATAAGTTGGTTGAAAGGTCAAAAATTTATTTTTGCATGAGTTAACAATGCGAGAGTGTGAAGGCTAATTCAAAATGTTAATGTCAAATAGACGTATAAAGGGTCAAGCTCTCCACGAGTTCTGTGCGATTCAAGTTGCTCGATCAACTTTTGGGGGCAACGCCTCTAGAATGTTTTTTCTTTTTCCTTATAACTCCTTGTAGATGTACGAGAAATTTTTACTCAAGGTTTTTTTCTTTTTCAATTGAAAGAATTTTTGGGTAATTTAAGGACGTCCACTGAAAATTATTTTATTTATGAGATAAAAAAAGTTTTTGAATTTAATTGGGGCTAAAAACCAAATTCCATACTTAGATTGTGGCCCTTTTTAATAATTTTCACTAGTTTAATAAAATTAGAACTTTGAAAACAAGAAGCTAATAGAATAAACGCCTTCAAAGTCTTGCAAGATGGAGCCAAGTTTTTGAGTTGGACCTGGGTATCATGACCTTGGGCAACCAGAGAGGTTGCCCAGAGTTTGTATCATGGTCCATTCTGTTGAAGCCCAGTATTTTTTTTTTTTTAAAGAAACTGAAGCCCAAAATGTTTTATTTGAAGAAATTATAATTGTTTTTGAACCAATGAATATGAATATAGCCCCAACAAGTTATATCAAGCACAAAAGAGGTGTATAGGCGAATTCGGTATTGTTATAGTTTTCAAAATAGCCACGGTTAGTTTCTACAAGAAAAATAATTTGATGTAAAGTTAACCAATCAACTACTTGGATAATTTTGTTATTAAAATTGTTAAAAGACTTAAAATTAATATATATACGTTTGGTAATATTTTATGTTAATTGCTATGAATGTAAATAATGTCTAAAATAAATACATGAATATAAAGTTTCTGTTTCAATTTAGTCTAATTTTATTTTGAATAATTAGTTTGGGATATAAACATCTTTATATTGAGATTAATAAAAATGAGTTATTCATTTAAAAGATTCTTTAAATCTCACAATAAATTATTTCATAATTATTTTATAAAAGTAAAGCTACTTACATTATGAAATTACTATCAAATTAATTCAGATTATCAAGTAATCGCTTTAAAAATTCTTAGCAATCACTTTTCTTTAATACTAAAATTATTAAATAAATTGGTTTTAACTTCTCAAAATAATACAAAATAATGTCATAATTTCCTTTGTAATAATTTGATGACATATTAAACTTATAAACCTCATAGTATTTAACTCAATGAAAATTGTGTACACTTTCATTACATGAAAATTGAAATCCTTAAAAACTACACAAAACGACAATATCATACCAAAGCGCACCACTTAAAGTTATTCTGCTTTGTTGTGATCCACCTTCCGCAAAAACTTCCAATTTTAAGCATTCACATGTTATTCCAAATAAATTATTAATTATGATTAAAGAAATTTTGTATTTTTTACTTAATTAATTTTCATAATTAGATGCATAATTAGATGCATAATTAGATGCCTTCTTGTGCAAGTTCTCCCAATACCGACCAATAATAAATTGCCATCCCGATTCCCGAATATATTTTCTTTTTCTAATTTTACATTCACGTAAGTTACAAGAGACTGCATGCATGCAAGTTCAAGAGTTTAAGGGATCTAACTAATCAATAATATAAAATTTGGGCGGATATTTATAGGTAAACAGCTCAAAATGTGAAGACAAAGAAGAGATAATATACAATTATAAAAATATTGTTTAACAATGTTGCTTCGATATATGTAAAAGATGGTCAAAAGAAGTTGTTTTCTTGATGCCGGTGAGGTATACATATCTTGATTTGGGAGCAAACCAAATGACAACTAAGTACTTGCATAGACGAGTTTAATTCAATATCCAATTGAAATTTATATTTAAGTTTGGTTAAATAGTAATCAACTTGACATAGTTGTTAAGTGCATTTAATTTAGAGTTTATATACATTTTCAAATCTATTTTTCCTTTGCATTTTTTTTTTCTCTCTTTTATTTTTTTTGAAAATTTAATATCAATAATTAGACATGTGTTAAAACTTATCGCGTTTTTTCTTATAACATATTGATAAATACAAATTATTAAAACTTAGAACTTTTTATAAGGATGTAAAAATAAAGTGCACAATTATTTACATTATGAATAGATGTTTCAAATCTTACTATTCTTATCAAACTTAAACTTTTAAGAGTAATAACTTCTAATAAAAACATATATCAAGAGTCACTAAATCATTATCGAGTCTGTATATTTCAAATTAAATAAAGATACATAAGCAAAATAATCATAGACAGCTTATTATGTGGTCGTTAATTCTTACAGCACTTCTAATTATGTTATTCTTTTTTTTTTTTTTCAAATTTCTAGTTATGTTATTCTATGATATATACATATAGATACGCTCGACAACGCATTACCAGAAAAGATATCATGATTAGTTAAATATTAAGCACACATATATGATAACGTGAGAGTAGCTTTTAATTGACTTGTTAAGGATTGCAACCATTAATTATATAATATAATACAAGGACTATAAATTTTATCGATTTGCATCAATTTCCTTATCTTTCTCTCATCAAAATAATTAATATGTCTAAGCTTATAACATTTTGGTGCATACTATTTGTCTCCTTCTACACCCTCTTTCAACCATCGAGTGCAGCTTACAATGTGATCAGGTTTGGTGCAAAACCAGACGGAAAAACCGACTCAACCCGGGCATTCCTTCAAGCATGGAAACTGGCCTGCACGTCTACAACACTGGCGACCGTCTATGTTCCTCGAGGACTTTTCTTGATTAAAACGATATCGTTTAATGGACCGTGCAAGAGCAGGATTATATTCCAGATTAATGGAACAATTGTAGCCCCGTCAAGCTATAATTCTCTGGGAAATACTGAATTTTGGATTTTGTTTTACAAGGTCAATATGCTTAATGTCTATGGAGGAACTTTTGATGCAAAAGGAGCTGCTTATTGGGCTTGCAGGAAAGCTGGAAAGAGTTGCCCAACCCCTACTAGGGTACGTAACTTATCATAATTCTTCTTTGTCTCTTTAAATACAGCAAGTTTTAGGCAAATTCTTTCAAAGTAGAAGTTTCCAACCAAATTTAACAAAGTTTTTGGTTATTTTATTTTTTCTATTTGACTTTGTATCATTATAAAGTTGCAGAATAGACAGATTTACTAAAATTATAATAATTGATTCTGTTAAATGCTACAGAATAGACAGATTTACTAAAATTATAATAATTGATAAAAAAAAAAAATGTATAATTGGTACTTATTTTTTATTTTATTTTTAATCTAATTGGTACTTAATAATTATTAAACCAAGTTAAAGGAAGTTTTTAACAACTTAATTTTTATTCTCATATTCTATTCTCAAGCTTCGCACGTCGGTGATCATCTCTAACCTTTCTAAAAAATTGTTTAAATGCAGTCGATATCATTTGTGGGGTGTAGCAATGTTGTCGTAAGTGGATTGACGTCCATCAACAGCCGATACTTTCACTACGCTGTTGATCAATGCAATAACATTTTGCTTCAAAAGCTGAAGGTTAGTGCTCCAAGCTGGAGTCCAAACACTGATGGAATCCACATTCAATCTTCATCAGGAGTTACAGTTAGTAGGAGTGCCATAGTGACTGGAGATGATTGCATATCAATCGGTCCTGGCTCTAAAAACCTGTGGATTGATGGCATTGACTGTGGCCCTGGTCATGGAATCAGGTCAGAGTTTAGAAAGCACTACTTTTGAATAAAATTAATTTGCAATGTTTTGGTAAAAGTCACCTTCGAATAAAGTTGCTTTTTGTTGATAAAGCAATTACCTGTTGAATGTTTTCTGGGATCAAAAATCACTTTTAGTAGTTTGCGTGTCCAAAAGTCAGTTTTAACAAAACAATTATTGAATACTTTCTTTTCTTTAAAAAAAAAAAAAAAAGAAGTAAACTCACTAGAAATTGTTTTTGTTTATTTTATAAAGTCAAAAGGAAATGTTACAAATCGTTGTGAAACCTTTAGAATATATAACATTTTAAAAATCCTTCGTAGAGATGCTAAAAAAAAAAAAAAAAAAACACTTTAAAACTCACTGCAAAATAATAAACCCACATATATAAAATAATGTGGGTTATTCAATTTATTGTTTCTCATTCTACTTATAGGGGGCTTTTTTTTTGTTTTTTTTTAATTAGAGAATATTTTCTTTTGAAAAACTCATCTCAAAAGATGCTTTCATTTGGCCAACTTTAAAACAACTATATACACCTATATGTAAAAAAATATTAGAGTGATGATCATGAGTCATAAGTTATTGCAAGATAACTAATTTGAATAATTACTTCTCTTATTACAGTATAGGCAGTCTTGGAAACAATATTGTAGAAGATGGTGTGCAGAACGTAACAATTACGGGTTCGGTTTTTACCAGAACTCAAAACGGGTTACGGATCAAGACATGGGCAAGACCCAGCAACGCATTTGCAAGAAATATTAATTTCCAGAATATTGTTATGACGAATGTTTTTAATCCCATCATCATCGATCAGAACTATTGCCCTGATAACAGATGCCCTCATCAGGTAAAATTAAGCAATAATTATTTTACGAAAAATAAGAAAAGAATTGAGAAATTCTTTAGTTTTTTACTGTCACAAAAACTATAATATATTATATCAAAATACATGAGTTTTTTTTTCTTAATTATTTTTAACCTTTTTTTTTGTTGAAGGCTTTCCGGTCTTCTCTGTCCGGCAGTGCCTCTTAATTTTTTTAAACTTATTTCACAAATTTCTTGTTCCATATATTGAGATTTGTCCTCTAATAATAATAATAAGGGGAAAATATGAAAAACCCCCTAAAAAAAATAACATTACTAAACCTATTTTTTAACCAAAAAAAAAGAGATTATTTCACATTAGTTTCATTTTCAATGGATATTTTGATAATATTCCTAATAAATAAATATATATATCTATATATATATTCAAGTCTATTTTACACCTGTTTTGATAATGAAAATAATTCCAAAACAAGAATTGCTGTAATTTTGTTATGTTTTGTATTTATGAATTAATATTACAGAGTTCCGGGGTGAAAGTCAGTGGAGTGACATACAAGAATATTACGGGAACATCAGCCACAAAACTAGCAATGAATTTCGGTTGCAGTCCAAGCAATCCATGTACTGGAATCAAATTACAAGACATCAAGCTCTCTTATCTATCTAATAGAGCAGCAACATCGTATTGCAAGAATGCAAAGGGAAGCACCCTTGGATTTGTGGTTCCAAGAAGTTGCCTCTAATTCATTATAACAATCATCTTAAATTTATTGTTTGTTTATCTGTTATTTTCTGCATAATTTTATATGTATAAGGGTGGATTATTGAAAGAATGAAATTTTCCATTTTAATTTGCAAATATCTACTAATTTTGTTCCATTCTTTTTCATTTATAGTTGAGACTAAATGAAATTAATTTATTATTACTAACGTTAGCATACCTTTTGATTTTAATATATTTATTGTCCATTGATAATTTGATATGTTAAAATTAGTTCAAGTTCGGCTCACTCAAGGCCAAAATCCTGGTTTCACCACTGCCTTATTTTATTTTTTGTATTTGGTTTTATCTCTAATCATAAAAACACGTGTGGCTGCTAAAAATTTCCTCTGAATTTTAGAAACTTTTACATTAAGATGACATTTTATGGCTTGATTAATTAGTAAATTATTTGTAGGTAAGGTTCGTGTTATAAAAGATAAAATTATTAAACATCTTGTTTGACATTCAAGATTTGATTACATTATTCTTCTGGGGTTGGATTCGATAAGGTGAGACTAAATTATAGTTGTGTGATGTGTATGGGATAGTTAGGACTAGACAAACAATAATTATATTTTATGTTTCATCTAGTATGAGACTGATTAGTGTAAAATTAGATTAAATTAGTTTTCAAATAGAATAAAAAATTTTAAATCAATTCCATGAAATTAAGTTAACTTTTTAAATAGAAAATAAAATTATTTAAAGAATTAAAAACTAAATTTGGCTTATTGAGTTTTAATAATATGATAATTTCAATTATTTTTTAAAATATAAATAAACAATTTATGATTAATTTTTAGCAAAATGATATTCATTAGTTAATTGATATTTAAAATATATTAAATTAATTTTTAAATATATAAAATATTTCATTAATATATAAACAATTTAATTAAAGAACAAAGCAGAATAAATTATTCATATTTTTTTAATCTTTTTTATCGCCCTACAGTTGAACAAAGTATTTTACACAACTAGATTGTATCATGTCTCATGTTGAGAGTTGAGACAACAAATACAAATTGAACTATTAGTAAAACAATTTGTGGTAACTCGCCAAACGTCACCTTAGAATCCAATTTCACTTAAAGTCAGTCGTACTTGTGCAATTTTATAAAGTAGAATATTTTGTACACTTAAAATGCATTTCTCTTAGCACAAGGTCAACAATATCCCAGCAATTATATTTGACATCCATGAGGTAGCTAGTAATAGACATAACAAAAACAAATATACAATAATACATGGTTTATTAAGCTGTTTTGTGAGCTCACTTCAACTGGCTTTGTACGTTATCATGATTATATATTATTTATGCATATTCTCTTATAATTTTAATTCGTTTTGTACGTCTTGTTGCAATTAAATAATCTGCCTTTGCAATCCAGAAAGATTACAAAAGAGAATATAACAAGGGCAAATCACAAGTGAAACAAAGTAATTAAGGATCATATTAGGCATATGACTCTCTCTAGCAGAAATTTTACAGTCTAATCCTTACATGCAAGTGTACATATATAAAGATATAGAAGACTTAAAAACTTAAAGTTTTTGGGGTTGATCTTGTTAAAAATTTTAAACATAATTTAGAGTCTTAGACTAAGCCAGAAGGTTTTGATATAATTACTTTTTATCGAAATTGAATTGCAGAAACATTTTAGATCACAAAAACTGTTTCATTACATGCTAGAAAAGTCACCAATTCTCAACGAAACTCTTCCCTCTTGTCATAACACCCAACTACTTTGATAATTCTTTAGGTTTGATTTCACAGTGATTAATTAAAGTGTTTGTTTCTTTGTGTTTTGTGTGTTTGCTTTCTGTCTGGATTTCATGCACTGGGACAATTAATGCTCTAAATTGCTTACCAGACTAAAAACTAAGGTTACCTCATTGTAACTTGTAAGTGCACACGTAAATACTACCACATGGGGTAATTTCAAAGTGGACAATTCATAAGGCCCAATTGTCCCATTGGACAGAGGTCACGGGGCAGCCCAAATACTAACAAATGTGGAACGGAATGTACTACCCATTAGATGTTGGATTTGATCAAGTTACAAACTTGAGTTTAGTATGCATGACAAGTCATCTTAAACTCTAATCTTGCTGCAAGGATCTAACAAATGAGAAAAGGGTGTTAAAGCTTGCTAGTTTTATTTGCGTCCTTATTTGTAAATTTAAACTTACAAATTGGTTATTTATATAATGAATTGTGTTAACGTAAATTCTAAGAGCATTGTAATATGTAGATATCAGTAACCATGTTGACATGCTACAAGATTGATGTTATATTTAAGAGCAAATTATAAATAACTACCTAAAAATTTTTTAATTACAAGTGGAGTAAACTTTTTAGGTTAATTACAAATTGCCTACTCGCTATAAATCAAATTTAGTCAACTTTAGCATCTCTAGAAGTATTTTTTTTTTCATCTTATTTTAAAATAAATTTCACAGTAAAACTTAAAAAAAATAAATAAAAAAAACTTAAAGGTCATTTTAAAAAATGGATGAATCTCCATTGTCTATATCCATCTTAGAGATTGAATGTTAGAGATGGATATATAGTGAAGATCAAAATAATTAAAAAAAAATAAAAATAAAAAACTAAAAATAAAAGAAATTACAAATTTATTAAAAAAAAAAAAAAAAGATCTCCAGCATCTATTATGTGTTTGACGGTGTTAATCAAATTTAAAAAGCCAAAAACCAAAAAATTTATTTTTAAACACAAGTGGAAATCTAAATATAAAGATCAGAACTCCACTGATCCATGGAAATGTTCATCCATTGAGATAGAAATCAACCTCTCTGTTCAACGATATAGGCTGATCTCCATCAAAAATCTCTATCACTAGTAATAATGGAGTTTGGTGATGGAAACTCAAAAGTCTCCATTATTAAGAACCCTAAATGTACATCTAAAAGCCCAAGAATCTAGGTTTCTATCACTAGAAACCTTGAGTTTTCAATTGCCTAAAGTTTTAGGTGTTTTCAATGAAACAAAAAATTTAGGATTCTAGATAGAATTCTAGAGGTCTCCATCGCGAATGACAACCCGAATAGCTCATCTTCATGTTCTTCATCTCACAATGATATGGAGACACAAATAGCACATCTTCAACTTCTTCATCTCTCTCTTTATCTTCTCTCCATCTCTCTTTTTTCTTCTTCTCTCTCTCTCTACCTTATTTGTTACACAATGACACTTCAAATTGTCAAAAACACAAAAATCCAAACCATCGAAATTAGCACTTCAAATCTCTATCAAATTGTCAAAACACATAGAACCAACTTTCCTAACCAGTAAACAACTCAATAAATTGTTGGTGGAGATCCAATCCCACTAATTTTATTCTTTAATTTTTTTTTTCATCAATGGATGGTGGAGATTATGATTTTTTTTAAAGGATAAATAATTGAAAAAATAGAAAGGGATAAAGCTATCTTTCTATCATTTGAATATGGTGAAAGGTTAAAATTGATGATACTTGACTAATAGGGGACAGGTAATTTGTAATTCACTAGTAAAGTTTGCTACATTAGTAATTAGAAGAATTGTATGTAGCTAATTGTAATTTACTTTATAATTAAATAAAAAAGGGCAAATTACACTAAAGTATCCGGACCTATCGAATTATTACAGTCATGATGCGAGTTTTATCTAAATTACACATAACTACCTTTGACTTGATTTGACTAACGACCAATTAACGGTAAAATTAATGCTCAAGGGTAAATTGGTCTTTTTATATATCAAATAATATTTAGGATATTATTTAGACAAAACTCTCTCTCTCTCTTAAAAACAAAATCTCTCTCTCTTCTTCTTTTTCTTCTTCTTTTTTTTCTTCTTCTTTGGCTCATCATCTTCTTCTTCTTTTTCTTCTGCTCGTCTTCTTCTTCATCTTCTTCTGCTCGTCTTCTTCTTCTTCTTCTTCTTCTTCTTTTTCTGTTCGTCTTCTTCTCTGGGTTCCATTCGAACCCAGATCTGGGTTTCTTTGAACCCAGTTTCTGGGTTCCATTCGAACCCAGATCTGGGTTCGAATCGAACCCTTCGAACCCAGTTTCTGGGTTCGAATGGAACCCAGAAACTGGGTTCATTCGAACCCAGAACTGTTGGTCATCTTCTGTTCTTGTTTTTTTTTTTCCTTTTTTGCGTGGTGATGGGTGGTTGGTTGCTTGATTGTGTGGTAATGGTTGGTTCACAGTCATGGTTCGAAAAAACTGGGTTCAAAACTTTTATATTTTTGGTGATTGTGTGGTGATGATGAGGATGCGTGATTCAGGGTGATAGGGATTTTGTGATGGTTTGATAGGTTCATGACTGTGAACCCAGTCGAATCTGGGTTCAAACCTAGATGTCCAGAAGAAGATGATGATGAACAAGAAGCAGAAGAGAAAGGAGAACAGAGATGATAAGGGCATTTGTGTCATTTCATTCTAAAAATGTTGTCAAACTGTTAAGTTTGACCAAGTCAACTAACGGTAGGGTATTTATTTGTAATTAACGATAAACTCACACCATTGATGTAATAATGTGATATGTGAAGGTACTTTAGTGTAATTTTTCCAATAAAAAATAATTCATATTGCCAAATTAAAAAAAAAAAAAATCAATTAAAAAAAAATGAAGGATAATAAACTTTTTCTTTTTTTTTTTTTAAGTTTTACTTAGAACATGTAAAGGGTGATTATTACTTGGATCATTTCACGTTAATTAATAGATCAAATAATAAAATAATTGCACGGCTATTATTATTTAAATGAATTCCGTACTACAGTACGGCCCACGTACTGATCTGCTGTTGCTAACGTGGCTGTCCTGTTCTGATCACCACCTTTCTGCTCCGCAATTTCTCCACGTGTCATGTGATTTAAAACAACAGTGTGAGTGTTGTACACTCTAAGAATATTCCTCTCCCGGTAGTTCACGAAACTCAGACGTGATACAACCACACGCAATTGCTTCTCCGAAGTCCGAGCTGGCTCCTCAGCTCACAGATACATATACATTTGTTAATCTAAACATGGTTTGTTCCATGCAAAAGAAAGTTTAAATATAAATTACCTTAACTAGTGGATCCGCCTAATAGTTGAGAAGTGCAAAATTCCTCAATTTCTTTTATACAAGTGCTTGTGTATCTTTACTTCATCTATTTTAACAGTGAAAGAATACATAAATTTTGTATTGATGGTATTTTTTTTTTTTTATTGTAAGATTAGTTATCTCTCAGTTATAGAACTAGATGTTCCATTGCATTAATAATAATTGATCATTTCGACAAATTTCTACATATTTCTAACCCATTCATGCCACTTTCAAAAGAAAAAAAAAAAAACTAATAGTTGAGATGCAACATCTACAAAAAATAATATGTCAACAATCCAATAACTACCGTACACATATACCATTCAAAACTGATAGGGGGACATGTGATATATTATTTTAGATAATGTATGGTAGGATAAACATGAATCATTATCAAACCGAATAAATATTCTTTATCACAAGTCAAATTGGACAGTAGTATATATATTCAAGGTATTTAAGTTGTATAAGTGTATAAATTAATAATTTGTTTGAATGGGTGACGTTCATTTATATGCTATGATTCTACTCAAGTTTATGATTTATTTAGGGAAAAAAGAGTTTAATTTTTGGTAAAATTATATGATAGTAAATCTCACATATAAATCAATCAATTCCTTCACTTGATGCAAGTGAAATTAGATCTCAAAACTTCTTATATAACTAATTTAAAAGATCACAGAAATTAAGCTATTTTCTTTTATTTTTTAAATATTAACAATTATTCAAAAAAAAAAAATAAAGTAACAATTAATTCAAATTTAGAGGAGAGATATTTTGAACCCATAAATCATCGTAAAGGTGTGTTAGAGCCATACCACTAAACTAACATAATTTTGTCAAAATCAAGTTCTTTATCTTTTTTTTTTTTAAAAAAAAAATATTATATTTAAATTGATCGGGATAGAGAAGGAGAACATAATTCAAACACACAATCTCTCAATGTAAGTGTAAAAAGCTTACAACTAGACCAAACCTTATATTAGTATTTATAATAATAGAATGTAAATGAAATCCTTAAAATTTGATCGCATAATTATATACAATTGAAATATGAGAGATTAAATACTATACTAGATAAGTCAAAAGTTGCAGTGATGCAATGGATAAAACATTAGTTGCACACCCACTTCTCTCTTAAAAGGTGGGTTTGATACCCCTTGGTAGCATCTTCTTGCTTTCTCCCTCTTATGTGAGGGTAGTCTTCCATTCTATGTGTGGGTCACTTTCTCCCATATGAGAGTCATTTTCCAGACTGTGCCATCAATGTTCGATCTCGTTTGGTCCTAGTTATTCTTTAGACCAATCCCTATAATATGATGTAATGTAACTGAAAAAAAAAATTACCAGAGTAGATAAATAACATCCACCAGTAATAAGTTTTTTGAATCTTACACCCAAATACCCAATATGTATGCAAAGATGTAACTCCCTGATCTTTTTCATCATTTTGTATGTTAAGGGGTATAATGGGATTTCAACAAACTATAGGGAGTCATTAGTAATTACATTTGAGGGAAACTAGGATCATCTCTTTTAAAAGGGTGAAAAAAAAAAAAAAAAACTCCTAAAATAGTGTTAACTCAAGTAAAAAGGAGAAATAAAATAATATTTCTTGAATCAATATAGGACAAAATAAGGATTCATCAATCATTAGAAGGAAAATTGATAATAACTCTTTTTTTTTATTATTTAACATTAAAAAATTAAAGTAATAACTCATTTTTTTTATTATTTAACATTAAAAAATTAAAGTAATTGAATGATGTAGTTTTAAAACATGATGCATTTCAAAGTGAAATCAATACTCCACTTGATGTACTTAATTATATTAAGATGGTTAATTCTTTTTTATGTGCATATATTTCTTATATAATATAATTTTCAATACCTATAATAGTTGGTTTGGTAGAAAGAAGTTTTTCAAAATTAAAATTATTAACTATTAAAACATATTAAGATTAATAATACCGCAAGAAAGATTAAATAGACTAGTTTTATTATCAATTAAAAAATATGTTAAAAAATTTAGAATACAATATTTTAATCAATATTTTTCATCTAAAAAAAAAAAGTAAATCTTACGTGGAATTATTTTTTAATCAAACTAACAATTTTATAAGAATACAAATTATTGCCTCATCATAAATTTTCAACAAGGGCCTCCAACATTGATGAGCGGCTCTGGTTGTCGAGCCGGCTCTGTCGATGGTTAACTACCAGCAAGCCTTGCTTAATGATAGAATTAACCCTTCTTAAATAAATAAGAGAAAGCCTGAAATTATATTGTCAAAGAAAAACGAAAATCGATTATTATGTATTGATTTTATTAATTCCAAATAGCATTTTATTTAAGTTTTCGGCGTAGCAAGGGAATAATTAACCCCAACTTTTAATTGTTTGAAGATGGATTGCAAAGTTTGAGAAGGCAACTTGCTTTTGGATTCACATGATCAAATAATATTAATTTAATGATTCATGAACCTACAACATTATATGCCATTATGAATTAATAAATGATTGAGATTAATATATTCCCAAATATACTCATAGTTTCTTGCTCAAGTTATTTCCAACTCAAATTTCTGCCTTGACTTATCCAATCCAAGATAAGCAAAGTTTTCAAAACCTTAGAATATTATAAAGTTATACCAATTAGTTTGCAACTCTGCATTCCAATTTTTTTATTTTCATTTATTTTTTATATATTTTCAGGAAAAATTTCACATTTCTGACTAGCACATTGTTGCAACTACTGATTACAAGGTGACTTAGTTTGCTGTTAATTGATGTCAAGCCACTTATCACCACGTTATTAGCGAAGTTAATCGCTATTGACTGCAAATTACACACATTTAGATCACATATGTTAGATAATTATAATACTTCTAGGAGCTGCAGTATCAAAAGGTTACTTATTAATTAAAAACCCTATAAATAAAGAGTTTATTCTCTAAAAAGAAAAAAATTATAAAAGAAAAAATAAGGTATTTATGTTACAGTGATTATATCCAACGACTGAAATAAAACTCATGCTTAAGTATTTACTTACCCTAGCTCCAACAGGACAGTTCTTTCCAGATTGCTTGCGAGCCCAGAAGGCAGCACCATTTCCATCAAGAGTACCACCAATGACTATGAGTCTATCAACCTTATGTTGGAATAAACTTTAATAGGTATAAACCTATACTAAAATCTGAAAACTCATATTAAATCATTAAGAATTGTTACAGAAAAACATACCTGAATTCATATTAATAAATTCGAGAATGATTGAGTCTTCCACAACCAAATCATCTTAATAAGCTCTGTAGTTTTCTTTTTGAATGGAGAAGGAGAAAGAGAGCAAAATATTATGTACATTGATTTGACTTGGGGATCATAACCCTTTATAGTATTCTTTATATACTAACCTAATTAGGTTCCCATTAACCCTAATTCCATTAATATTAGGTTTCTACACACTTAAGCTCATACCTAATGGATATTTGTGGAGCCTAATTAATATATCACTTATTTGACCCTATTAAAATTGATAGCATATAATATAATTGTTATTTAATATGTAAGCCCACAATAAGAAATATTAAAAATACCTAACAATCTTCCACTTGGGCTACATATGTTTCCTGAAACAATTATATTATTTATAGTCTTGAGTGCGCACCAAAAAGCTATATGTTCCTGAAATATCCCCTTAGTTACAATCTGATCCATCTACTATATTAGTATGAGATCAAAACGACCTTTGTTACATATATTCGTAACTAGACCCATCAATGGTCACCATACCAATATATTCAATGACATAGATCAAGTATGGATGTGTAGCATGGAAATTAAATGCAATGTGATCTTAAACATGCCTATTTCCAACTGGTCCTACTTTAATCTTTAGTGAGATCAAACACAAATAATATTAAGAGTTTATAAATAAACCATATACTTTATTCTGCAGAAAATAAATATATCCATAACAAAGAACATAAAATATCAACTCCCACTAAACATGCACATCATCAATTAAAACAACACCCATATGAGCAGTGTGCTCATGAAAGACCTTGGGTGGTAATCCCTTAGTAAGTGGATTCGTAATCATGGAGTTTATCCCAATATGTTCTATAGCCACTTGATTACTCTGAACTCTTTCTTTAACAACGAGAAACTTGATGTCTATGTGCTTCGACTTCGTAGAGCTTCTGTTGTTATTAGAATATAACACAGCCGAATTATTGTCATAATATATCTTTAATGGTCTTTCAATACTATCAATAACTCGTAGCCCTGTGACAAAATTTCGCAGCCATATTCCATGATTGGATGCCTCAAAACAGGCTATGAACTTAGCTGCCATAGTAGAAGAATCTATGAGTGTCTGCTTAGCACTCTTCCAAGAAATAGCTCCTCCAGCTAGCAGGTAAATATAACCTGACGTGGATCTTTTACTGTCTTGGCATCCAGCAAAATCGAAATCAGAATATCCGACGATCTCTAAATGATCTGATCTCCAATAAGTGAGCATGTGATCTTTTGTTCTCTATAAATAATGCATAACCCGTTTGGCTGCTTTCCAATGATCCATCCTTGGGTTACTCAAATATCTGCCCAACATTTCTACTATGAACGCAATATCCGGATGCGTGCATACTTGAGCATACATTAGACTTCCTACAGCTGACGCATAAGGAATTTTTTGTATTTCTTTCTGTTCCAACTCATTCTTAGGGCATTGATTGAGACTAAACTTGTCTCCTTTAGCTACAGGGGTATCGCTTGGTGCATAACTTTTCATGCCGAATCTATCAAGATCTCTTTCAATATAGCTATTTTGTGATAACCCAAGGATACCTCGAGTTCGATCTCGATGTATCTGTATGCCTAACACAAAAGAGGCGTCCCTAAGATCTTTCATCTCAAAATTCTTTATCAGAAATCTCTTGGTTTCGTGCAATAAACCTATATCGCTGCTAGCAAGCAGTATGTCATCGACATATAACACCAGAAATATGTATTTACTCCCACTGAACTTATGATATACACAATCTTCAACCTTATTTACCTCAAACCCATACGAGATAATAACTTAATGAAATTTGTGATACCATTGACGGGAAGCCTGTTTGAGACCGTAGATGGATTTCTTTAGTTTGCAAACAATTTTCTTTGGGTCACTGGATACAAAGTTTTCTGGTTGCATCATATATATTATTTCATCAATGTCACCATTGAGAAACGCTGTCTTTACATCCATCTGATGTAGCTTCAAATCAAAATGAGCCACAAGTGCCATTATGATCTTAAAAGAGTCTTTCGTTGAAACCAGAGAGAAAGTCTCTTTATAATCAATGCCTTCCTTTTGAGTGAAACCTTTAGCAACTAGACGAGCTTTATATCTCTCAACATTGCCTTTTGAATCCAGTTTGGTCTTAAATATCTATTTGCAACCAATGGGTTTCGCATCTTCAGGCAATTTAACGAGATCCCAAATGTCATTGTCCTTCATGGATTTCATCTCATCATTCATGGCATTAATCTACTTTTGAGAATTAGAACTTTGTTTGGCTTGATGGAAGTTGATTGGATCATCTTCCACCACTCCTATATCAACCTCATGTTCTTGAAGAAAAACGATATAATCATCTGGAATCGCACTTCTCCTTTCTCTAGTGGATCGTCTTAATGGCATATTCTCTTGAAGTTGTTGAGTTTACACTATAGGTATAATTTCTTCATTTTGCACAGGAAGCTCTTCTACATTGTCTTGATATTCTGGATTTACATTTTGAACAATGTTAGGAATAAAAGCCTAATCATTATCAAAAGCAATAGTAGGAAGAGAAATAAATTCATCTTCAAAACCAATGTCTTTAACCTTATCTCCCCCCACAAACTCAACTTCCTCAAGAAATCTTGCATTTTCCGTCTCAAAAAATGTTTAAGTAGTGGGATCGTAGAACTTAAAACCATTTGATCGTTCAAAGTACCCAACAAAGTAGCAACTTATAGTTCTTGAGTCCAGTTTCTTTTCATTAGGCCTGTAAGGCCTTGCCTCAGCTGGACAACCCCAAATGTGTAAATGCTTAATACTAGGCTTTTTGCCTGTCCATAATTCATAAGGGGTTTTAGCTACCGCTTTGCTTGGAACCCTATTAAGGATATATACTGCAGTCTTTAGTGCTTCTCCCCAGAGGGATTCTGGTAAAGAAGAATGATTTATCATACTTCTTACCATGTCCTTAAGCGTTCTATTCGTCTCTCAGCAACACCATTCATGCTAGGTTTGCCTAGCATTGTGTATTGCGGGACGATGCCGCATTCCTCTAGGAATTTCGTAAAAGATCCTGGATGTTGTTCACCGGATCCATCATATCTATCATAGTATTCACTACCACGGTCAGATTTGACAGCTTTAATTTTCTTGCCAAGTTGATTTTCAACTTCAACTTTGAAAGTCTTAAATACATCCAGGGATTGAGACTTCTCATGTATTAAATATAGGTACCCATATCTTGAATAATCGTCTATGAACGTAATAAAATACTGTTGACCATTCCAAGAGGCTATAGGAAATGGTCCACAAATATCAGTATGTATTAGTTCTAAGACATCAGAACACCTGTTAGCACCTAATCTCCTAATGTTTGTCTGTTTCCCTTTTATACACTCAATACAAACTTGAAAATCTGTTAAATCAAGGAAATCAAGAATTCCATCAGACACAAGTCTTTGAATTCTCTGTTTAGAGATATGACCTAAACACTTGTGTCATAGTGTGACGGAATCCCTGTCAGTTAATTTTCGTTTTGTACCTCGTGAATTTGTATGTAAGGTTTCATTAATTGAGGCAATTGTATCCAACAAATATAGGTTATCATGTAAAGACAAAAAACCAGTACCAATAAGATTTGAATCTTGAAAAAGACTAAATTTATTATTTCCAAATGAACAAGAATAACCAAATTTGTCCAAAATAGAAACTGAAACCAAATTTCGTCTAAATGACGGCACTACATAAGTCTCTTCCAAATTCAAAAATTGACCAGTCTTTAATAATAACCTAAAAGTTCCTATAGCCTCTACTGCAACTGTTTTGCCATCACCAACATAGATGAATCTTTCAGCATCATTTGGCTTTCGGCTCCATAGGCAATTCTGCATAGACACACTTATATGAGTAGTAGCACCAGAATCTATCCACCAAGTGAGTTTAGGTACAGAAGCTAAATTAACTTCAGAACAAACCAAATTGAGAAGCATACCTTTCTTAACACGCCAATTGGCGTACTTGAGACATTCTTTCTTCATGTGTCCAGCTTTCTTGCAAAAGTAACAGGTAAACTCCTCATCCTATTTCTTTTGCACCTTATGCTGTGATGCCCCAACTGCAACTTCTTTTCCTCTTTTCCTTTTCTTGTCCTTAGAGATAGTTGCTAAGTGAGCACTTTCAAGACCTTCTCGCTTTAATCTTTCCTCTTCTTGCACAAAGTGAGATATGAGCTCATTAAAAGTCCATTTGTCCTTTTGAGTGTTATAACTCACTTTAAACTGACTATATTGTGCAGGAAGAGAAATCAAAACTAAGTGCACCAGCAAGTCCTCAGACAACTGTAACTTTAGTGCCTTTAGTTTGGAAGCGATATGAGACATCTCTATGATGTACTCCTTTATGTTCCCTTTTCCTTTATACTTCATTGAAACAAGGTTAACTAAAAGGGTACTTGTTTCAACCTTTTCGTTTTTCGCAAAACGTTGTTTTATTTCCTCAAGGAACTGCTTAGCATTTTTCTCTTCGAACATAGAGCCCCTAAAAGTTTCCGGAATGGAACGTTTCATGATCATAAGACACATGCGATTAGAACGGTCTCACTTCTTCATGCTCACCTTTTCATCGGCAGAACTATTCTCATTAAGAGCTGCAGGCCGTTCTTCCCAAAGCGCAAGGTCAAGATCCATGCAACCGAGAACAATCATAACGTTCTCTTTCCAATTCTTGAAGTTCGTGCCATTAAGCACATGAATAGAATTAATATTGGCAGATATTGTTGAAGCAGAAGTAGTAACTGAATTGAGAACTAAATTAAATACAAGCTCATAATCAATAATCATGTCATAATACAAGAATAATTAATTAATTAATTTATACATGACATGCTTAAATAATTCTCATAATGGTGGGCCCTAAAACAAGATACCTAGCACAACATTGATATTTAGTCTTTGGACAGAAAGATCAATTGTAAGTGGTACTCTCCGTGCAGTAATCAAATATTGACAATTAATCCGGTCAAACAATAAACCTTTCTTTGGACTGATTTATTGTTTATATGGAAAACCTAATAATCGTCACATATTTATTACCACAAGTATATATATTATTTGGCCAAATAACAACCTTCCTTTGGGTTGATCATTATTTGCATAAATAATAGATATACATATCTTAATATTCCAAAATAAATAAATTTACGTTACAGAGGTTACTTTGGCAACATATAATTTTCATTCAATTTATTTTGAAATATAAGATTTTTTTTTTTTATTATGAAAAAAAAAATACGAATAACACAAAAGAATATATAATATATGAAAATAATATATTATATTATTAAAACTCACGAATATGAAACAAGCTGAATGTCCTTTTATCTTTAAAAACAAGGAACAGTAAGCCTAATACTTTATAATTGTAAGTGCTACTATTGCTGTACAGGTCCATGAATTTCAATTTTTTTTTTTTAATTCTAGACCTCTTGAGAATTGTCATTCTCTGCAAGTGTACTTAATAAAAAATAAGTAAATAATCCTTTGTTGAGTTTTTCGCCCATCTATATTATTTCTATGTCCAGCCTTTTGCTTCTGTATAACTTAAAAACCACAAAAGGTCAAGAGATTCTTTGGTCTCTACTTGTAACCAAATAAAGAAAAGCAACAATTTTGGCACTATAGGGATCCAATCAATTGGACGCCATAATCTACAACAAGAACAGAGGACCAAAGATGTACATTCCAGAACAAAGAATAAGAAAATATTTCTTTCTTTAATAACCGAACTAGAGCAATGAATTATTGCTTGCTTTAACAATCTAAAAAAAAACTTCATGCTTCAATTACAATAACAATAAATCAAACCAATTAATTGCTCAATGATTCAATACGAATTGGCCCTGATACCACTTGTCGGAATAAACTTTAATAGGTATAAACCTATATTAAAATCTGAAAATTCATATTAAATCATCAAGAATTGTTACAGAAAAACATACCTGAATTCATATTGATAAATTCGAGAAAGATTGAGTCTTCCACAATCAAATCACCTTCGTAAGCCCTGTAGTTTTCTTCTTGAATGGTGAAGGAGAAAGAGAGCAAAATATTATGTATATTGATTTGACTTGGGAACCATAACCCTTTATAATATTCTTTATATACTAACCTAATTAGGTTCTCATTAACCCTAATTTCATTAGTATTAGGTTTCTACACACTTAAGCTCATACCCAATGGATATTTATAGAACCCAATTAATAGATCATTTATTTGACCCTATTAAAATTGATAGCATATAATATAATTGTTATTTAATATGTAAGCTCACAATAAGAAATATTAAAAATACCTAACACCTTATCGAACAAAATCCAGTACCCAGAACTTCCCAATGCACGAGCATCATTTGGAGCCACAATGGTTCCATCAATCTGAACAGTGATTCTGTTCTTGCATGGGCCTCTGAAAACGACAGTCTTTATCAAATACCTTCCTTTTGGTACATAAATTGTTGATGCAATAACTGAGTTACATGCCAACGTCCATACCCTTAGAAAAGACTGAGTTGAATCTGTTCTTCCATCTGGTTTCGCTCCATAAGAGATCACATTGTAAGCTGCATTTGATGATTTTAAAAAGAATGTGAGACAAAGATAGATTATACAAGAAACAGTAAGTTTGATGGCCACCATTTCTTACTAATTTTGTTGAGTTTGAGAGAGAGAGAGAGAGAGAGAGAAGAAATTTAATGAGAATTTATGGAGGACTTGGATATGAAACCAATAAGACCGTTGAGAGGCTATTTATATTGAAGTTTGGTATATGTATAAGAGATTAATTAAGAAAAAACATGCAATTTAATTGAATAAAATGGCACGTTGTACTTGTATGATTCAATGCATGCGATTGCGATTATCGTGTGTACGGCGAGCGACATGAGTTACATTGCATGTGGTCATGATCAATCATTGATAGCTTTTGATTAATAATATAATATGCCCAAGGCTACTAAATATGAACGCTGGCTACTAAATATTAATTAATTTATAAGAATTGGGTTAATATATGTCTGGTCAATATCAATATCTTTTTATCTTAATTATTGATAATTGTTCTTAATTAACATATTTTTATCTTAATTATTGATAATTGTTCATTTGTTCTTGATCTATACTCTCCGAGACCCAACGTTAGAAACTTTTTACCTAGTTATTCTTTACTAGCTAGGATTTAGTTGAATTTCTTATCTCAATGTTATTTGTTATTAGCTAAGACGTCATCTCGCTATAATGCCTACTTTCAAATTACAGAACTATGAATTACATTTTATATCATTTCAAAAAATACATACATACATATATATATTATAAAATTGTTAACAACCATTAATTTTTTTAATTGTAAAATTGGAATTTGGAGGATGGAAATGTAATTTGAATTAACAAATTCATTTAATGACAAAAATTTACTATCGAGCTACCTTAACTTTGTTTTTTTTTTTTTTTTTTGTTTTTTTGTTTTTGTTTAATAAGGAAAGATATTTAAATTTGAGATCTCAGTTATATGATTAGAAATGCGATTACTCATAAGCTAAATATGCCTACAAATATACCCTAACTTTTTTAACATCCATTAGATTCAATTAATTACTAAAGGAGGTTACTCCAGTAGTAAACCTTTCAAATCTACACCTTTGATATCATGGATTTAAGCTGGGTCCTCCCTCAAACCCAAAATTAGTTGTAATAGCTCTAAAAAAAAGAAAGAGAAAAAGTAAAAAAGTCTATTTGATTTAATTCAAGGAATGTGAAACTATATTTATAGTTATTAGGTTTTTACCAAAGAGATCACAGTCTATTTTCTTAATTTTCATGTTTTCAGTTTTATCTTTTGAAAATTTTAGCTCTTCAATTAGAATTCAATAAGTATTAAATGTTTTACAATTAACTTTAAAAGAATACATTTGTAATTTTAAGTTACATGAACCTAATATTTTTTAAAATAATATTAACAAAATAATATATATTTATTTTTAATGATAAAAATTAATTTATAAAATATTATAAATATATAGGTAATTTTGGACATGATTTATTGAATATATATATATATATATATAACAACTCAGAGTTATAAGGGCAAAAACAATACTTTTCGTATGTTTTTATCTTCGAAAGCACAAAATCATCAGCATGCATGTTAAAACGAACAAATTTTAATCTAAGTTTAGTTTTTACAATAATTTATGATTATTCAGAATTTAAATAAAAAAATAATTTATTCTTCATTAATTATTGAACTTCTAGAACAACATGATTTTATGGTCTTGGATGATCTAAAAGTCATAAATTCTGACATTCTTTTTATAACGTGACACGTGGAGCAAGCCCCGGAGCATTTGCAGCCGCAGCAATCGCCCAAAAATATGTTTATATGATTATATCACTAAACAAAACTCGACTTGACATAGTTTCAAAAAAAAAAAAAATCGACTTGACTTTATTTGCATAAACTACGTATAGACTTCCAACCTAGTTAAAACATTTTCTCGTTGGTGGTTAATATGTGTATACTTACTATAAGGGATACTTATAATTTTCTCCCAGTAGTTTAGTATAATATCCAGAATTATCCCTTAATTAAACCCCAACTCCAATTATGAATATTTAATAATATATAAATTATAAGGTAAATTACACAAACACCCATGAAGTTTGGTGAAATTAGACTAATATATGAGTTCTAATAATAATGACATGAACCTCTGTTGACATTCATAAAATTCAATACAAATACCCCCTGCCGTTAGTAAATGGCCGTTAAGTGCAAATGCTGAAGGGTGAAATCGTCCAATCAACTTAAATCCTAGATAATATCAATCGCGATCATGTGTAGTTAATATTTTATTAATTAATTGAGTATTTTAATGTGTGGGAACTCGTGAGGAGCTGCTTCTAACTAAACAAAAGGTTTGGTGCATGTAGATTACTATCAAACACTGAAGAGCCAGACTCTTAATAGCCTCAGTCTTTTCATTTTCCTTCTCTCTATGATCAAACTGAATGGCCAAAATCCAATGAAAAACCCTTTTCTTGTTCATTTAGCACACAACCAACCCAAGTTTAGTCATTAATCAATCAGTTGGAGGCGTTTTTGTTCTTCTTGGCGAATCAGGTAAATTGACATAAAAAAATCCATGTTGTATGACGTTTTGATCTTAGGTGGATTGATTTCATTTGATGTTTGTGTAGTTGTGAAATGAAAAGCTATAAGATAGAATGAGTTTTTGAGCCAACTTTAAAATCAGTGCAATGTTTGAATGCTTTTGAGGATTTATTTTGAAAGTTTAGGGGTTTATGTGTTTTGGTTTGCAAATGAAAAAGTTAGGGTTTAGTTTTTTTTTTTTTTTTAATCATTTTTGGGCATAAAAGGTGGTACAGTTTAATTATTAATGACTATTATTTGAAACCCTAAATTAGTCATTCTAAAAAATGATCAATTATTACTGAAACAATAAACGGAATCATTCTTTCAAATTAAAATCTATTATTGAAACCCTAAATAGGGATATTTTCTTAAATTAAAATCTATTATTTAAATAATTTTTAGTATATAATTAAATGTGATGCTCTGTTAAATTAATGATTATTATTAAAATCCAATATGCCTCATTCTTAAAAATTACCAATTATTATTGAAACCCTAAATGAAGTTTTTCTCTCAAATTAAAATCTATTATTGAAACCCTAAAGAAGATCATTCTTTCAACTTAAAATGTATTATTTAAATGATTTTTAATAAATTAAATGTGTTGTTCTATTAAATTAATGACTATTATTGAAACTCTAAATAATTTGTTCTAAAAAATGACCAATTATTATTGAGATCCTAATGGTCTCATTCTCTCAAATTAAAATTTGTTATTGAAACCTAAATGGGGTCATTCTCTCAAATTAAAATCTATCATTTATAAAATTTTTAGTATTTAAATGTGTTGCTCTATTAAATTAATAACTATTATTAAGCCCTCAATGGATCGTTATTAAACATTAGCAATTATTATCGAAACACTAAATAAGGTTATTCTCTAAAATTAAAATCTATTTCTAAAACTCTAAATGGGGTCTATCTTTCAAATTAAAATAAATTATTTAAACGATTTTTAGTACTTAAATATGTTACTCTATTAAATTAATGACTATTAATAAAACCTTAAGTGGGTAATTCTAAAAAATTATCAATTATTATTGGAATCCTAAATAGGGCCATTCTCTCACATTAAAATATATTATTTAAATGATTTTTTGTATATTAAATGTGTTACTTTGTTAAACTAATGACTATTATTGGAACCTTAAACGGTTCATTGTAAAAATTACCAATTATTGAATCCCTAAATGAGGTCATTCTCTTGAATTAAAATTTATTATTTAAATGATTTTTAGTGCATTAAATTTGTTGCTCTATTAAATAAATGGTTATTACTAAAACTCTAAATGAGTCGTTTTAAAAAATTACCGGTTAGTATTGAAATATTAAATAGGGTCATTCTCTCAAATTACAATATATTATTGAAACTCTAAATGGGGTCATTCAATGAAATTATAATCTATTATTTAAATTATGTATAGTATTTAAATGGGTTGCTCTATTCAATTAATGGCTATTATTGAAACCCTAAATGGGTTATTCTAAAAAATTATTAAAACTCTATATGGGATCATTCTTTCAATTCAAAATCTATAATTTAAATGATTTTTAGTATATTAAATATGTTGCTCTATTAAATTAATGGCTATTATTAAAGCCCTAAATTGGTCATTCTAAAAAATTAACAATTATTATTGAAACCTTAAATAGAGTCATTCTGACGCGACCCAACCCGGATACCTCTAACTCTGATCTAGTAGGTCACGCTGGGCACCCCAACGGATCCCTCTCAGACCCGACTCGTCGGGTTAAGCGAAACCCGTGGAGCGAATCCTAAACTCTTTGATGCTTTCTAAAACATTGTTGGGTTGGTTTTCTTTAAAAACTGAAAACGCGTAGGAAAATTTTTATTTATTTTTAATTTTAAATTCATTTTCGAAACTCATTTTTCTAACAAAATTTCGGCAGCATAACGGCTGCATTTTTAACGTTCCAGAAAACCTGTTTACAGAAAAACAACACTTCGACTAAAATTTATCACCAACCCAACTTCTGGTTGCCCGTAGGTCTCAATCATGCATTTGATTTTCAAATCAACTAAATAAAATCCAAACACAATTTGATGAAACACATTTAATCAAAAACAATTTAAAAACATTTACGAGCGAATAATTACAAATCATTTATACACTTTAAAAGAGATTTACATGAAAATCTGACTGATGAAACAAAATGAGCTGCTCAAATGACGTCGTGTCGCGTTGGCTCGCCCACTGGAGCTGATGCTGCTTCTCGGCTAACTGCTGAGAGTACCTGAGGAAATTTTTATATAAAACAGAAAATATAATGAGCTAGAAGCTCAGTAAGTGATAATATTTCGTTTATTTGAAATTCTGATTTTTAAAACTTCCTCCTCTAAAAACATTTGAAAACTATTCTTTGTTTCTAAAGCATTTCAAACTTAAATCTTTTAAATTCATCTCTAAGCACATGCACGTATTTAAATACAAAACTTGCAACTGTAAATCATAAATAACTTAAATAATAATTATAAAATTTCTTTTCCTCAAATCTGCTTTTCTTTTTAAAACTGTTTCATAATATCTTTTAAAATTACTATAGTATCCCTAAATCTGAGGTCTCTAGAATCTAACGGCTACATGCGGAATTTCTCAGCGCTAACCATAGCTCGCCTGCTTTGAGACATCTCGTGGCCATGTGCGGAATTTCTCAATGCTAACCATAGCACACGAAACACTACCCCACATCAGTAATGGCGACTCGACTGACAGACTCTGACACTTATCCCCCTGGTTAGTGACTTATCCCTCCCCAGGACTGTGCCAATTGAAGTGGGATAGATCGGCCGGGTCTAAACTGATCTGTAATCTCTGAAAATCCCTGAGGGGATATTTTCTGGTTTTGAAAACACTTTTCCTTTTCTACTTTAACTTTCTGGTGCGAAAACACAAATCTCTTTTCTGAGTGCGTAAAGCACTAAAATCTGATTTCTGAGTGCGTAAACCACTAAAATCTGATTTCTGAGTGCAATAAGCATTAAAACTTATTTTCTAAATGCATTAAGCACTATAATATCTTTGATAAGTGCACAAGCACAAAATAACTTCATTTTAAGCTCTAAATTCATGCTTATATCAACACATTTAAAATAAACTCATGCAATTATTTATTAAATCAACTTATCAATTTGAAATACTAAATACTTTGAAAATCTTTTAAAATAAAGTTTACTCACTCACAAAATTGACAACTGAAAATGGCGCGTGCGGAGCCCCTAATCCTCTCGCCTCGATCCTCGAGCTCCCTCGTCACCTACACAACATATGAAAACATAAATTTACGTTCGCGTAAACCTCTGGAAACTTGAAATTACACAATCGTCCCTCAAACTAGTTAATCGCGCGAATTCGCCTTATCTTTAACTTTTCATTATTCTCTTGGTTCCCTAAGATTCCAATAAATGTAAATCCACTTATTTTTCACTCAAAACCAACCAATAACGAATCACGATACAATCTACTTCGAAGTCAACTCAATCATCAACTAAATCATCAATTTCAACTTAAACAACTCACCCGATTTCTTCCCTACGAAATCACTTTCTTCCTCTTCACGTTGAGCTTGATTTGGGACTGGATTGGATGTGTAAATGGACTGATTTGGGCTGAGCTCGGGCTGGATCTCCTCTCTCTTTCTTCTCCTCCGTGCGAGCTTCTCTTCCTTGGTCGGATTCTCTCTTCGCAACACTGTTTTGAGCTTGGTTTCGAGCTGAAAAAGACGTTGATTGGAGCTGGTCTGGGCTGGATTTTCTTCTCTTCTTTCTCCTCCCTCTTTCCCTCTCGATTCCACCGTGGATCTGCTGCGGTTTCGTCGTCGATCGGCGTCGATTCTGTCGCGCAGAATGAGCTGGTTCAGCTTCGGTTTTGCTCCGTTTTGGGTCGAGTTTGGGTCGCGCGTCAACTGCTTCAATCGGTAGTCGGTTCTGCAGCTCGGCGACAGCTCGATCAGCTTCGATCTGGTTCGCGCGGTCGTCGGCTCGGTCTTGGCGTCGCGCGACAGTTCTGCTTCGATCGTCGCTCAACTCGGCTAGCTCGTGAGATGGTTCTGTCGTCGGTCGGCGCTGCGACGGAGGCTGGTCGGCACTGGTCGGCGTCGGGTTCTTCTTCTCTTCTTTCTTTCTTCTTTCTTCTTTCTTATTCTATTCTCTTCTCTTCTCTTCTCTTCTCTTCTGCTACAGCTCTCTCTCTCTCTCTTGATTTTTAGACAAACTTTTGGCTTCTATTTTTCTCCCCAAACTATCCTCAAAATGACGGTCACATCCCTTAAAAATATCAATCTCCTCCCTTGACTTTTAGCTTAATTTCACTTTGACCATAATTATTAAAACTTATCTTCAATTTAGTCCCTTATTTTCTTGAAAATTATTCAATTTCATTCACTATTTTATCCTTCCGTTTACTCTCCGATCGAATTTAAATTGATCTCTAAGGGTTCCCTATACCCTTAGGCGTTTCCATGAACCATTTAGGGTCTCTAATCGCTACTTAGAGACTATTTCCGGGGAGATCCGTAATATTACACTTGAGGGCTTACACATTCCCTTAAATTAAAATCTATTATTAAAACCCTAAAGAGGGTCATTTTCTTAAATTAAAATCTATTAATTGAAAGATTTTTAGTATTTAAATGTGTTGCTCTATTAATGACTATTATTAAACCATAAATGGACTGTTCTAAAAAATTATCAATTATTATTGAAACTCTAAATGGGGTTATTCACTTAAATTAAAATATACTTTTGAAATCCTAAACGAGGTTATTCTCTCAAATTAAAATACATTATTTAAACGATTTTCAACATTTAAATATGTTGCTTTATTAAATTAATTATTATTATTGAAACCTTAAATGAGTTGTTCTTAAAAAATACAAATTATTATTGAAACCCTAAATAGGGTCATTCTCTCAAATCAAAATCTATTGTTGAAACCCTATATAGGGTCATTCTCTCAAGTTAAAATATTTTATTTAAATGATTTTTAATATTTTAAACGTGTTACTCTCTTAAATTAATGACTATTATTGAAACCCTAAATGGGTTGTTCTAAAAAGTTATCAATTATTATTGAAATCCTAAATGGGCTCATTCTTTCAAATTAAAATCTGTTATTGAAACTCTAAATGCAATCATTCTCTCAAATTAAATTATATTATTTAAAAGATTTTTAATATTTAAATATGCTACTGTATTAAATTAATGGTTATTATTAAACCCTAAATGGGTTGTTCTAAAAAATTACCAATAATTATTGAAACCTTAAATTGAGTCATTCTCTCAAATTAAAATCTATTACTGAAACCTTAAAAGGGGTCACTCTTTCAAGTTAAAATGTATTAATGATTTTTATTATATTAAATGTGTTGGTCTATTAAATTATTGACTATTATTGAAACCTTAAATAAGTCATTTTGAAAAATTATCAATTATTATTGAAATCCTAAATAAGCTCATTCTCTTAAATTAAAATCTATTATTGAAACCTTAAATGAGCTCATTCTCTTAAATTAAAATCTATTGTTGAAACCCTAAATAGGCTCATTCTCTACAATTAAAATATATTATTTAAAAGATTTTTAATATTTAAATGTGTTGCTATATTAAATTAGTGAGTTTTACTAAACCCTAAATGGGTCGTTCTAAAAAATTATCAATTATTATTGAAACTCTAAATGAGATTATTCTCTCAAATTAAAATATATTTTTAAAACCCTAAATAGAGTCATTCTCTTAAATTAAAATCTATTATTTGAACGATTTTTGTATTTGAATGTGTTGCTCTATTAAATTAATGACTATTATTGAAATCCTAAGTGGATAATTTTAAAAAATTATCAATTATGTTTGAAATACTAAATGACGTCATTCTCTCAAATTAAAATATATTATTTAAAAGAATTTTAGTATATTAAATGTGTCGCTCCATTAAATTAGTGACTACTATTAAACCCTAAATGGGTCATTCTAAAAAATTATCAATTATTATTGAAACCCTAAATGAGATTAGTCTCTCAAATTAAAATATATTTTGAAACTCTAAATGGTGTCATTCTCTCAAATGAAAATCTATTATTTAAAAGATTTTTAGTGTTTAAATGAGTTGCTTTATCAAATTTATGGCTATTATTAAAACTCTAAGTGGGTGGATCTAAAAAATTATCAATTATTATTGAAACCCTAAATGGGGTCATTCTTTCAAATTAAAATCTATAATTTAAATGATTTTAATATATTAAATATGTTCCTTTATTAAATTAATGATTATTACTAAAACTTAATTGGGTCGTTCTAAAAAATTACCTAATATTGTTGAGACTCTAAATAGGGTTATTCTCAAAAATTAAAATCTGTTATTGAAACTTTAAATGAGTCATTCTCTTAAATTAAAATATAATATTTAAAAGACTTTTAGTATTTAAATGTGTTGCTCTATCAAATTAATTACTATTATTAAACCCTAAATGGGTTGTTCTAAAAAATTATCTATTATTATTGAATGTCTAGGTAACACCTCTAAATTTGTAAGTATGAATATCATTTTTATTATTATTATGATTATGGAGATTAGACATGCACAAATGAATTAAGAGTGATATTGTAGGACCCTAAATGATTTATGAAAGTGCTCAAAGATTGTGGAAAATTTTAGATATTGTGTAATATGCATTTCTGGACACGTGTATAAGTCTAAAGTGAATGTAATTATTCTATTGATCTAGTAATGTGTATATGAGGTGTATAAGTTTATAATTATTGAATTATGGGTGGAGTAGAAATATTTTAGGATCCCGTCGGAATTACGAAAGGGTTCCAAATATTAATAATGGTTTGACCGGGATCCCTAGTGAATACCAAAGAGTTTAAAAGATATTTTAGAATCCTAAAAGATGCTTTCGAAAAAGAAATCCGGATTTTAAATCGGATTTACATCAAAAAGCATTTTAAAGTTAATTTTGAGATTATGGGGACCTAAATTAGGGCATGAAATGACTTTTAGGAATTTCAAACACTATAGAGAGGACGAGAGAAATTCGAATATAGGCCCTAGAAAATTTAAGGGAAGTTTTGAAGAAATCTCGGAGTAACCTGTTAAGAATGTTTTCGGAAAGCTCGTATTAAACGAAAATACAAAAAGATGTGCATGATTGACACGTGGCAAAGGAATCAATACATGAATGACACGTGGCATGAAGACAAGGTGCATGCAGGACACTTGTCATGCAATGGAATGCATGTGTGACAAGTGTCACACATGCAAGAGTGGCAATTTAGTGAATAAATAGAAAATCAATGGTAATTTCAATCTTAAAGCAATGCATATATAAGCCATTTCAGATGAGATCAAGAGAAAAGGATGAATTGGTGATGTCGTTCATTGAGAGCAAACAAACAAGAGGAGAAGCAAGCTAAACCGAGAGCAAAACAACAATTCAAAACCGAGAGCAAAACAAGAAGCGAAAGCCGAGAGTGATATAGAAAAACAAAGGAAGTGTTCGGCCAAGGTGGAAAGAAATGGAAACTAAGTGATTTCATGTGATTTTCAACATCCAATCCAAGTCTTCAAGCCAATCCAAGTTAGATAATCAAGTTAGAAGCAAGAAACTAAGCTAAAGGAGGTTAGTTTTACAACTTTGGAACTCATTTGAATGGTAGTTGAATAATGGTTAGTGTTGATATTTTGGTTAGTAATTGACGGGAGTTTTCATGTGTATCATGATATGAGTATTTAGAGATCTAAACGAAGAGTAGATCATGTATTTAGATTTATGGAATGAACTTTTTATTTATTATCTGAGTGTTCTTGAAAAAAATCCAGGAGAGGAGGTAGCTCAAGGAAGCCAAGGGAAAGGAAATGAGAATGTTTGAGCTTCCGTGGAAAGTGAAATAATTTAAGCACATAACAAAAGGGTTGGTGTATATTTAATTTGAATTTTTGCTTTTAATCGTATGAATATATATTTCTAAAATGTTAAAATTTGAGTTGTTTAGTTAAATGGATTTGATAATCATGTTTGAATGTGTATTTTGAATATTTGGATGTGTTAAATGAGGAAAATATAATGATTTGGGAAAGGATACATGGCTGGCCTAGTTTGGTATTTTGAGAAAAATGGAAATCTTTTGATGAATTAATTGATTTTGGATATTGTGTGACATTATGATTGAAAATGTATTAATTGGAAATGTTAGATGAGCCCTAATAAACCTGAATATTGGTAGGTGGGGATTGGAATTTGGCATGCCAACAGGGTTATTATAGCAGTATTGCGCCGTCATGTTTGAAATAAAAGTGAAAATCATGAATTTAGGGACCAGAAGAGGCACGGAGTGTCCGGTTCTAGATGATTGATCTATATACGTGTGATGCAATTCGACGGGTAGGCATCGAGTGTCCGATGCCGGAGAGCCCGTTTTCCAATCTATGATATCATGTCAGTGTTTATAAAGGGCATTGAAAGTACTTTTGATAAGTTGAGAATTTGTATGTGAAAATTGGTGTTTTTTTTTCAAAAATGTATAATTAAGTTGTTAAATTATTTGAATTGAAATTTATGTTATTTTTACTGTATGAAATTTTTATATTCAAAAATTATAAATTTGAATTTAGTGTACACCCACTAAGCAAATATGCTTAGCGCATTGGAATTACCACGCGTAAGTAATAGATTGTGTTTGGAGGGCAAAGACTGAAGTGAAGCTCATCTGCAACGAGTCTATCTAGTCACATCCATCCATCCATCCATCTTTATTTTGGGTATATCCCATATTTGGTTTTGTATATAAGAATTTCAAATTGAATATACTTGCATACATATATGTATTTGTATATCAAGTATGAATTTTTGTAAAGGAAACCAATTTGTATAAAAGTTGGAAAATGTTATGTATATGGGTAATGCTGAACCAAACGGAGTTTGGCTTCGAATGTTGAATATTAGTTTGTGGAAAAAAACTTGCATTGGAAATGAGCTTGATGAATTTCTAACAAGTTGGGAAAGTTTAAATTTTATGGGAAACATTTGCAGTTTTTCCTCATGTAATAAAAAGAGTTTAAATTAAATTTGTAAAGTTTTTGAAATTCGCTATTTTGGTATGAATAATTTTGATATATGGTTTTTCAAATACGAATTTTGTTAAAAAAAAGATATAAAGGTAATGCCCTTGGTTTCGTCTAGGAAAAGGACGGGCAGGGGGTGTTACAGTCTAAATGAGAACATTCTCTCAAATTAAAATCTATTACTGAAACCCTAAATGAGGTTATTCTTTCAAATTGCAATAAGAAACTAAATTGAGTAAGGAAAATCAATAAGGAAAACTTAGCTAGAACTTCTTATCTATCTCTAAACAATCCTTCAATCTATGAATAAATGAATGAAGCATGACGACAAGATATGCTTAACAAATGTCGTATAAATTCTTCTTTAGTATGCAAATTGCATGATGTCTATATAGATGCTTGTATTCCTAATTATAACCTAGCATGATATCTACTCAAGTTTAATAATAAAAATTCATTAGGTACTAGAAGAATATAACTGCCATACAAACCCTAGAACAAGAGGTTTATCCTAGGTATATATGAATTAATGTCCCTCAATTGGTTCATAAATAATTAATTGTTGCAAACAAATAATATTCCTGTTTGATGTGCGGTTCATATTCTTACGACATAATCTTAAAAATATGCTTCTAAAATGACCAGTTAAAGAAATAAAATAAATAAGATATAATTAAAATAGAGACATTAATTTCATCATGCAAAAATAAACAACTTCACTAAAAATAATAATAGATTGAATTCATGTTTAGGGCTTCAAGTCAGCTCTAACTAACAAGAAAATTAGCCATACATGGCTTTAAAACAAAATATAAAAATAAAAATGCCTAGAGAAGAATAAACCAAAGAATAGTTATAGCCTACATCTTTGATCTCTCTCTCCTTCTTATGTGTGTAAATTGAATGGTAAAAGTACCTATTTACAGGCATGAGAGGTTGGCTAGAAATGGAAATCCTGACAAAGTAGGAGAATTTAATGTGTTACACGAAACAGGGAAATCGACCAAAAATGGTGGTCGCAGCTTCTTGCCACCGCTTCTAACTTGTTCACAACCTGCGTCTCAAACCTGTGACCACATCGCAGCTTATAGTTACTGCTTCCTTTCTGTGTTAACAAGCTACGACACTATCACAACTTATGGTCTTTGGTTCTAACATTACTCGATCCTACAACTCATTCTTGTGACTAATTAATGCTTCCTCTTCAATTCGGATTTGATTTGCTAATTACATAATCAACCCCTTAAACTTCTCTTAATTGCTCTTTGCGATAAAAGGTCCATATCGTAGGGGCAGAGCCCCCACACCCTAATGGAATCGGCGGTGGGCTACGATCTCGAGCCTATCATTGGCCCAATCCCTTCACTACCACCACAGATTCCCAGAAATTTTCTTTTATGTCGTTTCAACACAATTGTCGCACTATAAGCTCTTCGGGTTGGATCTTTGATTTCCCTAAGTTGAAATTAATTATGAAAATCTGCCAATTTCATCTTTTCTTCTCAAAACCTAAATTTAAAGGAAAAAACACAAAACCAAATAAAAGTATTAATTTCACTTGAAAACATAACATAAATAATAGATAAAATAGTCATGAAATAATGACAATTAAAGACCTAACAGATGAGTGTTTAAGGTGAAGTAGAAGTTGGGTTTTTGAATGGTAATGATGAAGATAGGTATTTGGGAGTTGAAGATGTAGATGGGTGTTTGGGTGATGAGGATACAAGATGGGTGAAGAAGGTAAAATGAAGTTGAAATTGAAGATGAAGTTAAAGATGATGAATTTTTTAATATATATATATATATATATTTTTTGTAGTCAAAATAAGGGGCATTTTAGTCTTTCTGTTAAGTTTGACCATTAACTATTAGAAGTTAAAACCAATCTGGCACTTAGGGTCTACGAGCAAGGTTATGATAGATTAGGGGGTGTTTGCATAAGTATGCCTAGAATTGTATACATTTTTAAAGTTTATGAAATAGTTAAATACTAGTGGCTATGTGAACAAGGTTTTTTAAAGTCCAATAATTTAATTGTATATATTTTAAAACACAAAAGAAAAAGGAAAAACAAAAGTAATACCTTTAAGAATATAAACTTTTACATTTAATGTGCTTATTCATAGAGCACTTAAAAATGCATTTGGTTTCTAGGAAAAATAAAATAAATTTAAGTTTGATACCATAAGAGAGTATTTATAGTTTTTAATAGCTTTAAATAAATGTACATCTTGTTTAGGAGTAATGTAATGTATTAAGTTTGGTTTGAATACCTAATGGAAATTAACTAATTTTTATATGTTATTTATTATATAATAAATTGATAACAATTAAAATAAAATTTGTCAAGCCCATCACATTATTTATGAGTTTTATGATAACTTTAATAGTAGAGTTATTCAAATAGTTCATTGAGTAACTTTATAATATATTATATCTTCAACACAAATAATTATTATTATTTTAAAAGTTATAGGAACATCAAATTGTGCCACATCACTAATCAATTTTTATTGGTATTTTATAATCTATATGTTGCAAAGACTACATGACTTACACTTATATAATAAAATAATAATAATACTATACAATCCAAAGAAAAAACAATAACAAAAACCTAAAAATCAACTCAAATGACGTGGTAAGTACATTTGTCTTTACCATGCCATTCATTACATCCTCCCATGAATTTTATGCTAAAGATAAATCACTTGTCATACCAGTTAAGTTAATTTTATGCTAATTTTTCTAGGTTGTTTATAAGCCCTCGAATTTGATTTTTCGGATTTTCCCAGATATAGTCCCTAAATAATTATTGGAGACCCTAAGTGGTTTATGGAAATGCTTAAGGTTATAGAGAACCCATAGGCATTGAATTAAACTCGATTGGAGATTAAACGGAAAGATAAAATGATGAAGGAAATCGAATAATTTTTAAGGTGAATAAGGGACTAATTTGAAGATAAATTTTAATAATTGTGGTTAAAGTGGAATTAAGCTAAAAGTTAAGGGAGGAGACCGCAATTTTATCAGGACGTGACCGTCATTTTTACAATTGTTTGGGGAGGAAATTAGAAGCCACAAAATGTTGAGTTGACTAAAAAACAAACCAAGATAGAATTGCATAATCGCGAAGAAGAAAGAAAGAAGAGAAGAGAAGAAGAAAGAAGAGAAAGAAAGAAGATGGAGAAAGAAGAGGGAAGAAGCTGTCGACGATGCCAGCTCGCCGACCAGACGCGATCGACTGTAGAAGCATGCCCCGAAGCCATCGAGCAGAATCGCACGCGAACCCGTCGTAAAACCATACTGCTGACATGCAGACTCGACGACAGAACCGACCCGATCGGTGTGGAAAGAGACGGCGACGAGCCGCTGTCACGACCGAACCCATCGACCTGCAGAATCTAGCCACCATCGTCACCTAAAACTAGCTCGAACTGCGTGAAGACCAGCTGCAGAGCTTGAGCCGAGCTCGTCCGAAAGCATAGCAAAAAATCACGCGCAAGCCAAACCTGATCGGAGCAGAACCGGCGATGGCGAGCTGCCATCGCGACTACCACGAAGACTCGACATGAAACCTGGTCGATCCACTCCATTTTCAACTTCAGCCAAGCTTGATTCCAGCTCGTAATCATCACCTAAACCCGATCCAAGTACAACTGAAGCTGAAATCAGAATAGAGAAGGTAGATCGAGGAAGAAGAATGAGAGATCAGCCGAGAGAGAGAGAGATCGCGCGAGGGAGAGGAAGGAGAGGAAGATCCAACCGAACCCAGTCCAAAACCACCCCCAAAACAGCCCAGAATGAAGTCAAAGCGAAGAGAAAGAGAGTGATTTCGCAAAGGAAAAAGGGGTGAGTTGATTACTCTTGAAGTTGATGATTTTATTGATGATTTAAGTTGATTCAAAATGGATGTTAATTTGATTTGTTTATTGGTTGATTTTGAGTAAAAATAAGTTAGAAAATAAATGAATTTATGCATATTGGGAGCTTAGAGAACTAAGAAAATGTCAAAGAGTTAGAGAAAGACTAAAACGCGCAATAAACTAGTTTAAAGGGCAATTTCGTAAATTGACCCTTATAGCATCCGTTGAGTGTTTGGACGACCCTAATGAGTTTAATTAGGAGTACTGAAGCTATTAAAAGCGAAAGATTAAGATTAGAAATCAAAATGGAGAGTTGCGCGTAAAAAGGATCATATAGGGACGATTGTGTAATTTCAAGTTTCCAGAAGTGACATGAACGTAAATTTACGTTTCCATATGTTGTGTAGATGATGAGGACACTCGATGATCGAGGCGAGAGGAGTAGGGGCTCCGCACGCACCATTTTCAATCATCAGTTTTGTGAGTGAGTTTTATTTAAATATTTTTTTAAAGTATTTAGTATTTCAAATTGACAAGTTTGATTTAATAAATAATTGCATAAGTTTATTTTAAATGCATGGATATGAGCATGAATTTAGAGTTTGAAATGATGCTATTTTGTGCTTTTGCACTTATCACAGATATTATAGTATTTAATGCATTCAGAAAATGAGTTTTAGTGCTTATTGCACTCAGAAATCAGATTTTAGTGCTTTACGCATTCAGAAAAGAGATTTGTGCTTTTGCACCAGAAAGTTAAAGTAGAAAAGGAAAAGTGTTTTCAAAACCAGAAAGTATCCCCTTAGGGATTTTCAGAGATTACAAATCAGTTTAGACCCGATCGATCTATCCCACTTCAGTTGGCACAGTCCTGGAGAGGGATAAGTCACTAACCACGGGGATAAGTGTCAGAGTCTGTTAGTCGAGTCGCCATTACTGATGTGGGGTAGTGTTTCGTGTGCTATGGTTAGCACCGAGAAATTCCGCACATGGCCACGAGATGTCTCAAAGTAGGCGAGCTATGGTTAGCGCTGAGAAATTCCGCACATAGCCGCAAGATGTCTCAAGAGTTGACGAGCTATGGTTAGCGTTGAGAAATTCCGCATTTAGCCGTTAGATTTGAGAAACCCCAGATTTAGGGATACTATGGTAATTTTGATAGATATCAAGAAACAGTTTTAAAAAGAAAAGCAGTTTTGAGAAAAAAAGAAATTTTATAATTATTATTTAAGTTATTTATGATTTACAGTTGCAAGTTTTGTATTTAAATACGTGCTTGTGCTTATATATGAATTCTCTTGTTTAAGTTAATATTTAAGAGATTTAAGCTTGAAACGTTTTAGAAACAGAGAATAGTTTTCAAACATTTTCAGAGGAGGAAATTTGGAAAAATCAGATTTTCAAAGAAATGAAATATTATCACTCATTGAGTTTCTAGCTCATTATTTTTCTATTTTATATAAAAACCTCCTCAGGTAGCCTAGCAATAGCATCACCTCCAATGGGCGAGCCAACGTGACACTACGACATCTTGAGCAGCTCATTTTTGCATTAGTGATATTTTCATGTAAATCTCTTTTAAAATGTAATTTGCATTTGTAATTATTCGTTTGTAACTGTTTTTAAATTGTTTTTCTATTTAAATATGATTTATTAAATGTGATTAGAATTTATTTAAGTTGATTTGAGAATGAAATGCATGATTGAGGCCTACGGGCAATCAAAAGTTGGGTTGGTGCTGAAAATAGTTGAAGTGTTGATATTTTTGTAAATAGATTTTTTTTTTTTTGGGGAACGCTAAAAATGCAGCTGTTATGCTGCCGAAATTTTATTAGAAAAAAAAGAGTTTTGAAAATGAATTTAAGATTAAAAATAAAAATTTTCCTACGCGTTTTCAGTTTTTAAAGAAAACCAACCCAACGATGTTTTAGAAAGTATCAGAAAATTTAGAGTTCGCTCCACGGGTTTCGCTTAGCCCGACGAGTCGGGTCTGAGAGGGATCCATTGGAGTGCCCGGCGTGACCTACTGGATTAAAGTTAGAGGTATCTGGGTTGGGTTGCGTCATTGTTAGCATTACTTATAGTACTATAATGAAAAAGCACTTATATTATGCCATTAAATGAGTTCTCTTTATAAATAAATGCACATGTATCGAATTTACTACAACATTAATTTCACTATTAGTTACTACATAAAATTTTTCCTTTCCTTTAAAAATCGGCAAATTTTATATTAGGCTGTCATAGTAGATGTGTCTATTTTCTACATATGTAATTACAGAGGGAATTTCAAAATCTACTTAATAAATCTCTTCAATTGCTACAAATCTTATTAAGACGTATTCCCATTTTGGGAAAAAGTGTCAAAATAAAGAAAAAGAAAATTATCTGGAGTACCCAGTTTCAAGGCACAAGTTCATCGTGACAGACTTTCCATTGTTAATTTGTAACCTCATCATTAATTTGTAACCTCATTAATACAAATCAATAATACTTCTCCGGATACCACTAAAATATTTCTTATTCTTTTGAGCAATTTTGAAATGGGTGTAGATATTGTCATCCACAAATATGATTTTCACATTTAAATTATTAATACATCCATATATATATTTTGAGAATTATTAAAAATCTACATAAGCACCCAAAATATGTCAATAATAACTCTATACAAACAAAATGAATTAAATTGCTTCAAAATAAACTTTCCTATGCAAACCAAATTAAGGTTAGTCTTTTAAAAATTTCAAAAAAAAAATTATACAAACAAAATTAATTAAATTCCTTCAAAAGAAACTTTTCTATACAAAATAACAATAATAATAATTATTATTATACAAACAAAATTAATTAAAATTCCTTCAAAACAAACTTTTCTATGCAAACCATATTAATTATATTTCTTTAAAACTTTCAAAAAAGAAAAAAATTAATATTATTGTTATTATTATTATATAAACAAAATTAATTAAAATTCCTTCAAAACAAACTTTTCTATACAAACCATATTAATTATATTTCTTTAAAACTTTCAAAAAAGAAAAAAAGTATATTCCTTCAAAATAAACTTTCCTATCAATATTTTCTCTTTCTTATTGACTCTCTTCTCTGTTCACTCTCCTATATTTTATTAATTTATTAACTATATCAATTATTATTTTTCTCTCTCATTTTTAATTTCCTTTTCCTTTTTTTTCCTTCACCGTTTCCTTATCATTTTAATGCTTTCGATTCTTTTTTTTCTCACTTATTATTCTAATCAAATTTTGTTTCTTTTCTTTATTCTTTCCTTTAATACCAATAGTTTTTTTTTTTTTTTTTTAAATACCTATTTCATAAGAATGATTTTTTGGTCTTTAAAACTGTTTTCCCCTTTCGTTTTCCTCTCTATTTTCTTGCATTAGCTTTGTTAACATTTTCAATCCTCATTCATAATAAAATTGCAAGACTTACCATCTAATGTGCAAGGCATATCAATGGTAATTTTCTTACTCCTAAAACTTTTACATTTATGTGATGGTTTTGCTTTTTTTTTTTTTTTTGTAAATAATTATTAATATACTATTGCAGAAATTTGGTTTTCACAAATTTTTGTTTTATATTTTATAATTTAAGATAAATTTGTGTATCATTATAATTTTGTTGAAATTTTTATATAACGCCTCTAACTTCAGTTATGTTGATATATTAGAATTATTTTTCATTTTTAATTGTCATAGACAAAGATATGATGATATGATATTTTTTATTTGTTTTCTTTTGGAAATAAATCTGATGATAATTTTTTTTCTTTTTTTGAAATAGATTTCAATAATACATAATGAAAAAACAAAAACAAAAACATTAAAATAAAAAAGGGAATAGTGAAAAAAAAAAAAGGAAAAAGGAGGAAAAACAAATTAAAAGATGAGAGGGAAAGATAGTAATGGAGACAATCAAATAAAAGGTAGAGTTATTGCCACCCATAAAAATAATTTCAACACCCATTTTTCTAAAAGGGTGTCAATATTGCCACCCAATGAGATGATTTATACACCAAATTCGTAATTACACCCATTCTTAAAATTTTAAAAATAAACCTTTGCTATAAGCACCCATTCTAATGTCAATAATAACTATATGAAAATTAAATTATTTATATATTAAAAGCACCCAGCAAATTTTTAAATTTATGCTCTTCAAGAAAAAATAATTTATGTTTAAGAGAAATAAGGAAATAATAAAGATAAAAATTTTATTTTAAATAATTATAATTACATGTTATTTTATTAATTTTAATGGTATATTTGTCGGTGCATATATTAATATGCAAATTTTTCAATTTTATTAATGGGTGTATTAATAATTTGAGTATGAAAATCTTATTGCCGGTGGGCACTCTTAAATAAATTAATAAAATATAGGAGAGAGAAGAGAGTAATAAGGAAGAAAAATATATATATTAAATGAATAGAGAAAAAATATCATTAAAAACAACAAAATCTTCCTTAAAAAAATAAAAAAATAAAAAAACTTTGAACCATCTAAAGGGAAATTGATTATGAAATAGATTGTGTCAAAACTTGTGTAAAAAATGGGGACATGGATCCTAGCCCTTGTAATAGATATCTATTGAAAATTGAAAAAGATTTTGTACTCTCTCTTAAAATAGTTGTATATTGGGTGCATACCACCCCGTAGTAAGGTGATTAAGCACTTCCCTTGATCTTAAGAGGTCAAGAGTTCATTTCCCACCTTTGTCCTGAAACAAAAGGTATGAGTAGTTTTTTCTGAATTTAATCCTCTTTCTCCCACCGTTTAAAAAAAAAAAAAAAAAAAGTTGTATATTAGAGATGTATTCAATTTAGAGTTTTTTGTAACACCCCTAAATTTATAAGCATGAATATCATTGTTATCATTATTCTGATTATTGATAATTAGCATGCAAAAGTAGATTTAGTGCGAATATATATATTAAGCACTCAAAATTTATTTAGGGTTTCCTTAATAATAGTCCCTAAATGATATTTTGGGATCCTAAAGGATCAATGAAAGTGCCTAAAGAATATAGAAAACTTCTAGGAATTGATTGAATAAAAGGGTAAAATGACAAATGGCCTTAGAAGATTATCAAACTGATAAGGGACTAAAATGAAAGAATTAAATCATATTTGAGGCCAAACTAGAATTAAGCAAAGTTGAAGGACGAAAACCAAATTTTTAAAGGGACGAAATAGTCATTTTTGGAAAAGAAATATATATAAGTTGACTTGGGTGTGTGGTTCTCGCCAAAAACAAGAAGCAAACACAAAACAAAAGGCAAAAATAGAGAGGAGAGAAAAAAGAATAATAAAAAAAAGAATTGGCCAAGGTGAGAAACAAGAGAGATCCAAGTGATTTCATGCCATTTTCATCATCCAAATCAAGCCTTCAACCTAAACTAAGCTAGATAATCAAGTCTAGAGCAAGAAATCAAGCAAACAAAAGTGAGTTTTATCATTTTTTGGAAGTTGTTTATGATGTTAGATTGATGTGTATGTTGATGTTTGAGTTGAATTTGGATGTGAGTTTTTGTTTGTGATGTTAGTTGAGCATTTAGAGAGCAAAACCAAGTATAAATCATGTAGAGCCATGAATGTTGGATGAGCTAGGGTTGTGTTGGAAATTCTAAGATTTATTTTAGCTTGTGTTTGATGGAAAAATGTTGTATGTTAGGTGTTTGATGAAATGTTTGAATGAGATAACATGAAAAATTGGAAAGAAATGGACTTGGTGTGTGTTGGACCATGAAAGACCATAGTGAGGGGTGTAGGAATTCAAGGAAATTTGAATCTTTTAAGTATGATTCCATGTTGAAAATATGTTGGAGAAACTTATAAATAAGTTAGAAATAAATTTAGCCAAGTTTCACTTAAAAAGTCATATGAAGGGCATAAGTGAATATCATGTAATGCCACTTCTTTTATGTGTTTTAATGCATTGAATGAGTATAATTGAGTGTGAATAACATTAGGAAAAGAAGAATTGAAATTAGAAGTTGAAAATGTAAAAAGTGCACCTAATGTCGAAAAAAAAAAGGTTTTTCCCAGGTTTCGTCACCCGATAGTTAAAATTTTTCAGAACCGTTTTACGAGTGACCTAAGTGTGAGTTAGGGAGATGAATAGAGCAAGAATTGAGAAAAGAAAAGCAAGGGAGAGGGCTGTGAATAGTGTTCAGCCAAAGGGGGTGCCAAAAATGTGACTTTTCGTTTCGGGCTCCAGAAAAGTATTTCGAACATATGAGAATGTTCCTAGGTGATAATAAATAAAGTTCATTGATAGAAATCAGAATTTTAGAGCTTTGGTTTAGTAGAAATCAAGTAGGGAAGTTTTTTAGTGAAAAATGTCATTTTATGGGTTATTTGAGTAGAAGTTATTTAACGAGTTTTGTGAAGTTAAATATTATGTATTCTAAGAGAGAATGTGATATGTAGGTGAGGAGGTAGCTCAAGGAAGCCAAGGAAAAGGAAAGGAAAAGGTTTGAGCTTCTGTTGAAGAGAAAAAAATCAAGAAAAAAGGCTAAAAGTTGGTGTACATTTAATTTGAATTTTGTTTTTAATTGTATGAATGTGGCTTTTTAAATGTTTAATAATTGAGTGTTTAATTAAAGTGAATTGTTAAACATGTTTAAAATGTGTATTTTGAGTGGTTATATGGTTGAAAGAGAGAAATTGGATATTAACTATGATGATTTTGAATGATTTATGAAATCTTGTAATTGAAAAAAAATGATGACTTTTATATGTATCCATATGGAAATATAATATGAGTCCTAGTAAACTTGAGTATTGGTAGGTGAGGATTGAAATTTGGCATACCAATAAAGTTATTATAGTAGTACTGCGTCATTGTGCTTAAACAAATATGAAAATCATTAATTTAGGGACCATGAGAGACACCGAGTGTCTGATTCCAAATGATTGTTTTATATATGTGTAATGCAATTCGACGGGTAGACACCGAGTGTCCGATGCCCGAGAGCCCGTTTTCCAGTCTAAGGTATCATACTAGTGTTTATAATGGGCAATGAAAATTGATTTATACCAATCATTTAATGTATGTGTGATTTGGTTTTTAAATGTGTTTAACATGTTGATAAATGATTTTGAATTGAAAAGTTATTAATTTTTATGATATGAAAATGTTTATATTAAAAAAAAAAAGTGTATATTCAAATTTAGTGTAACCCATTAAGCAAATATGCTTATCGCGTTGGAATTACTGCGCGCAGGTAGAAGATTAAACCAGGAGAGCAAAGATTGAAGAGAAATTTATCTACAGCAAGTCCATCGAGTCACTTACATCCATCCATCATTCCATATTTATTTTTGGGTGTATATCATATTTGGTTTTGTATATAACAATTTTCAATTGGTATACATGTGCATGCATATATATATTTGTAAATTAAATATGGGATTTTGTGAAGAAACCATTGTGAATATATTTTGAGATAATGTTGTGTATATGAAAAATGATGAGCCAAACGGAGTTTGGTTTCAATTGTTGATTATTGGTTGTGGAAGAAATGCTTTAGAAATGAATATGTTGATTTGTAACAAGTTGGAAAAGTCCGAATTTTAGAGGAAACTCTAGCGGTTTTTCTGCGTAAAAGAAAATATTTTAAATGTTTTGTAAAGTTTTTGAAATTTCATATTTTGATGTAAATAAAATGAATATATGGTTTTATAATTAAAGATTTAGTAAAAAATGATATGACTGTAGCGCCCCTTGAAGTCGTCAGGAGAAAGGACAGGCAGAGGGTGTTACATTTTTGGAGTTTAATGATTTTATTATTATTATTATTATTATTGGTAATGATAGATTTTAGTGGAATTCATAGATTCTATAAACTCCTTGATTTTGTTAGAATTCGTTAACAAAACTAACGAAATCTTGAGAAGAATGGTAAGATTTGTTTTAAACATTTTTCTTCAAAAAAATCATTTCAAACTCCATTTAAATTTATCACTTAAATGAAATATGTGAAATCATTGACTTTTTTAATACATTTAGGGGGGTGTATCCAATCTAAACTTTTAATGAATTTTATAGAATTTAAAAGTTTGAATGTATTCAATATAGACTTTTAAAGACTCTATAAAAGTTATGTGGTATTCAATATAGACTTTTAATGATTTTTAAAAAATCTATAAAAGTTATTATATATTTAATCAAGACTTTTGAAGAGTTTATAAAAATTAAGGGGTATCCAAAATACTAATGACTTTTATAGAATTTTAAATTTTAATAACTTTTGGAGACTTTTATGACTTTTATGTTAAATTTATAATAATCAAACTCCACAAATTCTCTCTCACTCCCCTATAAAACTTTTATAGACTTTTGTTATTGATTATAAAAAGCAAATCTCTTCTCATCCAAAAAAAAAAAAAAAAAAAAAAAAAAACAAACAAACCTTACAATCTTTTTTACATTTGCATCTCCTCAAACTCAGTGATAGTCATAAAAATATTTCACTTATTATTATTTTTTTTCAAAACACACAAATATATATATATGTGTGTGTGTGTGTTTATTTCACTCATCGTTTATTATGAATTATAATGGTCAATATTTTTTTCCTATGTTTAAATTGTTAGCTTTTTAGTTTTTGAATCTTATTAGGCCCATTCTTTTCCAAATGAAATCTTTACTTTTTATACCAAAAAAAAAAAAAAAAAAAAAAAAAAAAAAAAAAAAGAAAAGAGGAAAAACCTCTATTTCAAATAAAAAAGAAAAAAAATTAATATTTGGAGATTTTTCAGCTAGTGGTTTATTTAAAAAAATTAAAATTTTAAATTTGATTGTTTAAATGTATCTATACATGTGATATTTTTTTTCATTTTTTATTTTTATTACATGTTGGGGAATTTCTTGAACTTTTACTTTTGGTTAGTTAATTTGATTAGTATAATAATCAATTTTTATATTTGTAACATATCACAAAATTAATCAGTTTGAATTTTGTAAAATATTAGTTTTGATAGTTGTTTTTTACAAGTTTATTGACACTATGTAAAAAGAAAAAATTTTTATTAAAATGAGAAATATAACTTACAAAAAGTATAATTTGCAACATGAGCTTGTCAAAGGAATATATTGTTATTTTAGAAGTAAATGAAAATCTATAAAAATTTATCAATATCTACAAATCTTCATCATTTTCATCATTATTAGTTAATGAAATGACGATTTTAACGCATTCTTAAGACTCAAGAGCAACAAAGAGGGTATGCTAATAAATGAAATATTGTTATAGCTGCTGATATATAGAACAATGTTGGGATTATTGATAAGATATTATAGATTTCATTTTTCATAGAAGACATAAAATAAATAATAAAACACATAAAATACTTAGTATCTTCTTTATCAATTTCTATAATTAAGGTGATTTTACTTTTATTTTATGTACCATACTTTTTCATTATTATTGACACGATAAATATAATTTTATTAACTTAAAAAGTGTATATTGTATTATAAGTTAGTGAAAGGTTGGTCTATGAAAGTATGTAGAAGTCTATAAAAACTTATAAAAGTTTATAAAAGTCTTTCATAATTTCTTTTAAAAATTTATCAAAGTTAATGAAAATCTTTTAAAAAAGAGTTTATAAAAGTCTGTGAAAGTCTTTCATGAATCCGTAAAATCAGTATAAGTCTATGAAATTCTACAAAAGTCATTTACTGAAAAAAATCTGTGAAATTTTTTTAAAATCATGATTGAATACACCCCCCTTAAATTTTATTAGATTCCATATAAAATCTAAATTGAATACACATAAATTTTATTGGATTACATATAAATCTAAATTAAAGACACCTAAATTTTAATAAATTACATACAAATCTGGATTAAATACATTTAGATTTCAATGGAATCCATTTAAATTTGGATTGAATACACCCAAATTTTTAATATTCTTTAAATTCTAATGAAATCTTAAATTGAAAACACTCCCTTTATTGTGCATCTAAATTTGGTTTAGCCAGTATGCAATAACCATATATAACTCTATGAAAAAGATAAAATTTCACAATAACATATCCTCACAAATGAGTACACCATATAAATTTCATCATTGCATTATAATTGTTCTTCAAGTGAATTGCTCTCAATTAACAATGGTTTCCCATTTTCATAGTCATGTTTTGATACAAATAACCATCTTTTTCTTCTTATTCCTCCACTCTCTTTCACCAATAAAAGCAAACCTAGTCACTGACGTTTGTAAAGATGCAGCAAACCCTCCAAGTTGTGTCTCTGCCTTTAAGCAAGACCCAAAAGCGTCATTAACAACAAATCTTAAAGCCCTTGCCAAAATCATCCTTAACATAGCGGTTTCAAACACCACCAACAGCCAAAAATATGTTGAAAGCATGGCTCAAAAGAGCACCGAACCCACCTTGAAAAAAGCCTTAGAAGAATGTGCGACTGCAATCAAAGATACGGCTTTCCAATTCAAAGGTGTAATTCGAGACTTAGATGAAGATCTCGAGACTGCTAGCTATGATACCATGATTGCTGGAGACGGTGCTCGATCATGTGAGCAGAGCTTGGCTCGTGGTCAGTTGAAAGTGGATTCGGTTTCGACTAGAAACGGTTATATCTTCTTGTTTTGTAATATTGCAGAGGTCATAATTACTAGGCTTGAACGACTAGGTTGATATTATGATTCATGAGAAATGAATAAATAAATCAAAATCTATTCTTCATAAACTTACATTGCATATCATTAATTTACTAGTTTGATTGTTGGTCAGTTTTTAATCTTCATAAGATGGTTCTCATTTTTGTATTGGTTTGCTGCCTTTTCTCTTTTGGTAGTCTTTTTCTTTTTTTAATAATAAGTTGATTTTGACCAACAACCTTTTACAAAAACAAAATAATAATTAATTAATTAATGACTATTATTGAAATTCTAAACAAGACCGTTTTAAAAAAATTATCAATTATTATTAAAATTCTAAATCAAATTATTCTCTTAAATTAAAATATGGGGCAAATACACAAACCTCCGTTGAGGTTTAGTGAAATTAAATCAATGTGTGAGTTTTGACCACAATGACACGAATCTCTGTTAACATTCATAAAACCCCACACAAATGCCTCCTGCTATTGGTTTAGACAAACGGTCAATGAAAGTGATTTGACCCACCAGCCAACCTGACACACTTGATACGTTGGTTTTTAAGATGATTTTGGTTTATTGGAAAAGGCAATGATGCCCCTAGCAATTGAAATGAATTGCATGGGATGCCATGACATGCAATGCGTCTTTTCCCCATTGAGCCAATATGACCGTTGCATGTCCATGGTCAAATTTGTGGCTATTTAACGCCTCTTGAGGCAATGCATTGATAGAAAAATGGTGCATTTGCTATTAACATAATTTTTTGTTTTTTTGTTTTAAATTTTTTCAATTCACTCAATTTGTTAAATTTTATTTTTGTTTTACAATTACTTGATGTTGGCATGGATGCATCAAATTTAGCAAGCATCAATGAAGTTAATAGAAGGCTCATAAAGTTCAAAATCGAAGGCGTAAATGTGGTCAAAAAACAGCAATATGGATTTCAAATTCAAGAGCGAATCCATCGAAATTGTATTTTTTCTTCGAAATAAGAAATTGCATCTACTAATTTTGGTTTTCAGATAGAGATAAGTTTAACATAATTTCAAGTGCAGGTGTAGTGGAAAACATAGATGAGTTATAGGTAAAGAAAAATTGGAACAAGTTAAAGAAAATATAAAATATGTTATCTATATGCTGGAAGGAATGGATAATTGTTATTAGAAGCAAAAAGAAACCATTAACTATATTAGACAGTTTGTGAGCATGCACATTGTTTTCTTTGGTGCTATCATGTTAGCTGATGTAATGCTGGTTGCAAAGATGTAATAAAAGACCATTTATGTGCACTGTTTGTTCACATGTGCCTAACAATGTTTGATAATATAAAATAATAAACAAAAATGAAAAGTAAATGATGGGACCCGCCCTAAAGGGACCCAGGATGCCCGTCTGACACCCCACGAAACCCTTCTGCATTCTAACCCACCAATTTCCAAAAGAGACTCCGAGGAGCAAAGCCTAGAAACTTAACAAATCATTTATAAATTTGTAACTTTAAAATCATTAATTTTATTTCTATAGAATAAATTTCTTGAAAATTTTGGCAGCATTTCTGTTGTTTTTCGAAATTACCAAAATTTCTAAATCCCCTATAAATGAAGGAAAGCACTTTCAAAACTTCAATCACATTCTCCACTTCTATTGGACCTCCGGTCGATTTTAGAGGCCAACCCTAGCCACAATTTTTCTACTAAATAAAATCAATTCAATATCAATTTCATCATAATTGCAATCACACTTTAATGGCAAACTTTATATACATTCAAAATGAAAATGATCATTTTGATGACATAATTTGGCAATCTCAAAATATATATATATATATATATACATCACAAAAATTTTATACATTTTTCAAAAGACAATTCGTGCAATGCATTAACGGTGACTTCACAGAATCAAATTCTTCAGCCCGCCTATTCAAAGGGAGGGGAACGAGTGGCTTGTCCACTAGTACCTGCACCTAGGGAGGTTTTTAAAATAATTTACAAAAGAGTGAGCTACAGAGGCTCAGTGAGTGTGAGAGTTTTCTAAACTATCTGTTTTCTAATATATCCTCCCGAAAACAGTTATAAAAGAATTTTCCTATTCCTTAAAGGCTTTCGAAATTTAAATTCAACATTCAATAATGTCATAGAAAACTTAAATTAAAAATTATGCATGAATATCCTACTAAAACAATTTTCATAAATTCATATATATATATAACATTATTTCAAAACTTCTCATAATTCATTTAAAATCTATCAATGGATTCCAGACCTTTCATAGTCACGCGTATTGGGCGGAACAAATCATCGTCCCCAGGACTAGGCGGGACGAACCACTATCTCCAGTTGGCATAAAGCCCCATGTGATAGTATCCATATTCCTGAGACATTTCACAAAGTATCCATATTCCTGAGACATTTCACAATCACGCAGCGGAATAAGTCCATAGTGCATACGTGAAGTGAAACAATGCCCCCAGCATATCATAGGTGACACGACTCGACAAACAGACTCAATCCACCTAGAGTTAGTAACAAACCCACCCAATACTTACCTTACACGCAGGGGCATTCCGGCCAGATCTAATCATAATTTAACATTTCAGAATCCATCAATTCCTTTTTGTATCATTTCCAGCTTTCCATTGGCGTTTGAAAATTTTCCTTTTCATGACATTAATAAATCTATTTCATTTTATTCCCCAATTGTAACACATAAAAATATCATTTTTGAAAGGCATTGAATTCAACATCATAATTTTCATAACTTCATGCATAAATTATAACATATTCAAATTAAAACATCGAATTGTACCAAAATAATATTTTCCCATGAAAACCCTGATATAATTCAATTCATTTCATAATCATTAAAACAATTTTTTAAAATGACATATACTATACTTTAAAAACAAAATTTGCACTCACTATTTTTGATTACTTGGTGGCTAACCAATCCTCCCCTTTTTTTCTTGACTTTTGGACTTCAATTTGGTCACCTATAATTCACCATTTCAAGCCCAAAAATCCATCAATAACATGTCCATTCCATAATTAAAATAAATTCAGATTTCCTTAACTAAACTTCAATTACATCAAAACTAATTCCATTACTAATTCATCCAACATTTTCTAATTTCCATTTCTTTCCATTCCATTGGTGTTTATTCAACATCATACACATTCAAACACCTTAATACCCTATGACATCAAATGAATTCAATTCAAAATTCAAGGTCCCCTTCAACCTAACAAAAATTAAATTTCATACTAATTCATCCATTTAATTAAAACTCCTTCCACCAATTATTCCCATACCAATTAATTCATCAACCAAAACCCTTAAACACATTAAAAAACAACACCCACACTAGGCCCATTCTTGCCATCTACTAACTCCACACACACACAATCATTCATTTCATTTTCCTTCAATTAAATCACACAAATTTCTACTAATTCAACTCATCTAACATTCAACAAACTTAAATCAATTAAACCCATTAATTATCATCATCATTCATTCAAACCCTAACCTTCAACACACTAACAAAATCCAACCAAACTCATATCAATTCTGCTTCAATCCTAAGCTTAAAATCATGATAAACAACCTTCAAATATCTCACAAAAAACATCACTTCGTCCATCAACCACCATCTTCAACAAAATCCCATAAAAACTCATCAAAAACTCTATCAATTTAACTATAAATTCAACCAACTAACTTACCTTGTTTTCCGTTGATGATTCCTGGAGCTAAGAGGATGAAAAGCTTGAGAGAATTCACCCCAAACTAGCAGCTCTCTTGGTCTCTTCCACAGCTGCACACACCCCTCACTTTTTCTTTTCGATTCTTGCTTCTTCTTTGCTTGGCCGAATGGTTTCTCTTTCTTTTCTTTCATTTGGTCAGGTCAACACCCCTTTTTATAGCTCTTTTACAATCTCATTTTGCCCCTTTAAAATCATGGAAATGACCATCAAGTCCTAGTGAGTTGTTTTAATCCAATTGGTCCATAAACTTTCACAATTATCCATCCAATTCTCTTTAATCAATTTTAATTCATCTCAACCACAAATTTAATCAAAAGATTACTATTAGGTGTTAATCCACCATTGGTCCTATCAATAATCACATGGATTGTGCTTTTAGAATGGGTTTAATATCATAAAATCTCATTTATACCCTTAACGTTAAAAATTAATACAATTCATTCCGAAATAAATTCCAAATTAATTCAATGATCACCCATTCACCAAATTGACTTTACAATACTCTAATTAGATCTCTTAGGACTCAATCCATGGCTTCAAAAAAAATTCAAACGGAGTTTAAGTCAACAATATTTACAATCCTGTCCATAAGAGTGTTTTCGTCAGGTAACTTTCAGAACCTTCAAAAACTACCCAAACGGACTCATTTTTACTCTGTTTTAGTTTTATTGGGTCCTACTAACCATTTAAATATTTTCGATTCTCCAGGATTCGTCTCAAAATTTCACTATTCATCAGATATTATTCACCCGGAGACATTATTTACCCGAAAATATTACTATTCATCCGTAAATTCATTGTTAATCATAAAATAAAAGTTTGGGGCTTTTATAGTAAATCACGAAGAGAATAATTTAATTTGACTGTGTTTGATAATATATTTCAACATCATAATGCTGCACATTTAGAGGCCATATATGAACCCTACTTGTACCAATACATTTAATAGCACCCATGTTAAAAACATCTATTACGTATCCTATCTAAACCCAGACTAGTATCTGCAAAAACTTTTGGATTATTCCCAAAAAAGCATCAACAGTCCCACCAAATGGTTATATATGTTTAATAAGCAGTAGTTCAACTACAATTTACAAGCCAACAAAATAACAAAATGATTAGATTATACCAAGCAGTGTATGCAAGAATGTCCCATGGTATTTGCCATGTGCATATATGAACAAAAAAAACAAAAAAATAAGACCAAGATATAATGCATCTATCGTAGACCTAGTGCCCCATCCACATCCAAACCTACAACAGCCCATATTATCAAATATTATATTGAACATAGATTCGGCTGTTGGCTAAAAATAAACAAAAGTCAACAATTTGTTTTTCATAAAGTTAAGAATTTTGCGGAACATTGAATTTCAAAACTTTTTAGAAAATTCAAGAACCCATGATTCATAAAACAATGAAATAAAATAATATAAAGAAATAAAAATCAGATTTTTACCTTCTGTATTGATCTCTGTGGATTGCTCACCACCTTGTCTTCCTTAATATATCTCGAAACCAAGAAACAAGTGAGTGGACACAATTATATAGAATTATGCTCACTTACTTTTTGATTTCTTTAAAACAAAAATCAAATTAAATCAATGCTTATAAGAGGTGAGTGTTTGATTTTTGTTATACAAAGAACAAAGACACAAATTCTTGTTCTTTGTATTTGTTGAAAAAAAAAAATTTCTTTTTCTTTTCTCTTGTTGTTTCTCAAAAACATAAACAACAACCAAAAACTCATTTTTCTTTTTCAAAGAAACTATTTCTTTTATATATATATATATATATAGGCAAACAATTAGGGTTTTAATTAATCAATATTAATATTGATTCTAATTTTATTATAATTAAACTTTTACCCCATATAACATAATTAATTCAAAATTAATTCATGTTATATTTTGAAATAGAATTTGTAACCTCTTATAAAATTAATTAGATAATTATTAATTCATAATTAATAATTAAATAATTTAAATAATCAATATTATTCAAATATTAAATGAACACAAATTTTTGTTACTTATGTAACACCTGTAATTGGACGGTCCAATTACAATATTCTATATACACGTTTCTTATAGTAAAATGAGCTATCAAGGGGACCCGATGGACCTATAGTTTTGAGCTCCAATAATATCGAAAGTATTAATTAAACTCTTTAATTAAGTAATTCACTATTATTAATCTTAAAGTTACTCCACTAAAAACTTAAGATTGCACTCTCAAAATTGTAGATGTTTTTTATACAATCTAAAATTTTTCAGTGTCCATTGATTAATCACTACAAATGATTTGATCCTCCATAAATAGTTCATAATTAGAGCTAGGTCAAATGTCCATTTTACCCCTCTAATTATTTCTTGATCCTTAAGTATCATTGATTCTCTAATGAACAATATATTATAATAACTTATGAATTTATCTTTCTGTTTACATATGAATAGAAAGTTGAGCGCTCTTATTATTCAAGACCTGAATCAACCCTTAAGGGAACTACTTTTCTACTTCTCGCAAGAAGGAGTGGATTCCACTATTGTATAGAATGTTTTCAGTTACTTACTAAATCATATCCCCAAAGTACGAAGTTATTGATCGAGTATCTACACCGATCTCACCCATATAAATCAAAGGAAATAACTTAACAAGCAAAAGTTCATAATACACTCAGAATTAAGATCAATTCATATATGACCATCTGGTTGATAAATATAAATCTCTAAGTTTAACGAATATTATTTAGAGATTTAAGTTTATCGTGGTCTAGTCCTATATAATCTTTATTATATAAGGTGTCTTCATTTCCATGTCACCACATGAACAGTCTTGGATAAGACTATCGTATCAAATGCGAAAGGGACCGCAGCAGTAGATTTACCACAAATGAAGTACCCAGCTTCATTTATTTTCTACGGACTCTTTAAATTACTTATCTCAAACTAAATCCACCTGTATATAACACTTATACACTTAGTTTGAAATTACATCAGTAATCAAGGATGTTTCTCATGATATATACAATTTTTGTAAAATATATAAATTGAATTAAATGAATACTTTATTAAAAATTTATAAAACCGTTTACAATATTACAAGCTCTTAGGGCATAAACCCCAACATCGGCTCCCATAAAATTTGTAAATACATAAAAAGGCTAACATGGATGATGTTTTTACCTAGGCTGGATGTTCGTTGGATGGGATGAGATGATGAGCAAAAGCTAGATAATAACAGTGCATTTGCTGACACGAGCTGAGAAAATGATGAAGTGTGTGTGACAGGTTAAGGGAATGAAATTTGTTGAGATGGTGGTGCTATATTTGGAGGTCGTTGGGAGTGAATCTACAATATAATCATATGAAACAAATCATTGTCATTCAAAAACACCAAAAAAATATTGCAAAGATTAAAATTTACCTTAAAAGCAACTTAAGTTTTGTTTCTACTTCTGTTGGGATTATTTAATGTGCTCCCAACCTGTTAAAATCAATTCATATAAATCAATATAACTTTATCATATAAAACATGAGTAGAAGCTTCCAAGGGTTAAATTTACCTCAATAAGAGCTTTATTTTTGTTCATACTAGTGTTAGGATTAGTTGATGTGCTACAAACTTGTCAAAATAAATTAATAAAACATTATGTTAAGAGTGCAAGCGTTCAACCTCAAATTTGCTTTTTCACATTGAAATTGTGGTAGTTGATGTGGTTGATTTCTTCTTTCCCTATAGCTAGTGCAACATTAGTCAAATATAAAACGAAAATAAAATAAAAACAAGGGAATATATAAATATAGTGGCAACAATTATTACTTTAGTAGATGGTTTACCAATAGCATTTGTTGGTTTTGCACACCTCCTAACATTTTGCCCATTTTCTCCACATCGACTACATCTACCAGCACCACTTCTTTTGTGTTGTTTGGTTGGTTAATCCACACCTCTTTTCCTTACCCTTTTGGTCTACCAGGTAACTTATTTTTCATTGGAGGTATGACTTTATTAAAGCCTAATTCAGGCCATGAGAATTGATTCGGTATGCGATGGACAACCTGAGTATAAGTTCTAAGGTAAGCTTCTTTGGTTAGATATGAATACACTGAGCTTGTTTTCTTGTAGCAGTGAATATTGTCATTGCATGTTTACAAAGAATCCTAGAAATCGTCCACTTAAACAGTCACAAATTTGTTCTTCAAATTGACGATTCTATATATGTTAACATCTTTAACCTCAAACTCAACTTCACTCAAACCTAAGACATGAACATAACTATGTTGTTGCTAGTAACAAAACAATTGATCTCACTATAGATTAACTTATTTTATATAAAATTATTAATAATACTTTATTTGTTTTCTTAAGAGCATTATCAATACTTCATTATTTACATTTGAGAATGATTTTATCTTTTAAGAAAAAAAAAATTGTAAAAGAAGACTTCAATTGTTTTTAGAACTTTTATTAAATATTCCTTAGGAGCATTAATATCACTATTGAGAATATTGTTAGAACTCTTATTAAATATATTTTCACTAACACGGTTGTTTTTATTATTATTTTTTTTTTTTCAATTGTTCATGATTTCAACAGTGAAATGTATTTTCACTAATACAGTTTCTTTTAAGGTCTTTTTTTTGCCAATTGTTTGTGGTTATGTCAAGAAATATAACCTTACATAACTAAGTCTCTTATGTCTTATAATGTACATATGGGTCTACTTAGAATATACATATGGGTATACTTATAAATGAGTGTATAAATCCTATTTATTAATGCATATAGGTACTATTAGCATTATAATGTGTGCCTATAGTGATTGATTTATTTTTAACAAAGTTTAGACATGGGTATACCTATAAAATGGCCTTGTAAATCATATTTATAAGTGGCAATATCATCACCCTAATCTTATGTCTTATAATGTACATATGGGTGTACTTAGAATATTCATAAGGCTATGCTTATAAATGGGTCTACAAATCCTATTTATTAATGCATATAGGTACTATCAGCATTATAATGTGTACCTATAGTGATTGATTTATTTTTAATAAAGTTTAGACATGGGTGTACCTATAAATGGCCTTGTAAATCATATTTATAGGTGGCAATATCATCACCCTAATCTTATGTCTTATAATGTACATATGGGTGTACTTAGAATATTCATAAGGGTATACTTATAAATGGGTGTATAAATCGTATTTATTAATGCATATGGCTACTATCAGCATTATAATGGGTGCCTATAGTGATTGATTTATTTTTAATAAAGTTTAGACATGGGTGTACCTATAAAATGGGCTTGTAAATCATATTTATGGGTGGCAATATCATCACCCTAATCTTATGTCTTATAATGTACATATGGGTGTACTTAGAATATACATAAGGGTATACTTATAAATGAGTGTATAAATCCTATTTATTAAGGCATATGGCTACTATCAGCATTATAATGGGTGCCTATAGTGATTGATTTATTTTTAATAAAGTTTAGACATGAGTGTACCTATGAAATGGGTTTGTAAATCATATTTATGGGTGGCAATATTACCACCCTAAACTATAGTAATGTGTGAAATAATAGAAAACTAACAAAAAATGGTAGATTTTGTCTTCTATTTTAAATTAAAAAATAATAATAATGAGAGTTGTTATGTATCCCACAATTTTCTATTGATGTTGATACTTTGAAACGTATGTGATCTTCATTTTTAATTCAAAATAATTAGAAATTTTCATTTGTTAAATATGGAGAAATAATATGTATTTCACCTTTACAATGTACAATATCAAGCCTATTTATAGGCTGAGAGGCATAATACAAAAAGAGTAACTAGAATAATATATTACAATAATAGTAACAAAATTATGTCTCAATAATGGCGATTGATATATTAGCATCCCCCCGCAAACTCAAGAAGGCGAGATGGATGTAAGCTTGAGTTTGGAAACCAATTCACGAAAATGTCTAGGCGGATGAGATTTGGTGAAAACATCGGCAGGTTGATCAACTGAAGCAATTGAGTGAAGTTTAATAGTACCCAGATGAACATGTTGTCGAACAAAATGAACATGGATAGCACTATGATTATCACAATAAAGAGGAGTGGTTATGACGTGGTGAACTCTCATGTCTTGAAGTAACCAGCGCAGCCAAACAAGCTCTTGAGTAGTGTCAGCAAAGGCTTGATATTCAGTCTCAGTACTAGATTGGGCTATAACAGTCTGTTTCTTGCTACGCCATGATATGAGGGAATCTCCAAAGAAGAAGCAGTAACCAGTAGTAAATCGTCGATCAGTAGGATCACCAGCCCAATCTGCATCTGAATAAGCACGTAATTCTAAAGATGAGTGAGTCGAAAAATGAAGTTCATAAAACATCGTGCCCTTGAGATACCGTAAAATATGAATAACAACAGCAAAGTGAGCGGAATGAGGAGCAGACATAAACTGGCTGACAACATGCACAACATATGCAATATCCGGTCGAGTCACAGTCAAATAAACAAGACTCCCAACAAGTTGTCGATAATGAGTAGGATCACTAAGTGGTGTACCTTCGAAAGGTGTTAGTTTAACATTGACTTCCAAGGGATTAGTACTGATTTTACTATCAGTCAAGCTAGCACGAGTAAGAAGATCTGAAATATATTTTGCTTGTGAAAGATAGTAACCATCAGAGTCAGAAGAAACCTCAAGTCCAAGAAAATAACTGAGAGAACCAAGATCTTTCATCTCAAATTGCTGCTGGAGAGAATTTTTGAGATCAGAGATACCAGCAATATCGTTGCCTATAATAACCATGTCATCCACATAGAGTAATAAGAAAACAGAACCATGACGGAAAATCAGCTCTTAAATTATTTATTTATTTTTAAGGTTTTTTTTTTTCTAATGTTTGGTTGGTAAGAAAGTTGATGGAAAATTAGGTTTAAAATTTTTTTATTTATTCTTCTTTGATTTTTTCAGTTTTATTATGTTTATTTGTTATTTTTATTTTAAATTTTAAATTTTAAATTTTGTTTATATTTTAGTTTTTAAGGATATAAATTATTATTTTAATTGATTTATATAGATTGATTTTCACTGTCCATCAAGATTGATGGACAGTGAAGATTAATCTATTATTTCTTTTTAAAAAGTTTTATTATTTTTTTTTTATTTATGTTTGTAGATTTTTCTAGTTTTGTTGTGGAGTAAAAGAGTAGTTTAACAAATATTGGTGAATCCATTTGTTTTTTACTTTTTAAATATATTATAGTATTATTTTTTAATATGTTATAGTATTATTTTTTAATATGAAGGGTATTTTTACATTTTCTTAATTTGGGTCCAATACCAATTTTGGTTTGGATGAATCTATAATTTCACTACCGGCAAAGGGTTTTTCAACTAATATTTTGATAAGTTGTGATTGATTGGTATCATTTTCTAGAGAGAGAGAGAAATTATATATTAAAAATACACTAAGAAAATTTTCTAGTAGGGACATTCTAACCATATGTTAACAATATAACATTAGATAATAGAATCATGATTAAGAATAATAATGACAATAAAATGTATTTTTATGAAACTAACAATAAAATGTATTTCAACTCATATTTTATTAGAGACGATTAAGTTTGATATGTACATTAATTAATTAGATTACTATTTTATTGTACATAATTGGAGTGATTAAATCATGCATGATGTATATGTATCGAACGAAGAACAACGGTACAACTTAGGTTTATACATGATTAAGAAGTCATCGTCATGTGTAGTAACTATATCTAATCATGTTGGCTACTCAAAGTTGACGACGGTTATGAATAGTTCATTTCATTCTTCTCTAATTATTGAATATTTAATTTCATACATATTCCTTTTTTTAGGCATCATTTCATGCATACTTGTTTGTTTAATAATGTTACATTGTATTATATAGTAACTTTACGTCTTGTTTGAGGCACGAAATTAGATTAGATTACTTTGTAAGAGGTGAGTTTAAATAAGGTTAGACATGATATAATTGAATTAAATTAGTATTGTGATTTGTTTAGTATAGTTAAGATTTGTCCAAAAAAAAATATTGTTTTATATTTAGTGTAACATGAAATTGAATAAAAAATAATTATATTTCATGTTTAATACTAAAAGATTTATTAGTATACTATTATACTTAATTAATTTTGGAAATAAGAAAAAATTTAAACAATTTCTAAAATAATTAAAATTATTCATTGTTATTATTGAATAAAATAATACTGAATAATATTGATAACTTGTCTTGGTAGCATCAGGTTTGTAATCGAAATATCTATGAGATTTCTTGTTCAAGTACTCGGAACGTTATCTTACCTATTTGTGGTTTAAGGATGATATGACAGTACCCCACCTCCGCCACACTCTACACTCTATTTCAGATTTATGGCTTTCAATGAGGACACAGCAGCACCCAGTCTCTGTCACACCCTCTCCGAGTGTAAGGTCAAACCCTATATGAACAAATGACCACCATGATAATTGAGGATCATTACAACGTTTTGGCAGTAGTGAATTTAATTAATTTTACAGGTGTGTCTTGTGCTGATATTGGTTTGATTATTTCCAACATCCTTCCTTTGTGTCGAGTCTATGTTGGCAATAATGTTTGTTTTGTTTCTCTCATTTTAATTTGATTTCGATTATATCTTCTGTTGTCTTTCTCTTCCTATGGCTTGGTTATAATTTTTTAGATATTATTCTTTGTTTTGTTCTGACTTTTTGTCTGGTTCTTCTTTGTATGTTTTTTTTTATTTTTTAATAATATGCTAACTTTAATCAATAACATTATATAAAAAAGTTTGGTCTCTCATAGTCATAACATCGCCAAGTTTGCTTTAAGTTGTCATATGGATCATACTTGGATTGAAAGTCGCCCTCCTTATGTGGAAGAGATATCCCTATTTAGTTAGTTCTTTTATTTTTTTTTATTTTTTTTTTTGTCTTCGCAGTGTAATCTTCTACTTTCAAAAAAAAAAAAAAAAAGTGATACATGTAATTAGGTCAGGGTTAAAATAACTTAAAAACTTATTTTAAAAATTGACTTCAGCATTTAATTGTTTATGAATTTTCAATCCAAAGATCAAGATAATTATGTTTTTAATTGAGTTTTTTGAAGTCATATAAGTAATTGTACCCTTAATTTGAAATACATAGAAACAGTTAGATATTGAAGTCAGTTTTTTAAGTTGTTTTAGCTTGACCTGGAGTGATTAATTTTTGTTACTTTTTATTAGTTTTTCCCTAAAAATCCATAAAATTAAAGTGAAAATAAAAATCAAGAATCCGAAGTATGGTATGGTATAACTTCTATATTAAATCTTCTAAAGTAAACTTCATTTGGATTGACTATATTATATCTTCTGATTAATCAAGTCAGAGTAGAATCGACTTGGAAGCAACTTGAGCAGGAAACCATGTGTAGATTTGGAAAATTAATCTCAATTTATTAATTAATTATGGCATAAAATGGTAGGTGCATGAATCATTAATTTTTTTGATATCATGTGCTTTCATAAGCTAGCCGCCTTATCAAACTTTGAAGCAATCCATCATTAAACAATTATAAGTTAATTCCCTTGCTCCTGGATCCACCGAAAACTTACAGTAAATAAAATATTATCAAAAATAAGTCGTCAATAAACTAAAGAAATGACTAAGTGGTGTAACTGCATGCCTCACCAACCACCTATCATGAACTCCACTAATAATAATTTTCTCTCATAATATAGATATTCTTTACTTTAATTAGCAATTGAAATAGTCTTCTCCAAGCAAGAACTAGACCTAGAAAGAGATGAACTAATCCAATAATTACAAGGAAAGAAGAGTAATGTTAGGTTTCTTAAATTTTTTGTTCAAATTCATGTCCAAATGATATAATATATGAGTTGTCAACATTTTATTAATTATCATATTATCTCATGATTTATAAAATATTAAGAATTCACACGTTATATCATTTAGGCATAAATTTGGATAAAAAATTTGAGAAATCTAATATTATCCTAGAAAAGTATTATATTTTGCAACTTTTCGATTAGTAGAGCAAGAGAACATTTACCCCCCAAAGTTTTTAATTGTTTGATGAGCTTCAATTTTGATAAGTCAACTTATTGTTAGAATGTATATGATTGATCTACTTTTTATCATAATATATATGAACCTAAACTTGCATAACATAATCAATAAATTAGTTTACACTTGTTTCACTATACCTACTTAATGTTTCTCTTCACTAAATAAATTAGTTATCAATTAAATTAATTTTTTCAAATTTAACATACTAATTCTTTGATTTTGTGCATAGATCTCTTAGTTAAGTTGGCCACACGTCTTCCCTTTCATAATTGCCGAGAGGAGTACCAATTCGTCTTACAAACAAAAATACAAGTAATATAGAAGATTCCTTCCTAGTTGCAAAATAGCATTTCGACTATAGTTACCGTATGACAAAATTTGAAATAAGTGTTAGTCCTAAATAATAATAATAATAATAATAATAATAATATTGTTTTATTATTATTATTATTATTATTTGAATTTGACCAATATAAGGAGAATGGATTGGATTTCAAACAACTTAATTAACGGAAACAATTTTAAAATACTAACCGAATTAGTGGCAAGTTCAAAATTAGCTAGGCACTCAGAAAAATTTTCTTTTATTAACCAAGAAATTTATTTTGCTTTTTGAGAGTAATGCCCCCGAACTTTAGTAACTCACACCGTCACAATGTGTAAAACACAATTAACTGAGCTTGTAACTTTCAATTTCTATAGGTAAGAGAAAGTTGAGAGAGAAAAACAAAACCTAGAAAGAGAAACCAAAGATTAACATACCTTAGAAGTTTCATCGTTTTAGGCTTAAAATATATTTCTTAGCACTTTAAACTTTTGTTCTTAGCTTGTAACGTTTGTTCACATAATATAAGATACTTGCTGCAGATCTTGAAAAAGACAAAGATGTATGATTTGCACTGGCGACATGTTTTTGGAATTTTTCTTTTTTACCTCCTAACACTAGGTCAAACAACTGTAAATATCTAACTGATATAGAACTCTATCGTGTGACTTAAAATGCTACTTTCAAAAGCTGGGAGAGGTCTACCTATATTTAGTGAGAAAATTGCCCAAAATTTTTGCGAGTGTGGTGCTTTAAACCTTGTCATTTGCACTAAGCAAAATGGTGTCGGTGCCGTTGTATATCAACACACTTTTTGCATGTTGTTGAAATTATCTCAATGAGAAAGAAATGTTTTTAAATAATTATCTCTAAATAGCGCAATAATTAATTCTTAGGTATATAAAAATATAAGAGAGAAGAAAGTGAAATCTAGTAGAAGGAGAGAGAAGGTTAACAATAAGTTTGGATATTTTTGGTCAAGTTAGTGGCTAAAGTTCAGATTTTATACTCATTTGAAGGCTAAATAAAAATATTTCCTTTTTATTAAAGCGAAAAAACACTTGAAAAAGAAAATTTAGTTTCGAACTAAATCTTAACCATGAGGCATTCAATTAAGTAACGATATTATGATGGTACGGCCGAATATTAACTTGGGTGCACAGCAAGAATATATAATGAAGATGGATTGACCAACAATAATCCACCAAGTCAGAAATGTCTAGAGCATGTTATTTGTTTACTTGGCGTGAAAGGGGCTAGGATGGTCTCTTGACTCTTAAGTGGATTGAAATGTCGAGCTGACTTGTGTATAGAGAGGTACATGATCGACCGAATTCATAGCCTGTAAGTGCTCCCGATTTTCCTGCGTGGCATTTGAACAAAGGAAATGTACGAGTGTTTCACATACAAGATTCTTAACGTTTTTAAAGAAAAAAGTTGATGTCAATTATCTCTTTTGTTATATCAATATCAATCGCTAAGTTTTTCATAGTAGTATTTATAGGCTATAAAACTCTAATTAAGAATATTATTATTTGTCATCAAATCACATTATACAATTATAATTTGTAAATTAAATCACGAATTAAAGTGAATTAATCACTATAGCAAAGAGTGACACAGTAGAAAGTGGTTATTGCTTGACTTCAAACCATTAGTAAAAATATATACAATGTTTGCTCGGCCCCCTTTCTCACTAAATCTAATGTTTAGAGAATATTGTTATCCACTTCGATAATTAAAGTGATGTCACATGTTGCCCCACATATGATAATCATAATCACTTGCATGTATGAGAGAACGTGCAATTTAATTAAGCTACTTTTGACTTAATTAAATAATAATTATTCATTGATTATTTAACAAAACAAACAGCCTAGCGATAGTGGTCAACAAACAAAACTAACATACTAACTTCCACTATAAATAGCCCCTAACTGTCTTGTTAATTTCGTATCCAACTTCAAACTGTCCTCTAATCTCTCTCTTTTCAACACAAAAATTACAACAACAATGGCGGCCATCAAGCTTATGATCTCTCTCTTCGTGTTCTTTATACAATCATCCAATGCAGCATACAATGTTATCACCTACGGAGCCAAACCAGATGGAAAAACAGACTCAACTCAATCTTTTCTAAAGGCATGGACATCGGCTTGTAACTCGCCACAGGCATCAACTATTTATGTTCCGAAAGGAAGGTATCTGATAAAGGCTGCTGTGTTTCAAGGGCCATGTAAGAACAGAATCACAGTTCAGATTGATGGAACCATTGTTGCTCCAACTGATTATCGTGCAATGGGAAATTCTGGGTATTGGATTTTGTTTATTGAAGTTGACAAACTCTCTGTCATTGGTGGTACTCTTGATGCAAAGGGTGCTGGCTTCTGGGATTGTAGAAAATCGGGAAACAACTGTCCTGTTGGCTGCTAGGGTAAGTTAATTCTTAAATATTAGCTTTTATCCTTTTATTTTTTTTTCTCATGTTCCAAATGGACAATGAAGATCCAAATAACCTATTAGTTAAAGACTCAAATTTTCTTAATGAAATCAATGTTAACTGATTAAACGAGATCAAACTATTAGTATAATAGAAGACGTTATAATAAATAACAAATGTTGTTTCAGTCTCTTAAAAGACTAAACGTTCAGAGACTTTTATATAATTTACTCAATTAGAATTTATCTTTTTTCGTCTGTTTATATATATCTATATATATTTTTATATATATATTTTCATGTCAAGTTGTTTGATTGCATCAAACGATTGTAAAAGCAGGTAGCTAGGCGCTTATTTTCATTAAAAGCTTTTTCATTCGTATGTAAGCTTTCATGACTTGCATATATGCGTGCGTGTGTATTGTGGTGTGGGGGTATATATATTTTTCATGTCAAGTTGTTTGATTGCATCAAACGATTGTAAAAGCAGGTAGCTAGGCGCTTATTTTCATTAAAAACTTTTTCATTCGTAGGTAAGCTTTCGACTTGCATATATGCGTGCGTGTGTATTGTGGGGGGGGGGGGGCGCGCGCGGGGATCGCGGGGGGGGGTGAGAGGCGGGGTGAGTGGGGGTGCGCGAGGTGTGTTGTGTGTCTCATAAAAGTATACATATTGATACATGCACGTACAAGTAGCTAACATGTGATTAATGCATTTGCAGTCAATAACATTCAATTGGGCTAATGATGTGGTGATAAGTGGTTTGACATCCATCAACAGTCAGCTAAGTCATCTTGTTATCAATAGTTGCAACAACGTGATAGTCAGAAACGTAAAGCTTACTGCTCCGGACCAAAGCCCTAACACAGACGGCATTCACGTACAGTCCTCTACAGGTGTCACAATCTCTGGCAGTACTCTTCAGACAGGTGACGATTGCATATCAATCGGTCCGGGCACCAAGAACTTGTTCATGAATGACATCAAATGTGGCCCTGGACATGGTGTAAGGTATATTTTAAATTCTACATATATCAGTACTATATATATATATATATATATGTTTTTGTTAATGTTCAAGTTGATTTCGAGTTAATTGAACTTGGTTTAACTGGTTTATGATTATTCTTAATTTAACAGCATTGGAAGTCTTGGCAAGGATCTCAACGAAGATGGTGTCCAACATGTAACCCTAACAAATGCTGTCTTTACTGGGTCAGATAACGGAGTGAGAATCAAGTCATGGGCTAGAGCTAGCAACAGTTTTGTGAGAAATGTTTTGTTTCAAAACATCATCATGAATAATGTAGAAAACCCTATTGTAATTGATCAAAATTACTGCCCAAACAATCAAGGATGTCCTCCTCAGACATCAGGAGTGAAGATAAGTCAAGTGACATACAGAAACATAAAAGGAACATCAACAACTCCAGAAGCAGTGACATTTGATTGCAGTCCAAGTAATCCATGCAGAGGAATTAGATTACAAGACATCAAACTTACTTACATGAACAAAGCTGCAACTTCTTCGTGCAAGAACATCGGTGGAACGAGCAGCGGAGTACTAATGCCAAAGAGTTGTCTATGAGGAAATAAATTAGACGAACGCTTAGAACAAGTGTTTCAATATTAGTTTTTGTATATTTTTGGTGTTTTTAACTTGGATTCTTAGTGGGTGTGGGTACACCACATGGAAGCAGATATTAAATAAAGCTTCCATGATTTGAGTGTTGTGGCAAATCCCACTGTAGTAATTAGTTGTAGTTCTCAAATATGCTCAAATATGAATGTGCATTTTGATAATATTTTATTAAAGCTTCAAAATCATTGACTGAGCAAGTAATTCCACTCTAGTGGAAGGAATTAATTAATTTCTAGGCACCATTCTGGGTTGGAATTCTTTGTTTTTACTGATTGGTCAGCTTAGATCCCCCAAAGCCTTTCAACTTTGGCCTCCCGCCTCCGATCTTGTCATGTTCAATAACTAAATAATAGAAATTAAGAAAGCTTGATTGATCAAGCAACTTATATCTTTGACTGAAGCCAGCCAGAATTCTATTAATTATTAATTTTTTAAGCAAATAGGTCATTGTAAGAATCACGTTTGTAGTTTTTAATTTTTAAAATATTTCAAACTTTTAAATTTTATGAATCATTACATTAGAATCTCTAAATCATACAGATGATTTTTAATAGGCATGATCAATTATATGAAGAGATCCTTTTTTCATATATGTAAAAAAAATAATAATAAATACGAGTTTTGAAACTAGGATCACAATTATAAATTAAGGTTTTTTAATGTCAACAAATGCAAACGATTTCCTTCTATACGACTAATAGATAGTTTCTACACAAATTAATGATGTTAAAAGCAATAAGGTTTTACTTTCATGCTAGGTTCATAATTTCTAACTTTATTTTATGTTATTTAGGGATTTTCACTTGTTTGAAATATGTATTGCACATGCTACCAAATTTGGATATGCAAAAGGTTTCAATGGATCAATTAGGGGTAGGCAACTCCATGTTCGTTTCGGTTCAGTGGTTCGGTTCAAGTTGGAACCAAATCAAACCGGAATTTTTTTCAATTCTCAAGATTGAGAACCGAACATGAAAATATTGAACATTAAAACCAACCTGAACCAAACATAGTTAGTTCGCATCGGGTCAGTTCGTTCATCATTAAAATAGACTCAAATTACAGTCTTAGACAAAAAAAAAAAAAAAAAACACTGCAAACTCAAATCACAATCCTGATAAAACCATAATACAAACACAAACACAGCAAACTCAAGCACAACACAAACACGACCTTGATTAAAAAAATAAATAAATAAACCAATCGACACCAAACCCAGATGAAATAAACCAATCAAACAACAAATGAAAATGAAACTAGAAAAAATCAAATAAACACAAATCAAACAACTCAAAAAACCAATCAAACTACAACAAACCAACATCAAATCCAAATTTACGCAATGGGAGATCAAGAAAATGAAAATGAAACTAGAAAAAACTAGAAAAAAAATTGAAAATGAAAATGAAAATGAAGGAGTCGATCGACGGGAGCTTAAGAAAATGAAAATGAAACCAGCAAATAACTAGAAGAAAAAAATATAACAAAGAGAGAGAAAGGGTTGTTGACGAAGAAGAAAGAAGAAGATGAGAGAGAAAGATGAAAGAAGAAGAAAAAATAAGAGAGAGATAAAGGGTTAGCCGATGTGCATTGAATCTAATGAGAGAGAGCTGTTTCAAAAAAAAAAAAAAAAATCCAATATGAGAGAGGGCTTGGTCGATGTGTTGCATTAAATGGATACCTATCAATTAGATGAGAGAGAGAGAGAAAGATGAAAGAAAAAGAAAATGATACATGTGCCCCTTAAAAAGGTGTTTCTCGTGTCAGGTCAGTTTTGGATACCTAAAACTGAATCGAATAGCAAAACATCATGTTTTCCTAACTGTCAACCCAATCACTCTTGAATTAAACATGGGAATTGAACCGAAACCTACAAGTCTATTCAAATTGGGTCATTCAAGTCGGTTCCCATGTTTCATACCCACCTCAAGATCAATCAACTATTGTTAGTCATGTTAGAAAAGTTTAGATTGTAGTCCTACGTAGGAGAATGTTATTTGATTGTTTATTTTTGAAGGCTTTGGTCGTCTTATACAATTAAAAGTAATGTTGAAATGTGTTTAAAGTTATTAGGGATAAATGGAAGATTTGGGTGAGTTTGTCGACTGCAAATGCTCCGTATTTGCTCTACGTGACATATGATAAAGGAGAATATATGAGTGTTATACAATACATGTAAGACTAGCATAAAATTTATATGTATATCTCATCCTGTTCGTAAACTTTTAGCTTTTCATGATATCATTATCATTAATCGTTTTGTAAACTTTGCTATAATTATGTAAAAATGGACAAGGATCTAGGAATAAAAAGAGAGTGCAAATGATAAAGTTAACACGACTCATTGATTATGGACAAAGATCTAGGACAATGACTATATAACTTCATTATTGATTCAAGGGTAGCATTATTGCCACTCAAAAAAAGTTATTTAAGCACCCAAACTTTTAATACACCCTTCAATACGATTTGTAAATTTAAATTCCAATTTAAATTTCATAAATAACTTGTGGAAATTTCAAAAACCACCCCTATTTCAAAACCAAAAATCGTTTTTATCCCCTTACAAAATAAAATTTGTTTTTAACCTCTCAACAAATAAATCACACCTAATACCCTTGATTCCCAAAATGGCCCCCTTAGAAAAATTTTAAAAATACCTTGACAAGAGGAACGTGACAAGAGATTGTCTTGTCATGCTTGCCTCCCATCATGCCCAAACGTGACGGAAGGTTCTCCCAGTACATTCAAACATGACAGGAGGCTTTCCCATCATGCTTGCCTTCTCCTGTCACGTTCTTACGTGATGAAAGGCTCTTTCGTCAAGCCAAACGTGACGGGAGGTTCTCCGATTATGTCCAAGGGTATTTTCATCAATAAAGAGTACTTGATGCAATTAATTTATTTGAGGAGCTAAAAACACAATTTTTTTTTAGAATAAGTTAAAACCGAATTTTATTTTTTTTTGAATTTGGGTAATTTTGAATTTTTCTCTAAATTACTCTAAACAAATTGTTATTTGGTATTAACGAACCCTAAAAACTTGTTTAATGAGTTCTTCTTCACAACCAATCTCTCTCTCTCTATCTCCACATCTCTCTTTCTCTTCTCATCTTTGTTATACTTTAAACCCCAAGGTCCGCACCAAATAGCTCATGTTTTATCCCATCCTCTACTTTTCATCTGCTCTGTCCAAATATATAACTAATTAAATATATATTTTCCCCTTTTTATGCTGCATTGATTTTGTAACTTCACCAAACGAGTTAATTATTGAGTTCTCACATCTCACTTCATTTGACGATTCAACACATAAACCAAAAGGTCATTCAACAATCTGGTTGGAGCCAAATTATTGAATGATGTTCTAGTTCACTTTCCAATATCTGTCATATCATGTGATTGGGGCAATGGATCGCCATCATGCAATGGAGATGGGGCCTCCAACGCCAATGATAGAGGCCCCTTGTTGGACCCTTATCTTCAGTAATGGACTACTAAAATTTTGGTCAAATGGACTAAAATGATGAGTTTTCAGATATTTAGACACCCGCTGATTTAAAACAACAATTTATAATTAAAAAAAAAAAAAACTGATAAAATGTTAAAATATAGGGATGCAAATGAAATTCATGCTTAGAGTTCTATGTTTATAAATCATCAATATATTTCACATTTTGTCTATATTAAAATTTTAAACTTTTTTAAATCATAAGATTGAATCCAATAAATATTAAGTTACTCATTAACTAATGATATAGAAAAAGTACAACCGAACACATGCATTAATAAAATGTTTTTCTAAAGTTAAAACATTTAACCAAATAATGTATAACACTATACTAAAGAGCAACATAATTAAAAAGTTAATAGAGTTGCTGTGTAACTCAAAACCATAAATTAATAGAAACAATAGATGATCAGCTGCATTAGTACTACTTAATACTGATTAATTGGAGAATAATCGTGCTCACATGCCTTAGTGTTTCAATTTCCAACGTATTACATGTTGCCGTACATATCCTAATCATAATCATATGCGTATAATGACACAAGGTGCAGCTTAATTGTCAAAGGGGTTGCAGTGCAGCGGAATATATGCCCCCTCCACCTCCTCTCTTTTGAGAGGCGAGTGTTTCGACACCCTCTCTCATGCAACGTGGGTTTTCCTCCTATGTATATGGGTTATCCCCTCACTCATATATAGATTGCTTTCTCTTATTTTTGGAAGCTGATCATCGAACCGCGTCCCAACGTCTATCGCTGAACTGATCATAATCATAAAAGTAAATAAATAAATAAACAAAAAGGTGGAACTTAATTAATTAATATTCAGTTTTGGCCCTCTATTAATTTATGTCGCGGATACAAACAACCGTTATATTGTGCACTTATCCACATACAAAATCTGGCATCATAAATACCTCCCCACTGTCACATTCTTATCATCTCTTTCTGTCTCTAACTCAAAATTACAAAAAGATGGCGGTCATCAAGTCAATAATTTCTTGTGTAATCTGTTTTCTATTCATGTTCTTCGTAAAATCATCAAATACAGCACACAGTGTGATCTCTTATGGGGCGAAACCAGATGGAAGAACAGACTCAACTCGATCTTTTCTAAGGGCATGGACGTTGGCATGTAACTCGGTTAAGGCATCATCAATTTACGTACCAAAAGGAAGGTATTTGATCAAGACTGCAGTTTTCAGAGGGCCATGCAAGAACAAGATTACATTGCAGATTGATGGAACAACTGTGTCGCCTACTCATTATCGTGCTTTGGGAAATTCTGGGAATTGGATTTTGTTCGTTGAAGTTAATAGACTCACAGTAATTGGTGGTACTCTAGATGCTAAGGGTACTGGATTATGGGCTTGCAGGAGATCTGGAAAGAACTGTCCAGTTGGAGGTAGAGTAAGTTGATTCTTAAGTTAAATATATCACTTAATTAAAGATTAAAAAAATAAGGCTGTGCTTGGAACTTTGGATACATTTTTAAAAATGATTTTCATTTTTAAAAACAAAATATGGGTTTAAAAGTGTTTGCTTATAAGTTGTTTTATATATAAAAGAATTGGATTCTCTCCTAATATGAGTTTTTTTTATTGACCTATTCTTAATCTCAAAATACATATATATTATAATTAATGAATAATTGAAATGTGATTATTTTTCATAATTATTTTTTCAATTATTAATCACATACCTTAAAAAGATTAAAAAAAAAAAAACTCACCAAAAAAGAATCCAAATCCTAAATGAAAAACACCATTTTGACAATCAAAACTAAATAGTGAAAAAATTAACTAAAGCGTGAAAAACATACTTCAGAAAGGTTTAAAAAAAAAAAAATCACCAAGAAAGAATCCAAATTCTACTTATTTGGAAACTCATCACGTTAGTTGCTAACATCAATCAACTATTAGTCAAACTTAACAATGATAGAGATATTTTTATCTTTATACCTACACGCCATGTGTCAACACCAAAAAATTAAGAAATTAAAATATATTTAATTACAAAAGTATAATTATTAAATTAATTAAAAATATTCAAACATACTAAAAAAATTCTTTCAAGCAACCAATAGACATGAACTAACATATAACAGTCCTTTTCAATTATATTCCATTTCATAAGCACATCATCCTTTAATAAGAGTGGTTAAACACTTTCATTGACCCTAAGAGGTCAAAAGTTTAACTTCTACTCTTATTCTAAAATACAAAGGTATGGGTAGTCTTTTCTAAATTTAATCTCTCATCTCTCACCATAAAATAATAATAATAATAATAATAACAATAATAATTTTAAAAAAAATGATGGTAGCTGGCAAAGTTGTAACAGAGACATGTAATTAATTTTCTCACGTAACTGATGCTAACTAAAATCAGATTCTAGTGTTACTTCTTAAATACATTTTTCAATTTTTTTTAGCTTTTTTGAGTAATCAACATCAACCAACATGCGTGTCACAATTATGCTATTCTGGAAGCCCATTCTAGATTTGATTGAAGGAGAATATGTCTTTTATGTTTTGTGGAGACAACTATCAAACAACAGTTGGTGGCGATGATGAAGTTTTACGTTTAGATTCTGCGGGCACTAACCGAGAAGGAATGGAAGCTAGAGCCTCCTCAACAGCCACTACGATTCCACTATCCCAAACAATTAATCAAACACCACAAATAATCAACCCAATTTGATCTGATGGAGTTGTTTGTTCATATGTCACACTTTAATGGCAGGGGGAGTTCCAATAGTAAAATATAATTGAATGGGCCAATAGTGGGTACACTTTGTGAATGGATCATGGCCCATTAATTTTTTTTTTGGATACATGGCCCATTAAAATTTTACACCTACATTTTAGGTAGAGAGTAAAAAGGGGCCTAAAATAGAAATGAAAATTATCTGATTAAAGGAAAGGAAATTTAATTTGATTCTAATTTTAGGGACAAATTTAAAAGGGGCTTAAAATAAAAATGAAAATTAGTAAGGGAGCGTTTACTTATCAAAAATGAAAAGGAAAGGAAAATAAGTCCCAACGGATATGAAAGAAGGTAAATTAGAATTAAATTATAATATTACATTTCTCTGTTTACTAACTTTTAAGAATCAATATTCGAATCAAATTAAATTTTATTCTTCGTGTTTACTAAACTTTAAAAATATATATATAGGGATAAAACAAAGTTAATTACAAAAATAGCTATGTATATCACATATAAAAATATAATTTTAATACGAAACAAAATATGCATGAAAACTATAGCAACTTGGAAAATCACATACTAATGTTAGAGTTCATGAAACAGTAGCAACATCTTCTTTCCTTCCTCAAAGGTATTGTGTCTAAGAAAACAAAAGTTCGATAAGAACAAACCATCTTTGTTTCTCTTTTGTTGGGCGGATCTTCATTTTTCTTTGCTAATTTTTTTTCAAGTTAAAACACATCAACAGAAATTCAAGTTCCATACACTCCTTACAAACTAAACCTGGATTAATTATAAATTATTATGATCATGTGACAAGGATAAATTGCAGCATATCCCAACATTTTTTGTGTGAGATTTAATCTTAAAACCTTATAAAGTCATATTAAATTACTCTAAAATTTAGGGGAAGGAGAATTTTGCAAAATAATATATATATATATATATATCCTCACTTACCTAACAGGGTGTGTATATATACACACGTGGGTGTATATATGTCTATCCTCAAGTTTGACCATAAAAGGACAATTTCGGAAGCTTCGTTGATCATCAGTAATTCTCCTTAGAAAATTATTACACATGCTTTTGTAATCAATATTACATATGCTTTTGTAATCAATTAAACAACGTGAGAGAATGACTCTCTCTCATTCTCTGTGTCCCACCAAGCCAATTCAGTTTTCTTTTTTTTTTTGAAACAATTCATCTTCCTCTTTTTTTTTTTTTTCTTTTTTTGGAAATAAGCTATTCATTTTCTTTTTTCTTTTTTTTTTTTGAAATGCAAATAATTCGCTTTCAAAAAAAATATAGAAATAATTCATCTTCTTGTTTCTACTATACATTAACATTAAAAAGAAAAAAAAAATACAAAGATTAAAGAAATCAATGAATTGATTAATTGATTGTTTGTCTGCAGCCCTCTTCCAAAATTTTAATTTTTAAAATATTATTTTTTGAGTAAAATTTTTAAAATGTCAAGCTGTTCCCTACCCTTGTATAATTATCTAGTTGATCTCACATTTTCCATTGAAGAAAAACTTTTCTTAAACCTCATAAAATTCTTTTGTCAAAATTAGTATATTAAATCTTGCAAACTTAAATCCTGTTGTTGAATATTTTATTTACTAATCTAACATTTACTTTTTAAGCTAATAATCTCTTTGATATGCTAATATCCTTGATAAATTTTTAAGTTGAAGCACACATTTTTTATTCACTAATCTAGCCTTTATATTTAGTTTGATTATCTTTTTAATATGATCTTATCGTCCATAAATTTTAAGTTGAAAGCACATTTTTTTTAGATATATTTTTTTAATTTGAATTTCGTAGTTATTGATAATATTATATAATAAAAATCTTGTCAAGTATTATATTTTGCAAATGCATGCATTGGTTCATAGACTGAATTTTTACCTTAAATACTTGTAGTTGACTTTTAGTTGCAAATCATTAGAGTTAATAAGTTAGTCGTAGTCAAAATTAAAATTTGATACTCTATTGTCTACCTTTATCAATCAATTTGATGAAGTTCTAATAGCAATATATTATCTAGAAAGTTGGACTTCACTATTTATAGTTTGATTGCGGTACGTTAAAGCGTTTGACGTGACCAAATAATTTTAGTCATCAGTCAACCAATAAGAGTTGGTTCATTCTCGAAAGGATAACAATCTACTTGCAAAGTGTATTAAGGTCTCTGTGACAGTTAGAGGGTCCATATTATTATATTATATATAATAATATATAAATAATTTCATTCAGATTTTTTTTTTTAAATACTGTTTATGATATAGAGGGTTCGAATATGAAACTGTTTTTTATCATTAGTAATTTCATCTGGATTGTATGTCCATGTTGGATCCAATAGCGAGAGTTGAAGGGTTATATTCTATGACTTAGTGAATTCTTCATGTTATAAGTTTATTCACAAATTTTGCATTTTAACTCAATAAAATGGTGTCTTTTAAGAATTTATAATTAATGGTTAGTGTTAGATTAAGTGTATTTATTTAAATCTGTGGCTTCAACATCCAATCTTTCATTTACTCTTAATTTAATGGTCCTCATTTACTTCAAATTCATTTACATTTTTATCATTCAATTAAGAGCAAATTGATAATCAAATATTGAAGTTATTGATTTAAATTTATGTAAATCTGGACCTACCCAAAAATTAAACTAACATAATATGTATGGCAGGTGACTTGTCAATGTCATTCACCATTTTTTCATGACAATGAAAATTATAAAACTTTAAATAAATGAAGAAATTGATGTTAAATGAATTCTTAATTTTTTATACTTATATTTGTATTTTGGAGACGGAAGAAGACCTTTCCAATTATTCATATACATCTATTCGATAAAATACTTATATATAAAGAGAAAGTAAAGAAGTTCCAGCCTGTGTTTTCTCTGAAAAGACAGAGCGAGAAAGCCATGTCCTTCGGGCAGTGAGTCCTGCAGCAGTGCAGGCGTTAGGTCTAGTTTCAATTTTAGGGTTTCTTCGTCCCGCCTTTTCGACTCCAGTAGTGGTGTTAGTAGGTCTGGTTACTGTAGCAGGACGAAATGGAAACGGAGGAGATAGCGAAGCTATGTCAAACTCTTTCGCTGTCAGAAGCAGAAGGAACGGTGTGTCAAATTGAGGGAGACGCCAAGGAGGAGGGACTAGAAAATCTCAGCCATTGTCTGGTGGGGAAAGTTCTCTCCCCCAAAAGAGTCAACAGAGATGCCTTCATAGAAGTAATGGAAAACTTGTGGGGAATGATAGGGAAAGTGGAAGTGGAGACAGTGGGCCACAACGTATTTATGTTCTACTTTGAAAGAAAAGAAGATCGTAATCTGGTGTGGAATAGAGGACCATGGCATTTCAATAAACATTTCCTAGCACTTGAAGTACCCAAAGGCATGGGGGATGTGACGAAGTTGGAGTTCAACAGGATGGAGATATGGGTACAATTCCATGACTTGCCTTTAGTATGTATGTGCACAAGGATGGCACAGAAACTGGCAAGCGAGGTGGGCGAGATAGTGAAGCTGCCAGAGGAAGCGAAGGACTGTAGAGGACGGTTCTTGCGAGCAAAGGTGAGGTTAGATATCAATAAACCACTACGAAGGGGAATGTTAGTAAATCTGGTCGGTTCGAAGGAGGTGGTATGGATAACTTTCCAATACGAGAAGTTGCCGGAGTATTGTGGGTACTGTGGGCGAGTAGGACATGGTAGTAACGACTGCTGGGATGAGGTAGCTAGGGAGGAAGCCTCGGAGGGAAAAGCCGCAAAATATGGATCAGGCCTGCGGGCGAGTCCAGTTAAACGCGGAAAACAGAAAACAGAGAGTGTGCCAAGGGGGGGAGATGGGAAGGCGAAGGAAGTGGGAGAGTTACGGCCCATGCTAATAAGTAGGGGGAGGCGGGAGAGCAATGAGAATCCCCTACAAATTATGGAAAAAGGGAGTCAGAGTCTTTTGGGGGAAAGGGCGAATAGTGCAACGACAAAAATAGGAGAGGAGCAAGAAAGGGACAGAAAGTTTCCAGTGGTCCCCCCCACTATGATAGAAAAACGGCCTGAAGGAGAACAGGAGATGGCCCAAACGGGGCCAAGGGAAGCGGGGGTTGTGGACCCAGAGGAGGTACGTACGGTCAGGGGAGCTTTACGGCAGGAAATAGCCGAACCCTCCCGCTTGAGGGAGGTCTCCAAAGGGGCAGATACGAACACAAATGGGGATGAGTCAAAAGCAATGGACACAGAGGAGACAGTGGAAATGTCCACTAGCCCAAGTAAGAGGGCACTGAAAAGATGGAAACGTGCAGCAAGAGAGTTAAGGATAGGAGGTAAATTCTCAAGTCCGAATAGTAAGGCGTCTGTGAACCAAAATCACAAGCAGAAGGGATCCAGCGAGGCGGGTAGATCCCCCGGTCGAACTAAAGTGGTAGCAGGGAGTACACAGTCAGTGACCCCGCCTCATGATAACGCATTTGCGTGTGGAAGTAAGGGTGGGTCCTCGAATATTGGTAAAAAAAGAAAGAAATTGGAGTTTACAGGGGAAGAGGTAGGAGGAGTAAAAAAGTCAAAACATGGTGCGGACCCTGAGATGGAGGCTGCATTTCAATCGGCGGAGCCTGAGACACAGGCCCGCCGATCACCATGAATTGCCTATGTTGGAACGTACGGGGCATGGGGAATACCCGTACGTTCACTGCCCTGCAAAGGGTTGTCAGAAAATACTCCCCGAGTTTGGTGTTCTTATGCGAGACGAAGATAAAAGCCAATGTGCCCTTGTGTCAGTTTTGGATGTCTGTAGTGGGTGGATGGATTTGGTGGACCAAGAAGAGGTCGCTAAGAGTGGTATGGTGATGTGGATGATCTGGAATAGCAGAAACGCCAAAGTCAATGGGGGGCTGGTCAGATCACCGGAGGATGCAACCGAGAGGGCTGTTCTGCTGCTGAAGGAGTTCCAATGCGCAAGGGCCTCATCAGAGTGTGGCCGATCTAGGGAGCAATCAAACAGGCAGTCGGTTTGGACTCCTCCGCAGGAAGGTGAGTTGAAGCTGAACACTGATGTGGCTATAAGGCCTGGTTTTCATTCTGTAGGAGTGGGGGCAGCCATCAGGGATGACAGAGGGTTTGTGGTTGTTGCAATTGCTAAGGTTCTAAGGGGACAGTTCACCCCGGATGTTGGCGAACTCATGGCGCTGCGGGAGGGCCTGTTATTAGCAAAGTCGCACCATCTTAGATTAGCTGAAGTCGAAATGGATGCAGTGAATGCGGTGTCCCAGGTTTGTTCCTGCTGCAGTTTTAGAGGGGATTCCGACATTGTTGTAAGTGATATTAAGGCCCTTTGTAAAGAGGTTAAGGTGGGAAAGTGCCAAGCCATTTCCAGAGAGGGGAACCGCTTGGCACACGACTTAGCTTCTTTGGCTTTATCCTCGTTGGAGGATTTCCATTGGCATCTCGTTGATGTCGCTTGTATTTTCCCCGCGGCTGCTCGGTCGTGCGGGCTCGTGGTTTGTTAATCGATTATGTTTATTTCAAAAAAAAAATAAAAAATACTTATATATATTATTACAAAATACTTTTATATTTATACTTTCACATACGGATATTTAATGGAAAAGAAAAATATTTAGTATTATCCAAATGCATCAAATCAATTTGATATTTCAAGAGAGACCACAACATATCCCAAGCACATTACAGAGTGCTTTAATATCACATACAATATTTAATGGAAAAGGGTAATATCACATACAATATTTAATGGAAAAGGGTAATGCAGCCACACCCCTAGAAAGGGTAATGAAGCTGCTCACCTCCTGGCTGCTCAAGCCTTGAAGACAGGTTCTGTAAATGTTTGGCATGATGCCAACCCCTGTGTCCTGTCCTCTTTGCCGTAATACAAGCGGTTTCATTTCAAAAAAAAAAGAGAGAGACCACAGCATGAAAGGTCAAAATAAAAGTTGGAAACTTAGGCTGTCCAGTTATTATCAAGGACAAAATAAATGAGAGAGCCTTTCAACGAATTTTCTACCACTCAATTGAGGTTGGATGATCGCTCTCTTGATATATTAATTATAAAAAAGAAGCAATGTATCGTGACAAAATTCAAAATTTGACATCAATATAATTCTACATGGAATGAAAAAAGTAAATGAGCTACTTTTCAATTTGAACTGTTTTAGATATTTTTTTCAAAACAAACATGACCCCATCATTTTCTTTTCTTTCAAATATATATATTTATATATATATATATGTAACCATTGAAATGGAAAGTGGATACTTGATTACGCAACCAACGCTCAATCACAATCAACCCACATGTTCATGCGTCATTTTCTTCTCTTTCAAAGTTCATTATTGATTTTTTTATTTTTTATTTTTTTGGGAAGAAATTCGTGATTGATTTTTGATATAATTCAATTAGATTCTTTTTTCTGTTAATTAGGAAATTGTTACATGATTTTATTTTGCATAGTATTCCCATTAACTGGTCTGGTTCAACATCACTATAAGATGTCTTAATGATTTTTAAAACAAAACACATCTCTCTGTCTAATCACACAACTCAAATATGATTAATCTCAACATAAATAAGCAAGTTACCATTTAACCTTGTATTTCTCATTCAGTTAATAGAGTAAATTGAAAAAAAAAGAAGAGATTTTAGGGCTTATTGACTAAATATAGTAAATTAAAATTTGACATTTTAAAATTTATTGATTAGATGTATGTCAAATTAAAATTATTAAATATTAAAAGAAAGAATAAAAACTTATTTAAATAATATAAAGTTATTATTGATTTAGAACATAGGAACAATTGTCAAGATTTTGATGACACAAAAAAATTGTTACTGTTGATTAAAAATAAATGATAAAAAGGAAATTTAACATTGGTTGCTAGAAGACAATAAAATTGGAAAATAAATAATAATTTAAAATCAGGAACCCATAAAAGAAATTACGTATAAGGAAAAATTTGAAAATTTAATTAAATAGATATATATATATATATTTTTTGTAAGAATTTGAGGGGAGGCAAGTGTATATATATATATATGTATGTCTGTATTGGGTCCACCACTGATACCACCAAACTTCAATTCACGTTAAACACGGTCATTATTATCTACATAACTAGCTTACCAAGTCAAGTCCTTAACTTTCCACAAACAAAGCAGATAAATTCACAAATTCCAGTCCAGGAAATTAAGAGGGGTGTAATCAATCTAAATTTTTAATGACTTTTATAGAATTTAAAAGTTTGGATGTATTCAATATAAACTTTTAAAGACTCTATAAAAGTTACGTGGTATTCAATATAGACTTTTAATGATTTTTAAAAGTCTATAAAAGTTATGAGGTATTTAATCAAGACTTTTGAAGAGTTTATAAAAGTTATGAGGTATTTAAAATGTTAATGACTTTTATGGAATTTTAAATTTTAATAACTTTAGAAGACTTTTATAGACTTTTATGTTAAATTTATAACAATCAAACTTCATAAATTCTCTATCACTTCCCTCAAAAACTTTTATAGACTTTTGTTATTGATTATAAAAAGCAAATCTCTTCTCATCCAACAAAAAAAAAAAAAAAAAAATACAAAAAAAACAAAACAAAACGAAAAAAACAAACCTTACAATCTCTTTTATATTTAAATCGCCCCAAATTCAACGATGATCATAAAAATATTTCACTTATTTTTTTTTTTAAAGACACACAAATATATATATATATATATATATATATATCACTCCTACTTTATTGTGAATTATAATGGTCGATATTTTTTTTCTATGTTCAAATTGTTAGCTTTTTAGTTTTTAAATCTTATTAGGCCTCTTCTTTTTCTAAGGACATCAATTTATTATTTTAAAGAAGATTTCAAGTTTGAATCAAAGTTGAGGAATTAGATATCAACAAAATAAATTTAAGAAATGAAACATTTTATAATTTATATTTATATATATAAAATACCCAAAAAAAAAAATACCTAGATGGATATTGATTCAAATCATCTTATTATTCTTATGATAAATTGTACAACTATTATTAACGATTGTGTTGTAAACCAATAGATTATCATTTCTTATGTACAAATAATGAAAATAGAACTCACAAATATATAGATAAAAAATCTTATTGCTTTAAAATCAATTAAATTAATAAATGAAATCTTTGTTTTTTATAATACAAAATAAAAGGAAAAACCTCTATTTCAAATAAAAAAGAAAAAAAATATATTTGGAGATTTTTTAGCTAGTGGTTTATTTTAAAAATTAAAATTTTAGCTAGTAGTAAAATTTTTAGCTAGTGGTTTATCCTTATTACATGTTAGAGAATTTCTTGAACTTTTACTTTTGATTAGTTAATTTGATTAGTATAGTAATCAATTTTGATATTTGTAACATATCATAAAATTAATCAGTTTGAATTTTGTAAAACATTAGTTTTGATAGTTGTTTTTCACAAGTTTATTTACACTATGTTAAAAGAAATTTTTTTTTATTGAAATGAGAAATATAACTTACAAAAAGTATAATTTGCGGCACGAGTTTGTCAAAGGAATATATTGTTATTTTAAAAGTAAATAAAAATCTATTAAAATTTATCAATATTTATGAGTCTTCATTATCTTCATCATGATTAGTTAATGAAATGACGATTTTAACTCAATTCTTGAGACTCAAGAACAATAAAGAGAGTATACTAACAAATGAAAGGCTGTTATAGCTGCTGATATGTGGAGCGATGTTGGTATTATTGATAAGACATTAGAGATTTTATTTTTCATACAAGAAATAAAATAAATAATGAAACGTTTAAAATACTGGGTATTTTGGTTATCAACTTATGTAATTGAAGTGATTTTACTTTTATTTCATGTACCATACTTTTTCATTATTATTGACATGATAAATATAGTTTTATTAACTTAGAAAGTGTATATTATATTATAAGTTAGTGAAATATTAGTCTATGAAATTAAGTAGAAGTCTATAAAAGCCAATAAAAGTTTATAAAAGTCTTTCATAATTTCTTTTAAAAATTTATCAAAGTTAATGAAAGTCTTTTACAAAAGAGTTTATAAAAGTCTGTCAGAGTCTTTCATGAATCTGTAAAGTCATTAGAAGTCTATGAAATTCTACAAAAATCATTCACTGAAAAAAGTCTATGAAAGTTTTTCAAAATCATGATTGAATACACCTCCCTAAGAGAAACATCAATACTTACTGCAATAGAGTATCATGAAACAATCTAATTAAATATATTCCCACCACCGTTTAAACACAACTTTATATCTATTAAATAAACAACAAACAATCAAGTTTACAATCAAAATCATCGACTTACAATTTTGATCAAACACATGAAACCAAAAAAGAAAGAAGAAAATGAAACGAGAGAGAGAAGTGACGGCAAGTGATAGTAATGAGTGAAACGAGTGACGGCTAATGAAACGAATGAAAAACTTATCAATGACTAACGTCTCACTGACTAATGAGAGACGAATAGCCAAATTCACAATGACGAGAGACAAGCATTATAGAGTTGGGAGAATTGAGATGAGAGATGAGACTGAGTGAAATAGTGGTTGGCGTTAAGGTTTGTGATCTAAAAGAGAAAAAAGGAGTGTGTGTTTAGTGTTTGTCAGCCTTTTATACTTTATTTTTTTTTTTTTTAAATGTTGGGGTTAGATTTCAAGTCAGGTAGGTTTTTCCAACCCAAAACCAAATCAAAATAAAAACAATTCGGTTTTTTATATTAAAACCTAAACCGATCCGAAAACAAGTTGAAAACCAATATCTTTGGTTCAGTTCCAATTTTTTGCCCACCCATAATACACACAATTTTTTTTTAAAAAAAATCTCTTCCCCTAATATATGAGTGAAATTGAAATATCTAGATATAAAATCGTTTTAGTTAAGCAAAAGTATTCTTGTATTAAACCCTTTTAATTAACAAGTTAAGAGTGCAAGTACATCTGGATGAGTGATGTACATTCCCTCCATCATTTAATAAAAATGTTAAACTCTTATCATATGTATTTACAAGTATATACGAATAGATAATCTCTCTAATGTAATTATCGAAATAGATATTTTCTTATTGTGTGATGATATATAAAAACTACGCATTTAATAGTTGGATTTAGTAATATGAGGGAGTAGTCAATCTCAAGAGTAAAACTACAAATACAATAGTTGATCTCATAAGAGATATTAAGTTTACAATAACTGATGTTGATAGACTTTGACAAACACGAACTTTATAAATGTTGAATTAAAAAAAAAAAAAAAAAAAACTAGAAAAGAAGGAATAAAGTGGAATGAGGAATTGATGGTCAGAGATAAAATGCATCCCAACTCATCAAAGATGGCTATATACCTTTCCTTTTATCTTACCTTAATTATACGAGTTTAAGTCCCATCAAAAGTTATAAGTTTTACGTAAATATTATTTTTCTATGGCTGGAGATTTTTTTATTTTAAATGTATATTTGGAAAAAGTTGTCTTCCATTAAATAAAGTAAATATTCGAATATAATATTTAATTTTAATAGACGTTTTAATCTATTTCGTATCAGATAAAAATAAAAATGTTGGAGACACAAACTCGGAGCCACGAGGGGCGGTGGAGATAAAATTTGGGGCACATAGAATTTGATTGGACACCGTCCAAGATGAATCATTTGTGGCTGCTTTTTCCTTTTCGTTTTTTTATTTGGTTTTTGTTTGGTTGTGTTTTGGGGCCATTGGCTGCTTTCAAAATGCATTTTCTTCTCCACAATGTGGGGGCAGGGGCACCGTAATCTTTTGTTTTTGTAAGGCCAATAATTTATAGTCCATTTTGTGTATTTATGATGCAGACGTCAATGACGGCTACATGTATAACCCACTGCCTGCCGCTATTAGATGTGTGAATGGGCAAAAAATCTAATTATTCTTATGCAAGTGTCACAGATGGTGAGAAAACTTATATAGTGTCATCTCTTGTTGTGAAATAAATTTTCAGAATTTAATTTTAAAATCAGTTACTAAATATATAAGAGTAAATCCATTTCACGTCACACATAATAAGAAATAATTATTTACTTAGGTATGACATGTTATTGTTATGAAATAAAATTTGAAAACTTAGATTAGAAATCAGTTGTTAATTATGTAAAAGTAAATCTATTTAACAACACTTGATTTAGGAATTGGTTTGAATAAAACCAGTGCATAGAGGAGAGAGAACAATAGTTGACAGTACATACAGATAATTTTTATGGAGAAATTTTTTATAATTTTTTAAATTAATGTATGTAAGGATTTTGATGAAATTTGATAAATTTCAATTGCTTCTAATAGATTATGAGAAATTGGGATAATAAAATATGTATGTAAATATATTTTGAAATTTTTTTCAATACAAGATTTCTTTTTTTCAAGTTTTCATATATTCTTTCCATTTTTAATGTTCCATATAAAAAAAAAAAGGGGAAAAACTAAAATTTTTAGTTTTGGAAAAACTTTTTAAATGATTTTTTTCTTTTATACTTCATAAAAAATCTCATCAAATTGAATTGAAATTCTTTGAAATTTCTCAAAATCTTGGTGAATGTTAATATAAGCAATCTCTTATTAGAAAATTACTATACATATGCACAATTTTTGAAAAATTAAAAAACGAAAAAAAAAAGCTTTAAACATTTTTAAAATCTTCATTAATTTTTACTATGTTTCATCTAAAAATATGTAATTAAACATCTTAGCGGTGGTTAACATTCAAAAATTATTTTCACAAATAATTGGTATGTTTAATTGCAACTAATCAATTTATAACAATAGCAAAAAAATCATAGTGCTGACTCAAATTTGTACTTAAATGATACAATATATGAGTTGTCAATACTATATAAATTATAAGATAATATAATTATTACAACTTAAATATCATATTTGAACACAAATTTTGGGAATTTTTTTTTGACAACCTGGCATGGCTCAAAACAAAATAGAGATGCACGTCTAGTCACACTCACAACTTACATGTAAATATATTTTTTCCTTTCAAACATATTAGGAGTTCAAATTTTATCTTAAGCATGTAAAAGTAGGAATATATATCTCAACAAATCCTTTAAAAATGTTTGTGGCCTTGTAGCACAGACCAAACTTGGCTTTTAAGCCAAAGTTCGAGACCCTATGTCCTCATCTCGTTCAATAAAAATAGAATTTTCTTTTATTTATATGAATTATTTCTCACCTTAATGTGAGCGACTTCTAATCATATAGAGTTATTTATCCAAACCTTATTATTAGAATTTTATCTTTTGATTTTGGTTATTTTTTGAATTTGCTTCGTTACGTAAAAGTAAAAGATCCTTTAAAAATACTAATATATATTATAATAATATATTTTTACACATGTGTTGTCAGAACAGTTGACAACAGTCAAAATTTTACCTGATAAAATAGAATAAATAAAACAAATTTAAAGAAAATCCGGATATATACTTCCAGCATTTCCAGAAAAGGTAGAGGGTTGAGAGAATGCAATAGAAACATAATAGTAATAACAGTGGAACCCACCAAAACAATTAAAAAATAATTAAATAAAAAAAGGGAGAGAGAGAGGAAAGCGTATCTTCACTTTAAAAACTACAACAAAATACAAAAAAGACAAAGTGGGTAGTGTAAGTGGTTTAAAGTTGGTGATATTGTTGTCACTCTCATGGCAAGGCTTAGGATTTGAGTTGAGGTCTTGATCAATTTCTAAATTCAGTGGATTTGCTGGCAAGCGTTTTCATTTTCATCTCCAAAAGTTCTGATTTTTTTTTTACCTCTGTATCTCAAGGTATGCATTCAAGATTTTATTTTTAATTATTTTTAATTTATTTATTTATTTATTTATTTATCTGGGCTTGATATGTATGTCACCAACAGCTTTGTATAGGGTTTGTTGTTGTTGTTGTCTATACCAACTTGTTTATGATCTCTTCACTTAAAACCTTGCAGATTAGATTATTGAATTTTCAATTTGCAGGGAATCATTTCTGGGGAAAGAGGTTGGTTTTGTCTGTTTCTGATGATGATGAAAGTTTAGTTTTTTATTTTTACTTTGGTTCTTTTTTTTTTTTTTTTTTGGTGGTGGGGGGTTTTGGACTGAAGAAATAGAGTTCTAATTGTGAGAAAGGTGATGTTCTTGTGATATGATTTCTGGGTTTTGAAATCCAAGAATTGGGATTAGTACTTTTAGTTGGTTAAGAGTTAGGATCAGGATTGTAAGAGCAAGTGAGCCTTTGGATAGTGTTGAGTGTTTTGGTGCAAAGCTATGGGTGAGATCATTGAGAGACAGGGAAGTTTAGAGGGGGTGACGATGGAGAAGCAGCAGAGTTTTCACGGTGTGACTGTTGAGATGGCGGGTAGCAGTCGTGGCCCTATGGAGAAACAGCAGAGTTTCCGTAGTGTTACTTTTGAGAAACAGCCGAGTAAGGTGATGGAAAAACAGCAGAGTTTTCGTGGCTCGAGTACTGAGAAACAACCAGGTACTCGTGGTGTCATGGAGAAACAGAAGAGTTTCAAGAATTTCCGTGTAGTGATGGAGAGGCAGCTAAGTTTTATTGGTGGCAGTGAGAGGAAGAAGAGTAAGGAGTCACCTGGAAAAAGAGGTGACCAACAGCTGCATTTGGCGGCTCGAGCAGGAAATTTAAGTAGAGTTAAGGAAATTCTGCAGAATTGTGATGGTGGTGATTCTAAGGAGTTATTGTCAAAGAAAAATCAAGAAGGGGAGACTCCTCTGTATGTGGCTGCAGAGAATGGGCATACTATGGTCGTTGCAGAGATGTTGAAACATATGGACCTTGAAACTGCTTCAATTGCAGCCAGGAATGGATATGATCCATTTCATGTAGCAGCAAAGCAGGGTCATCTTGGTAAGCTATCAGTCTGATTTTGCATTTTGTGGTAGACAATTATAATTATTGTTATTGTTATTGCTTAAGCTTGTTGATAGCAATTCCAGACTTTGTCACAGAATGGCTTTCTTAAATGTTTGGGGAATATAATGGATTGAGTTTTATGACTTAATCCATAAAAAGAGACAGTACACAAACAAATACAGAACTCCTTTGTGATAAAGTTTGGATATCAACAACCTTCTCATGTCCCTGAGCTTTCAACAATTCATTTTTAAATGTCAACTAAATGCCATCCAAGTAAACAACCAAAGCTGAAGACTAAAAGAAGGAAATGGATGTGCTCTATTAATGTTTTGAGATTGTAACCCATTCACTTTGTAATATGGAAACCTAAGGTCATGAAAACTATAATATTAAGAATACCAATACACAAGGCTAACTATAATATTAACATTAACTATAATATTAACCTTGTTCATCTAGTATCATTAGTATTGTATTATGTTATAGTTTTAGTGACACTATAGCTTTCATATTACAATGAGAATGATATGTAGCTTCAATAGATAAATATGGTTTATCTGCTTCTGTCTTCAATCTTGAGTTTTGGTCTTTCACTTGGGTGGCATTTAGCTGCTATGTGAAAGTAAATTTCTTTAGGTCATTGTCTCGAGACAAAATTAGGATCCTTGGGTCATTACAAAACTTCATTATCTTAAGGTCCAACTAAGTTTCATCTGTCAACGTTTATGCTTAAGTGGTAAACAGTTAAGTGCATGCAACTCTGCAATTATGTGTATGCTTGTGTTTCGTTTACTTAATTTTTATAGTGGAAATTACCAAAATTAATAATCTAAAATAAGGGAAATTCATTTTTTAACCAGAAACAAAACTTACAAGTGTTTTTCACCAGATTGAAAAATTTAATTTCTGTCCATAACCAGAAATTACAGTGTTGCAGGAAAAAAAAAAAAAGATTTCTTTCTTCTTGCTCCTTTTTTCTTTCTTTCTTCATTCTTCCTCTTTACTCATTCTTTCTTCTTCACTCATCTTTTTTCTTTTGTTTCCTCCTTCGTAAATATAATTAGATGTTAAAATTATACTAAAAACTTGTTGACATCACAAAATCCGAGAAGATTGTTAGCAACAAATTGACTTGTGAGAGAAAGAAGTTTATGGAAGAAAAGCTTGTTTTTTTTTTATGTTTTGTTATTAAGATTTTTTTTCTTCCTCAGATATACTCATTGGAGTTTTAACGTCATTAAGTGCATAATTTTTTCATGTATTTTGCATAATTTTAAGTTGGTTGAATTATTGGTTCGAAATCTCATTTTTGTAGTTAAGACCAATTCTTTCTCTTCTAATCAATTTACAAGTTAAATTCTGACCCAAAAGAAACTTGCAGAGGTGTTGGAGGAACTTGTGGGCGTATTCCCTAATTTGGTTATGACCACGGACTCGTCCTGTACAACCGCTTTACACACAGCTGCTGCTCAAGGGCACATTGATGTGGTCAATTTGCTTCTTGAAACTGACTCAAATTTAGTTAAAATAGCCAGGAACAATGGTAAGACTGTCCTCCATTCAGCAGCAAGGATGGGCCACCTGGAAGTTGTGAGATCCCTACTGAGCAAGGATCCAAGCACTGGTTTTAGGCCTGACAAAAAGGGGCAAGCTGCTGTGCACATGGCCGTAAAAGGGCAAAATGAGGAAATTGTGCTGGAACTAATTAAACCTGACCCCTCGGTTTTGAGCTTGGAAGACAATAAGGGAAACACTGCATTGCATATTGCCACAAAGAAGGGCCGTACTCAGGTGCACACCCTTATGTCTTTATCGTACAATAAGTGTCATTTCCTTAAATTTTATCTAGTTCTACATGCTACAAAAATTTTAGTGTACAATTTGCTGCATGGTTCTTACTACTACTCAACATGAGGTCGAAATCTGGCATATCAAGATTTATTTTTCTACTTTAAACCTTTTACTAGGGGAATGTTTTTTTTTAAACTGCAGTATAGATGAACTAGGATTAGGATTTTTAGATGAAGCATATAAACTCAGCTGATGTCCATCAGGTCATTTAAAATTTCTTAGAACCTACTCTTGATTGGTATTACAATCTCTAGTAAAACTTGGCTTCTTTTGATTGCAGATTGTTCGCTGTTTATTAGCAATTGAGGGAATAAACATCAATGCACTAAACAAGGATGGGGAAAGCCCACTTGACATTGCAGAAAAACTTGGAAATGCAGAACTTGTTTCTGTATTGAAGGAAGCAGGAGCCACCCATTCTAAAGACCACGGAAAGCCCCCAACTGCAGCGAAGCAACTTAAGCAGACTGTCAGTGACATAAAACATGATGTGCAATCCCAACTCCAACAGACCCGTCAAACTGGCTTCAAGGTCCAGAAAATTGCAAAGAAACTGAAGAAGCTACATATTAGTGGACTCAACAATGCTATAAACTCAGCAACTATTGTCGCAGTGCTCATTGCTACTGTTGCTTTTGCTGCCATCTTCACTGTGCCTGGACAGTATGTTGAGGAGGAAACACCAGGGAAAACTCTTGGGCAAGCCCACATTGCAACAAGTACAGCTTTCATATTATTCTTTGTGTTTGACAGTCTTGCGTTGTTCATCTCTCTGGCTGTCGTTGTAGTCCAGACTTCTGTGGTTGTGATTGAAGAGAAGGCAAAAAGACAGCTTGTTTTTGTGATTAACAAGCTTATGTGGTTGGCTTGCCTCTTCATTTCAGTTGCTTTTATTTCTCTTACATATGTAGTTGTGGGCAAGCAATCTTGGTGGCTTGCTGTGGTTGCAACAGTGATTGGTAGTTCAATCATGCTCACCACAATTGGTTCTATGTGCTATTGTGTTGTTTTGCATAGGATGGAAGAGAAAAAAATGAGGAATATAAGGAGAGCTGAAAGCGGTTCTCGTTCTTTCTCTTTGTCCATGCATTCTGAGCCGGGGATTTTGAACAGTGAATATAAAAGGATGTATGCACTTTGAAGGAGGATTTTGTGGTGAGTTATTCCTCTATTTACATTGTGAGATAACTATTTGCTGCGCCCGCTCTATTGACTATTATATGACTCTTTTAAGTATTTAAGCCGAGGTGTCTCATGCCCTATGTGTATGATGAGATTAAACAATCATCCTGCTTTGGCAAATAAAAGGAGAAGCTATTGAGGCTGTTCACATTGTCAGCTGTTGCCTTACAAGCTTTCACATGGATGCGTTGGCGAAAAAGGTATCCTATATCTCTTCTCTTCTTCATTCTATGCCAATAGCATTGGAATGACCTTAGGATTTTGTTGAAGCTCAAGAGCTGCCTTGAGGTTTGAAATGATTGTCTACTCTATCGTCTGCTTTTGAGTTCTTACATCATCCATTCTCTGTTGTAATGTTGTAGTGATATATGATGTTTATAATCAAATAAAAGTAGTTTTCTCTTCTCCTGCTCATGATGTTAGTTCAACTTCATTCTTCATATATTTTCTACATGCAAGACACAACAGGAAAAGAAAATTTCCAAAGCTCAAAGGTTCTTTCTATTTGCTTACAACAAAAGAATATTAACTGACAACTTTATAGGTTCAGAAACATATTTACTACAAAAACAAAAACAAAAACAAAAATTCTCTTAAACCCTTGAAAACCCCTTTATCCAACACTTTAACATGCTTCAACTAATACTTGGACCCAAAAGAATTGAGAATTAGCACCTGATGATAAAATTAAGAAACCATAAACAAATTGAACCTAGCTAATACCGAGTCCAGTGGCATGGATGCTCCTCATATATTTACATCAGGAGTCTTGACTGAGTTGATAAAAGAGAGAACTGAATGCCTTTGACATCCTCAAGTTTTATGCATCTTTATCTGCCCTATACAGTTAGTGGTAACTTGTAATGCTAGCTTCTAGGGTTACTTATACTTCGTTGATCATCAATAGCATCTGAGGGACTGCGCCCCAGTTGCCGAAGATCAGTCCGGCTACCTGAATTACCCACTTGTGCTTTCTTTGAACCATTGGTTTTTGAGTCTATGCGGAGGGACTTGGCTGAGAAGCAGTGACGAACTCGGATTTGGTGCCTTCTTGTTTCAGTTGAGCAACTGCCTTGGACTATGACAGCCAAGACGACTTCCTTATCGCGGGTGTCTTCGCACCACCAGTTTTGAGGGATCCCATCAACGTACTCTTCTAAAGTATGGAATTCTTCATGATGTACAGACACATCTACATAACTATCAGGTTTGATCATGCCAGCAGCTGGTGTGATCTGAATCCAACAGAACGCAAGTAGATATAAGCTACTTCATGATTGATGTCGCAAATCACATAAACAACGAAAGGCAAATCAAGATTGTAAAGAATAACAGAAATTATAACGGCATCTATGATACTAGTCACGATAAATGATTCCAAGATATGTTACATAACAATTCGAATTGCTTGCATAAAACAGACTAATGAAAAACCAAATACCTCGAGCCATCGTGGCAAACCAAAGGAGCCCCTTGCACGATATTCGTATGTTTCCTCTTCATCCTTGACAGTTGACTGACCTTCACAGATGATTTTATAGACTGCTTTATCCTTCAAACTTTTGTTGGTGATTCTAAGAGCATATGTGTCTTGGTTTTGAAGGACAATGGTGTCAGTGCCAAGTGTAGTTTCAGGAACATAGCTTAATTCTTCAAGCGTGGATCTGACAGTTTCATTAGTTTTCATAATTTCCCCAAACGCTTGTCTCCTCACTGATCTATCAGCATGAGCAATTTTGACATGGAATTTACATTGGACAGGTTTGTGATCACTCTCATTCACATCCATGCAAGCCTCATACCTGATAAACATTGGATAGCCATATTGTAGGACAGATAAAAAAAGGTGGAGGATCAAGGAACAAATCAAACATAAAACATACAGATAAAACATACAGCAATATTGATGAGACAACAGGGCAGTCCAAAGTGCAATCAGTCACAGGCTCTGTCCCTGACCGACTGTCACGATATATTATTCTGTCACACCAAGCAGGAATTCGCTTTTTCTCCCCAGAATCATATCCTGTCGATTGAGAAGAGGAGATTTGGTTATGTGAACATGTATTTTGATTTAAATAAATAGTATGAAACTAGTAGTAGCCTTAGTACCTGCTAAACCAGGTCGGTTTCTTTCAAATTTGTAAGTTGGAGGGAACCTTATGATTGCTTCTCGCATTCCTTGGAAAACTCTGCCTGCTTTCATCTCTGCCCTCAGCTGGTCCTTCTCTCTGAGCCAGTCAAAGCATCTTTGCGAAACAAAGTCTCTTGCTTCATCGTAAGATATACCAAAAAGTCGATAATTGAAATCACCAAAAAATATGACCATATCTGCTTCACCTAAATCAGTCTTCAAATCTTCCATTTGTTTTTTCTGATCTGAGGAAGAACCAGTCTTGTTTTTCTGATCAGAGCTAACAGCAGTCTGTTAAAGCCACCACAGGACCAGTAAATCATAGGCTATAAGGGACATTATTGATAATAATGAACATAAATTAGTACCAAGGACATACATTTGTGCCTTTGATCATGTGAACAGCAGTTGTGACACCAGCTGCAAGAGAAACCATCCATGGCAACCCAGAAGAGTAAAGCAGCCAGAATAAATATGTGCACAAGGCAAGAGAGCAATACAAAAACAGGTATGGCACCATACCAGCTGCAGAATTGAGTAGGTTTGCTGATCTACTGAAGACCATTGTTCTATAAATATGATCAAAATCAGCATTCCGGCGGGCTACTGCTTCCAAATGTGCAGCCAGGTGACAGTTGACAAAGCAAATGGTTCGGTCGTAGACTCTGATTCTCAAACCTACACCTCCCTAATTGGGTGCCCGTGGATTTCAATTTCTAATTTTCTGTTACAAGACACAATAATATATAAATGGATGATCAAGATAGATAGCATACAAACCTTGTTTCCAATTGCACGACCAAAGCCACATGGAACTGCCGCAGCATCAACATCTCCAACATGTGTTCTCAGATTCTTTCTTACCCTGAACAATGTTAAGGACATCAATAGAGCACAGAGAAGGAACATCATTGCACACTACAAGTTAAATATTAAATCATTTACCAAAGTGATATGAGCAAGCCTGCCAGCTGCCTCGAACCCATACGTTCAAAAGTTGTTCCTTCTTCTAAGGCCTTTCCTATTGTGTCTTGCCACCACTGCCCAATAGCACTCCCTTCAAGTCCTACCTACATTTGGAATTTTACTGGTAAACACGAGAAGAAGCACATACATACAAAATCCATCAGTAAAGAAAGTGATCTTACAGTTTCTTTAGCTGCAGACATTGCAAGGAAACCTGCACCCATCTCCACTTCTTGCAACCCAACAGCAATAATGCCAACATCTGATGAAACAGAACCCAGCCATGACATTAGTGAATCATGAGAGGCTCTTCCTTGACCAACATTCCATGTTCCAATCAAAATTCTGATATTGTCCCTTCTTATATACGTTGCTTCTTTTGCAGCCAATTCTGTCCTTAACAAGCCGTCAAGTGGTCCTGGCGATGTGATGCTCCATCCTCGTATACCACCATGAGTAGCCAAGCTATAGATATAACCCTTCCCAACAGCCAGCTTTATCACAGGACTACTATGAGCAACCCATGATGCAATCAGGTTCCCCTCAAGGTCTATTATTTGGATGTAGCCACTAACGTAGCCTACATATATTCGCGATCCATAAATGCAAAAGCATTGAACAGGGTAAGGATGGTGAGTAACATCTTGCAAGCGATTTCCATTTCCATCCCACTGCACAAGTAGGCCATTAGTACATCCACTCCAAATCATGCCATCTGCAGACATCACTATTGCTTCCGTTCTCTTAGTCTCTTCAACGAATGCACCTGCACCCCTGGTTGCAACTCTACGAACAGCATCTGCAGCTCCCATTATAGCATTACGTGACCGTTGCAAGAAACTAGTACCTTGAGATTTCTCCTTCTTTGATTGGGAAACAAATTTTACCTTCATCTCATCTTCTACTGGTTGATCTTGTGCTGATTGTGGCATATCTACTCGATTTTCAACCTGACCGTCTATACTAAAAACTCTCAGAAGCTCCTTTGTACGCGCATCCCTGCAGGATATCTGATTCTTAGTTTACACAAACAGAGAAAAGAATTGATGATGAAATAAGGATGTGAAACAAACACACACCATAGTGAGAAAAAAAGAGCCTGAGCACACCAAACTTTGGCTCTAACATGGTCAGATATCAAGCACTTGATCTCTGAAGAAGATATGCTACAAGCACCATTTACAGTGACTTGGCTCCTGAGGTCAATGAATGACCTCTCTACTAATAAAGCAGCCATGTGTCTCTCTTCTGGTTTAAGAGAGAGAGATTTTTCAATAGACTCCCATGGCCAAATCTTAATAATACCACCCTCTCCTCCTGACCATAGATCACCTGCAAGAGTTACATACAGTTCATAAATGTTACCAATGGCAGGGGTGCAGTTTGATTACACATAACTCTAAAAGGTTATATACATAACTCTATATTTTGCATTAATATTGTATATTAGTTCATTGATGAGTTAAAAATACATTTTTCTTCACTCGTGTATTTATCATCATTCTTCTCCAAACATGTAAGAGATTATGATAGCACATATAAAGCTTGTGATGGATTATTATTAAAGCTCGTAAAAGTAGCATGTGAGAACATATGCATGCATGCATGCACATTGAAAATTACCATGAGAGCTGAAAATCATGGTGAGGACAGGGCCACGATGCGCCTGCCACGACAAACCTTCCTTGAAAGGAGTTTTAGTATCCTCCAAATTCTGATCCATCTTCCACGACCTGATCTTCCCATCTTTATGCCCACTCCACACCACTTTGTTACCACTATCAACCATTAAACACATGGTCGGCGACGTGTTCACCGACTCATGAAACGGCGCCGCGTCCTCGTCTCCTCTCCTGACACGGTTGCTCAGTCCACAACCCACGTCATGGGCGTTGTCGAAGTTCCAGAACCTGACCCCACTCTCCTGACCAGCCCACAGCTGCGTCTCCGTACACGCTATGTTCCTCAAAAACTTCCCCACCTGCGTCTCCCTCAAAGGGTGGGGCCTCAGCTCCAGGCACGGTGGCCGACCCGGGTGCACCGCCGCCCGTGTCGGGACCTTGAAGATGCCAACTCCTCCACCGTTGCCTACGAACTCGGCCAGCGCCTGTGACTGCCTCGGCTCGTCAATGCAGAGGCCCTGGGAGACGTAGTCGTCACCGAACTCACTGGAAGCGGCTCCTCCAGCGAAGAATTCGTCGTCAGAAGAGTCGTACAACTGGTCAGCAGTGGAAGTGGGGTTGGGGAGCTCGTCGAGGCTGTGTTTACGAATGGCACGGTAGCTTTTCTCGCCAGTGCGAAGTTGCTGACTGTAGGAGTGGATTTTGCGGGGAGGCGGGATGGTGGGGAGTCCGGCCAAGGCCTCTCTGTCTTCCTCTTCGACGTGATCATCCATGATGGCACCTCCTTACTTACCTCCTGAGGGATATTGTCGGTTGGTGTTTGAGGGAAAATCTTGAAAAGAGAGAAGAGAGGGAGAGATCCGAAAGAGGAGGGGGCAAATGAGAGGTGAGACCGCCAAACTCTCAGGATTTAACGGTCATGAATGTTTCTTCTGCATGTACTACTTTTTCATTATTTTTTCTACTAATTTTTCTATAAATTTCACCAAACACGTGTTTCTTCCGTTTCCCAATCTAAACTTAGCCTGACACAACAAGTTTCAATTTTCACAAATAGAGTCCCCGTGTTGAGATTATACATACATACATACATACATACATCGGATAGGATCGGGGGATACAAGTTTTGACATAAATTTTGACACGATTTGTTGACCATTGGATGAGGAGAATTTTAATGGTTTAGATTTATTCACACCACTACATACAACTTCATTTTACACTCTACATAAATGTTTTCTCTCACCTTTCTCTTCATTATTACACTATCTCTCCTCTCTCCCATTAATATTAAAATCTCAATATTTAAATTATTTTTTTCTCACCTAATCCAATTATATTTAAAAACCCATCAAGAAATTTTTTTTTAAAAAAAAGCTACAATTGTTTTTTTTTTTTAACTTGAATAAATTTATTATTTAAATGATAATTTATTTTTTAAAATAGTTTAAACCAAATAATCTTTAGTAAGAAAAAATTTTTGGTTAAGTGTTTTGTGTTTTTGAAAAATAAAATCTATTTTACTTATTTTTGTTAGAAATTGTTTTTGAAATAAGATTTTTTTTTTTAGTGACAGTAAAAATTTTCTTACTAAAAATTGCTTGATTTAAACTATTTTTAAAAAATAAATCATCATTTAAATAATAAATTTATCAAGTTTTAAAAAAAAAAAAACAATTGCAACTTTTTTTAAAAAAAAAATTTTGATGAGTTTTTAAATATAATTGGATTGTGTGAGAAAAAAATAATTTAAATATTGAGATTTTAATATTAATGCGAGAGATGAGAGATAATGTAATAATGGAAAAAAAAAAAGAGAGAGATTGTGTAATAATAAAGAGAGAGGAGAGAGCTAATGTAATAATAAAGAGGGAGAGGAGAGAAAATATTTATGTAGAGTGTAAAATGGAATTGTATGTAGTGGTATGAGTAAATCTAAACTATTAAAATTCTCTTCATCCAATGGTCAATAAAATCGTGTTAAAATTTGTGTCAAAACTTATGTCCCCCGATCCTATCCCTACATACATACATACATACATATATATATATATATATTTCTACTATACTAGTGTTAGTACACCTGCCATTTTTATGTGAATGTACGTTAGGAAATATAGGTGGTCATAAAACACAAATCAAATACACACAATGCAGAACAATAGAAACAGACAAAATTGTTTATGTGTGGTTCAAGAAATCTCCATGTCGATGGAGCGTACGTACGGACACTCTTTCCATTATGAAACCATGTTTATAAACGAAAACTTTCTCTCTCTCTCTCTCTGTATCTCTTTCACTTGTGACTCTCACCTATAACCGCAACTCTCATGTGTAACCATTTTCAACACCCTCTCAAAATTTCTCTCTGTGATTCTCATCCTTTATGAAACTCTCCCACATGGTTATTTATAATTCAGAGATGCACAGGACTTCAAGCTCGGGTGAAATTTCCCTTTTTTTGAAAACGTTGGAGTCACGTAATATGTGACGCAATGAAGTTGCCATACTAGGTCGCGATCTGAAATCTTCTTTTGGACCATTTTCTCATCACTGACATATTTACTGATCAAGAATCCAAAAATAAGAAAAACGAACTTAATTCCAATATTTGAATTCCAGTGTTTACTAAAACTTTTTAGAATTAATTTATATGTACTCCACATTAAAATCAAAATCAAGTTCTTGCTGGAAATGGGAATCTTGATTCTTTCCTGTCACCTTCAGAATCAAGTTACCTTTCAATATTTTTATATGTTATGTAATTAACTTTATTTTATGATTTTATCCCTATATTTTAGTTTAGTAAACACTTAAGCAGAAATTTTAATTTGACTTCAATTTTAATTCCTAAAAGTTAATAAACAGAGGGATATAATGTAATATTGTAATATTGTAATTTAATCCCGACTCAATTTCATTCCCTTTTTACTAGAATTTGATTCCTTTATTTTCATTTGTACTTAGTAAACACCCCTTGAGGTTTACTAGGAATACAAGCCAAAATCCTAACTCATTATAGCTATGAAAGTTTAGCATCTCAATCATGATACAATAAGAAATCTCAATCATTCTTGTAACAACAATCTCAATTATCATGACAACACAAAATTTGAATATAAATTTTCATTGTATCCAATATTTAGATGGCGTGAAAATCATTAATCTTGTTAACTAGTTTTCAATTATGATAAGCAACACAATCTGAAAATAGATTTTAAATTTTTCATTATCTCCAATTTCTTAATCATGATAGAACAAGAAATGTACAAATAAATTCTTGTTTCTTTTAATATCTCAATCATGATACACTTCAATTACTTTTACTAAGGAGTGTATTTAAAACAAATATCCCAACGAAATTACACCTTTTGTGTTGATCATTATATATCTCCTAATCATGATATGTTTTTGAAATCATAAAACATGTTAAATTCACTTGATTCAAGTCAACTTCACCATACCTGAAAACATGATGTTTACTTTTCAATCTATAAAACACAGCTTAATCCCACATATATAATAATTCCATCTTAGATAATTTATTTTATAAAATCAATTACATTCATGGCCTGGAAAAACTAATAGTCAGATTGCTCAATGTGCCTGAGAAGTAAAATATGAAGGAATACAAGTGACCGTTTTAGTCAAAGTTCATATAGTATACAGATCAAAATAATGAAAAACAATTTACAATACTTACTCAAGTATAAATGTAGAATATAATCCAATACAATAATTCAATATTAACAGAAGATTGAGTTATAGTTTGTATGAGTATTTTTTAAGCTATAGAAATTTAAAGAAAATGATTTTACTATCAAATGTGAGTATTTGAATAAACTTTTTCTATGGTACAACACTCACAGCATCCCTTCTGCCAAATTGATAAAATGATTATGACCATTGTTAAAGCAAGGATTCGATTACAGACCTCTTCCACCTTCCAAGCTTCTCCCTTCCCTGTACAAGTTGTCAAATTTAGAGCACCTCAACGATAAAACAATCAATGCCATTACGTAATCTTCCAATTTTTCGAATTTGGACTACATGGAACACTATTTATGGTCTATGTAAATGCATCCAAAACACCGGTATTAGCTTATACTTTGAAACGAAACGGATCTACCTATATTTGTGCCAAACGACGGGACACTTTAGACAATGACGTTCCAGCTCCTAAATAGATTTAATGGAGGCATATTACATGTCACAGGGGTACTGTTACATATCCAAACGATGGGACACTATTTAAGTTAAGCTTTTATGTTTAAAGATAAAAATAGATATCATCAACTTTGCACCTCATAATTTCACCTGCCCAGTAATATCATTTGCCACAGTTGCGTCAAGCCACTTTGTGGCAATGGCCGGCGAGCATCCTAGAGAATTTACACTTGATTCTAAATAAGGCATGGCTAATTTAGCTAGCTTATGATCATCACAGATAAAGTGTAACAAGAACAATATTTACATACCCTTCGAGGTTCAACAGCGAGTTCATTGTCTACAATAGATACTGCCTGAAAACCAGTAGGATGTAACACCTCTTCATAACTGCAACAAACAGAATTCATAATGATAAATGTACTTTAATGAAGACATAATAATTTTTATGGATTAAAATTATTTTTTAGTAGTGTCTAGTTAAAACCAAATTAAAGGTAGTGAATATTACTCAGATACGGATACTTTGTAAGGGGGTCCACCGACGTGATCGTCTATCTGCCACCAAATATTTTTAGATTTCAGTACAAGCATTGGAAAATAAACAGCCAAATTGGTTCTAACTTCTAAGTATGTCAAAATGTTGATTTTCATTAAATCTTTGTTAGACATAAAGGATTATGCCAGAGATGAAAAGACTCTGATTTTGGAAAACTACCTTTTTCACAGAAAGGTTTATATATAAACATCCTGGAACTGAGGTGGTTTTAAGAATCATAAGATGGTATTATCTCTGATAGCAATACTTATAAACACAGTATAAAAAATGGAAAAGAAAGATATTTTACTGGATACATCAGTGTGATAAGCTCTCCATTTGGTTTTAAGTTGTCCCTAATTTTCTGTGCCCAAGCTAATCTCATGTCTGGTTCAATAGCACAAAAGAATCTGCACCATCAACAAGGTGATCAAGATCTTACTGATGGGACAAATAGACCAACCTAATGCTTACTTACGTATAATCAAAAATGAGATCAAACAACTCGGTTGGGTGCCAGGTGAAGAAGTCTGCCTTTACGAAGGTTACATACTTGGCATTTGGTGACAAGGAAGAGAACTGCCTTGACATTTACACAGATGATTAGATTGCAAAATGTTCAAGAACTAACTAGATTTAACAAAAAGTAGTTTGAATGACCTATCTTGAAAGTTGAAACTAAGTGCATATTTTAAAGAATCCAAATACTAATATTTAGTGATTTTCATTGACCGGCCATCCATTTTACAGAGCAAACAAACTTCCATGTAACCTTTGGAAACAACACTAAGATACATCATGCACTGTAAAATTTATTGCAGCTGACAAAATTTGAGTACTATGACCTGATAATAGGAATGGAATAGTTTTGTTTGTAATTAATTAAAAGCAGATTACATCAATTACAAAAGGATAGAGAAATTAATTTACTACTACTTGCAACAATGTAGTTTTGTGCAAGAAAAGAAAGAGGATTATTCTTCTTACCAATGACCCATATGTTTAGCATCATAGTCATGTTAGAGACATATAATAAGAAATTTTGCATGTGCCATGTCCGGGTCCAGTGCACAGAGCACAGACCATATAGTCATGTTTTTTCTAAGCTCGCTCTGTCTAACAGTTCATATGTATACAATAGCATAGACAGAAACTAAGACAATTTGCATCAACTCCAAAATAGGGTTACAGGAACTGAGAAGTCTCAAGGCAAAGCAATAACAACATCAATGAGAATCATTTCAGACAGAATGGAAATAGCAAGGATATCAAAATAATGAAATGTAGATGGACATGCTTAGTAAATGTTATAACTTGAAAAAACAAAAGTAGGCAGAACTGGAATATTAAAGGTATAAATAATGAAATATAGATGAAGAGGTTGAGGAAGTCTATTATGTAGAACCACAGGTACAGGAATTGGCACATGTTCAAATTGGAGCTATGTTTATGCTGCAACCCAAATAATTCAGCAGGATATTCCATGAAGATGGTAAAATTACAGAAAGAGAATGACACTCACTGAAAACGAGTATTATTATACTGGCATGTAGATGTGTCCAAAGTAAGACAGAAATGAAAGGTGAAATTTACACTTGACCAGATATTCAAACTAATCAAAGTCAAGTGAGACTGAAGACCGTTGTTACCTCTTTTGCTTTCTTAATGGCTGTGTTAGATATGTCCAATCCAACAACATGCCGTTCAGGACTGGCAATTGCTACCACATCATAACCCTAAAATATTCGAACATTCAGTTTTTGGCCCAAACTGCAATACCAAGAAGCTACCAAACAACTACAGATACTATAGTAGCACGTGAAGACCATACAGCTGGGGATATAAGAAGATATGCACTCAAATGATAAAAGTCCTTGGTTTACGTTACATTTTTGTTATGTATAAGTAAATACCAAAACTCTATATTGCAAGAATTGAAGAAAATGATAAAATTTACCAACAATATGAATCAAGTAAATAGAGTAGTCACAAATAGAGATCAGCGCAACTCCTCGAGTTGCAGAAAAAGCTTATCTTAATACACTAAGCTATATCTTCCTTCTTAGCGTCTTGCAAGGTATCATGTTTAATGTTCATCTTTCATGTTTTTTTTCCTTTTAAAATGTCCCAAAATGCTTCTCATATGAAAGATATATATGCATACTCTTATGGACTGCAAAGGAGAATTATATATAAAACAGAAAATATTGTCATACAACATTTACAAAGTCTTTAATTTAAATACTATTTAACAACTATGAAGAGCCCAAATGTTATAATAGATTTACAACTTACAGAGCCACAACCAGGGACTAAAGCCCTGCCCTTGGGAAGGTCTCCAGATTGATGTAGATGCACAATAATTGGTGTAGCTTGTCCTAAATCCCATGGCATCAATCCCTGCTCCCAGCACTTCTCCCAACCACCTGATAAGTTAAAATCATGGTGCATGAGTAATTCAAAAGGAAAACCTTGTCTTCTATCCTCCAATGTATGATGTATGATGACCGATTTCATATATATTAAAATGGATTTTACCAGACTTTCCTTGAATAAAACAAATGATAAAAGTTCTCATCACATGCACACATACGTCCTGAAGTCCATAAGATTACTGCAAAGCACACATGGAGTCTCATAAATTTGCAATGGAAAACCCACCAAGAACCCAATCTATGACCTCGAAAGTCCTAAAGGAAATTCAGAGATGATGAGACCAGGTTCAATGACCTTCTTGGCAAGCCTGCTTGGGCATTTAAGAAAGAATCACAGTCCACTTAGCTATAGCTATATGTATATTTGGCCTTAACTCTGATTTAAGGGCAGTGGATGGGAGTTGCCTTTATCAATGGAGAAACTGTTGGAATTAGAAAACTAGGTATGGCTTTGGTAAGAAGGAACAATTAAATGCTGCATCAAACACAGGAAATGGGTACAAAAAGAAAGGCATCTACCAAAGAAATGGTAGACCACAATTTGTGTACATTACAAAATTCGAGAAGACAAAACAAGAACAAAGAATCTCCAGCTTATCTAACACCCAGGCATTACGTTTCGCGCTTAAATCGAATTGCACAAGAATAGAATGATTAGAAACAAAAAGAAGTTGGACTGACACGATCACTGCAGTTATACCAGCTGAAGTTTTTCTAGTCCTGATGTCACAGCACTCCCCGGAATAAATGCACTGTCCTCAGGTTTTTGAAATTACATCACCGCATCAAATTTTGCAATGGAACCCAGAAGCATCCATGTCCAGCATACTGATAACACAAAATGGGTATCACTCCTTGAAACTCCAATTTCCTGTGTATGCACTTACAAGGTGACAAGCGAGAAGCTATATAAATAAGGCTCTACAATACCACATCCTCTCAATAGATTTTATTTACCCTTTTGTTTTCAACCATCACAAACATAACCGTGTCAACTTTTATTCCACTGGTTTATAAGCAATCAAACAGTAGAATAGTTAGACCACATAGAGTCAAACTAAATTTGAATAAGCACTAATCCATCACCCACAACAAAAAGTGATCAAAAGAAGAAACATATATATGAAGGTTGACAAACCCAGATGATAAAGTTTGAAACTTGACAAGGAAATGAATGTACCAGAAGGGTTGGCATTCACGAGTTGCTGAATTCTGTTGAAGTTAGGATTGGAATTGATGGCGTTCTCCTTCTTCTCCATGCTCACATTTTCCTGCTCTTCTCTCCTCTTAGACTTGGTCCCATGAATCATGAGGCCTCTGGTTTTTGATGGAGCTGAGAAGATAAGAGTTTTCGAGAGCAAGCCAACACACGCACCCTGCAACATCAACTCCAAGCTTCTTGTTCCACTTTGCAACATCTTGTTAAGTTTCAATTCGGATATATCAAGATAAGATCTCATGAAAAATTACAACTGAGTGCCTATAGAAGAAGAAATTGCAGTTTATCCATGAGGTTTGTCAAATTACAAGCGGATTGATTTTTATCCTTTTATTTCACTTTATTCACCTTCCTTTAGTCAACTTTAATAATAATAAGGTTTTTTTTTTTTTTTTGTGATATCAGATCAAAGATTGTCGGAACCGATTGAGATTGGATTATGAAACACAATTTGGGTCTTTAATCCCAAAAATGAGAGAAGAGACTACTCATATAATGTAAAAAAAATTACCCATAAAATAAGTAAGATGGGTGCGCTTTAAACTCAACATATAAACACGAGTGAGAGACTGTTTTATCATTCCAACACCCTTACTTTGCGTAGCAACAAGGGCATTTTGATCTTTTCAATGTTTCCCAACATGAAACATTATCCTCCTAAGCAAGGTTCGAAAATATGTGGTACGATACGGTACGGCCACCCTGCGGTGGTATGATACGGTACGGCCAGTACGCATTATACGGGCGTATTATACGGCAAATGGTTAAAAAAAAAAAAAAACCCAAAAACAGTAGGAAATATTATAAATTTCTAAAACAACAATGTATTTAAACATCAAACCAAATTAAACACAACACAAAAGTCACAAAAACAAAAACAACAATGTATTTAAACATCAAACCAAATCAAACACAACACAAAAGTCACAAAAACAAAAGATAATCAAACACAACACAAAAGTCACAAAAACAAAAGATGAACAACAATGTATTGCTAGTAAATAGCAATAATACCAAAGTAACCAAACCAAAAACAACATAAAAATCACAAAAACAAAAGATGATCTAATCATCTGATTCTGGTAAAGTCTCTGGTCGGAAATGAGTATTGAAATGGAAACGGAATGTGTCATGATTGTCATCTTCCCTATCATCATCATCATCATCACAATCATTTTCCTCCTCACTAGGGATGTCATCCCTCTCCGTTTCATCATCTAATGATTGAACACCCTTTCCTTTCCCTACACCAAAATAATTTAAAGTAACATAATTAAAAATTTTAATGTATATTCAAATAACTCCATTTACTTAATTATAAACTTACGTGAATCCCTAATCCTCTTTCGTTGTTGTGGCCTACTTCCACTTGATTCGACAACATCTTCTCCTGTGACCCACTCATTATCAGAAGGCACGTCGTCAAACACTAAAGGGTCGGCATCATCAGGTAAACATTGGAGCTTCTCGAATTTCTGACGCAACTTTCTATTGTACATTATGTACACTAATGAATTCAATTTCTCCGTGGCCAACCGATTGCGTCTCTTAGTATGAATCTATAATAATTAATAATAAAAAAATAAGTATAAAATATACAAAATAATTTTATAGTATATTTTAAATTTTTAACTAGATTTATACCATATTAAACGCACTCCAATTCCGCTCACAAGCGGAGGATGAGCAAGTAAGACTTAAAATCTTCACTGCAAAAGATCTTAACTCTGGGGTACGATCTCCAAATTGACTCCACCATTCAGCTATAATGCCAATAAAAATCCTTTTAGTAAGAAAACACAAGTGATTGAATAACACCTAAAAGAAAACTCTACATATCGGGAGTACGTTTGCCAATAGAATTTTTTGCCTGGGTTATGCCAAACATCCCTCTTGCATGCTTGAATTCTTCAACTTGTAAATCTGTCTTCTCTCGATCTTTATCGTCCGCAATAACCCTATCCATGCACTTATACAACCCCCACTTAATCTCATAATCGGCCATTTCTTGTGAATATTGAAATTGAGGATTCAAAAAGTAGACAGCTGCGTGCAAATGGCGGTGCATTTGGAACTCCCATTTGTCATCAATAATCTTCCAAATCTCACTATAAGCTCCAACATCACCCCCCAAGTTTTTTGCTATCTCCTCCTTAGCGGTATCCATTGCTCCATAAATATATCCCATTGCGGGGACTTTTTCTGAATCCAGTTATCCTCAACACATGAACAAGAGGTCTTGTTGTCTTCAATGCATAAGAGATGCCTTCCAAAAAATTCAAATCTGTCAGTATAATTTTCTTTACTTCTTTTCCATCTGGCTTATTTGCATATGAACATTCCTCCCACTCTGATGAAGTAAACATATGTTGCAAAAGTTGCCGTAATTCAGAGATACTCTGTAATGTCAAATATGCAGTAGCAAACCTTGTAGGAGCAGGTCGGACCAATTCCTTGTTTGCAAACTTTCTCATCAGCGCCAACACCCATCCATGATTATAAATGAAGTTTGTCACCTATTATATGACATAAATTTTTTAATTAAAATTATAAAATATGAGTTAAGTTAAAAAAAATAAAGAATAGTAATATTATTATTATTATAGTACCTTCTTCGCTTTTCTCAATGCATTTCTGTGTTGGGGTAGTTCTCCAAGTTTTTCAAGCATTAAATCTATGCAATGAGCTGCACAGAGTGTCCACCATAGCCGTTTCCTCTTTTCCATCAACATTTCCCCAGCCTTCTTATAGTTGGAGGCATTATCTGTCACCACCTGAACAACAATATCCTCTCCAACCTCTTCAGCCACATCATCAAGTAAACGAAACAACAATGTTGCATCCTTCACTGCATCACTAACATCAATCGAACGAAGGAAAACTGTGCCATATGGATTATTTACAAGAAAGTTGATTAGCTGTCTACCCCTTATATCTTTCCACCTATCTGACAATATCGACACTCCTGTTTTCACCCATGTCTTCTTCACTTCAGCTACAATAGTTTTGGTGTTTTCTTCCTCCCTCCTCAATATGGAAGTCCTCAACTCATAGCTGGTCGGCGGTTTCAAACCTATCCTAAAACGCCCAACTGCCCGAATCATTGCCACAAAAGATGGACTATCAGCAACATTAAATGCGATATCATTCTCAAAGAACAATCGACCTATCTCATCGCATGTTCGATCACGTAACTCCTTATCAGTTCCTCTCTTTCTAATTCCCCCTAATTCTTCAATCTGATCATCTTCCACACTATTGAGAAACCTATCCATAGGTCCCCTAATCCCTCTTTGAGTCACACTACCACTATCCGACCCTTCCTTAGATTTGGATTGACTATTCAATGTCATACATTTATCAATTCTTTCCTCCCTAACTAACTGATTATATCTTTTAACTTTCTCTGAATTCTCCATATAACTTTTGATGTCATCCCTAACATCCGATGGAACACTTTTACACGAGGCAACATTCCCTTTAATACCCGCAAGGTGTTCTTTAATTCTATACACTCCCTCCCTTATTACTTTGTCACATAGAGTACACCGCATATACTTTTTTCCATCTATTTCAATCTCAACCCCATACTTCCATGCCGGATCCTTTTTATTACTAGCCATTACAACCACAAAGCCTCCTGCAATTTATAAAAGATAATATAAACTAAATAAAACTCAAATGTCAAATACAACTCAAATACAACTTAAAACAGAGAGTGAGACTATGAGAGACTGCTGAGTGCTAATCAAAGACGAGAGACTGCCAGAAAAGAGAGAAAGACAGCCGGACAAGAGAGAGAGAGACAGCCTAGAGAGGGAGAAAAATGAGTTGAAGAGAAGAGAGAGAAACCTTCTGCGTTGTCGGAAATGGAAGTTTTTGGCGCCGAGAATGGAAGCCTTGGCGTCGGCAATGGAAGCTTTGGCGCCGGTGAGGAGAGAGCTTGAGAGGGATGCTGCCGGCCAGGTGAAAACTCGTTGAAAATCGAAGCTTTGGCGCCGGTGAGGAGAGAGCTTGGGAGGGATGCCGCCGACCAGGTGAAAACGCGCCGGAAATAGAGGCTTTGGTGCCGATGAGGAGAGATCTTGGAGGGATGCTACTGATCGGTGAGAAGAGACCAGTTTAGGGCAGTCGATCTGCAGATTTGAGAGTATTCTGGTTTTTATATCCCTTTTATTTTTCCATTTCTGCCCCTCAGCTCTATATACAGCCGTATATGTCAATATACGGCCGTATACGGTCGTACCGGTACGCAAAATACGGGAAAAATGTCATACGGGCGAGATACGCCCGTATGAGTTCGGCCAGAGGCCGATACGGCCGTATCGCCGTATATACGGCCTGATACGACCGTATTTTCAAACATTGCTCCTAAGACTAAACTCTAAATCTAACATGCCTATTAAGAACATTTTAGACTTTTAATATTGTTATATGTTTAAAACTATAAGAGCTTTTTTTATCTAATCTATTACTTGTGGTTCCTAATTCTATACCAATTATCCTTAAAAAGGAAAGCACAAGAAAAAAATTCTACACCAATTAACTAAGTAAAAACTATATAGTCCTAAGTGTTTTTTTTTTTTTTACACCTTTTCAATGTCATTAACTAACTAGAAACTATTCAGTCATTAAGCTTTTTTTTCTTTTTTATCTTTTTGGGTTTTTTAACACTTTTTTTGGGTTAATGTACTATCAAAACTAGCTCAAATAGAACTTTAATAACATAATTCGAATAACTACTTTCAAATATTGAGAGATGTTAACCTACATCTTTATGAATATCAACATAAATAGTAGGATTTATTGGAACTCAGAGTAGGTGGAAATGAATAATCCCTATGCTACCCCTTGTAAGCATCAGTTAGAAGTTATTATTGTATCATTTATTTTATTTAACAAGTAAAATGATAAAAATATCCTTTCACTATTCATTTCAAGTACCACTTCCTAATGACATATATTCTCTTTTTAGTTTATAAATATTTATTTAAAGAATTTGATTACTTTATTGATTGGATTAAATTATCTATTAATAATAAATAATTATTATTGATGGATAACAAATCCAAGACAAGCAAACCTTGGTTTGAATATTTGTTGTTTAATTCAATAAACTCAAGGCTAGTTTAGTAATTAGGATTTGTTTCCCTTGTTCCCGCTATAAACAGAAAAACCCCATCACTTGTCGTCTCTACAGTCTACACTCTGATTTTTTTCACTGATCGAATTTATTTACAGGTCCCAATCCTTTTGAGTTGTTTTTTTTTTTTTTTTTTGGTTAATTAAATCTAAAGATACAATTTTAGCTTAATTTGAATGGTGTTTTGTTGCAGATATCATCGATGGGAGTGATCAAAGATGGGAGAGTCTCTGGAAATCTACCGTCAAGTGAAGCTTTTGTGATTCACTATCCGGGTTATCCGTCTTCAACGTCTCGGGCCATTCAAACTCTTGGAGGAACTCAATCAATCATCAAGGTTTCAATTTTATAACTTCATTAAATCGTATTCGCATACTTGTATCTGTATGTAGACATGGAGTATATTGTTTGTGTGCATGCAAATGTTTTTAGGGCTCATGATTGACAAAATATAGAATAAGTGGTTTAGAATTGGGGATGTTTTGTTTGTATAAAGATTCTGGTTTGAATTTATTGTAATGTAATGATTAATTGTTTACAACGTTGTTTTTATAAATATGTTGTGTGTTTCTGTTGCTATTTTTTGTTTTGAAATTACTGAATATATAAGCCCTTTTGTTGGTGGGTGTTTTAAGTTTTGAATTTACCTGTGATTTTTGCTGTCTAAATCTGGTCTAGGTTTGCAACTTTCAATCCTGTTGTTGTACAATTGTTTTCATCACTACTGCTCGTCTCTGACCTGGCTCGTCTTGCAGGCTCGAACTTCACAGTCTAACAAGTTGGCATTACATTTTCGTCCTGAAGACCCATATTCACATCCTGCGTTTGGAGAACTTCGTCCTTGTAATGGTTTGCTATTAAAAATTTCTAAAAAGAGGTCCTGTGATGGCCAAAACGTTGAAGTAGCTAAGGAGATATCAAAAAATCGATTGCCTGATGCGACTGATATGGGACATGGACAAGTGGTTGGTCCTGCTAATGAATCAGTTGCCACTGGCAAAGAAGTTGACACGCAAATATCTAATGAAAATCGCATAAGTCTTTCTGCAGATATCGTTGCTCGAGTGTATGAGGCTTATCATTTTGATGGTTAGAATTTGCAATAATTATATGCGAAAATTTGTTGAACTTTCATTTATCCTTGTTACTATTAAGGAAAGGAGTTGACTTGTTTTGAAATTTTGTCAAGGAATGGCTGATTACCAGCATGTTGTCAATGTTCATGCTGACGTTGCTCGGAGGAAAAAGAGAAATTGGACAGAAGTGGAGCGGCCACTCTCTGGTGAGACATTTTATTAATGTTTATGTACCCTTGGAATGAAACTCAATATTGTTCTTGTCTGTTCACAATGTAATAGTTATTTAATGTTTACAGGAAAGGATCGTATCAAGAAGTTGGATGAGGATGATGTGATGATGTTATTGCCTCCATTGTTTTCTCCGAAGGATGTTCCAGAGCATGTAATGTAAGATACTTTGATTTTTCATTTTTAGCTATATTGAATATTTTGTTTTGTCTTCTATTTTTTCCTATCAAAAACATGTCGGACACTTACATTTTGCTGATCTTCAACAAAGATTTTTGCATGACAGGTTTATAATTTTATTATCTAATATGTGATTGCTCTAGTTTGAGTGATGCTTGATTAAAGAAGACTTTGAGATGAATATTTGTTTATTTTTAATTGATCTTTCTTTTAATATGTATTTTACAGTTTACGACCATCAGTCATTCCATGTTCCAGAAGGAAAGAGGGAGTTATACGAAACAGTTCTGAGGTATTAGCTAAAATAACTAATATTTTAGGTATCCTGGTTTTGATTGCCATGCTGGTGATACATTTGTTGTACTTAGTTGATTTTTTATCTACTAATGCATCTATGCTATTTACAGGATTTATTGATCTGTAGCCTAAGTAGGCTGATAAGTGTTAATTGGGTAGTTTAGTAAATGACTATATTCTAGAGCTTCTTCTTAATTGTTTCAGATTATTATAAGCATAAGTAACATTTGAACTGATAAAGCTTTTGTTTTATTTTTGCAGACGGATATAGAGTCAGGTCTTGCCATTGATTTTAATATTAAAGATATCCTTTGTTTAGTTTGTGATGCTTGATCCTGTTTCCCACCCCCTTGTTCTCTTTTATGCATCAACCTTCATTTGATTATTGCTGGTTTTGTGTTCTGTTCTGCAATACTTTCTCTTTGTTTAGTTGTTTTTTATTCTATGAAATAGTAAATATTACCCAATCTGTGATATAAATCCTGCACAATTTTGTTCCTTTTGTTTTTGTTGTACTTAACATTCTTACATATTCCTGAAAAAGTAAATTGGGAGGAATTCATATCTCGAGATTCAGAGCAATGGAAGTGGCAAATGGCTGTATCTAAGCTATTTGACGAGCGGCCTGTATGGCCTAAAAGTTCTATCATTGATCGCCTGCTTGACGAAGGTCTAAAATTTAGCAGTCAAATGCTTAAAAGGTTTTTGCATGGAAACTTAACTCATCTATATAAAATTAATTTATGGGTTGCTTGAGGTATTATGATACGAATTGTTTTCTAGCACTTGGATAAATTTGATATTCTGAAATGATGCTGCATTTGTCTGGTTTGCAGGCTTTTGCTTGGAATTGCATATTACTTTTCAAATGGACCATTTTCCAAGTTGTGGATCAGAAAAGGATATGATCCTCGCAAAGATCCAGAATCTCGAATGTGAGATTTCTTACTGAATGGTCTCATAAATGTCTGTTTTCATTTAATGCATTGGTCTGCTTCCATTTTAATTTTGACTTTACACTTGTTACCAAAAAGATATTCTAGCAACATGCAAATTTATGCAAAACCACTGTTAAGAGGTAAAATATGAACTTGATTTATACACAATAGATCTGAACAAGGATGGCACCTAGTGAATTTTTGCAGACATTATAAAAGCAAAATATATTGGGAACCAAATAATAGACCTTGATATTAATGCATGACAGTTCTTTAACAGCTGTTTCCCCAAGTAGGAGTTGTTCCCCTAATAAAATCTAGAATCGTTCCAACACTCTGGAGAAAAACTAGCCAAAACCATGACTTGGGATATTTTTTGAAGAGAGATTTAAAATCTATGATTGTTTCTTTATTGTAGACCTTTTGAAGCCTATTGAAAATAACGTCGGTTACAACATTGTGGAGGAAAATCATGCCAGAGATAAATTTTCCCCTTCTAGATTTTACCTATTGCTGTTTATTCAAATTTTGAATCTTTGCGTTAATGCTTACATTTCCATAACTTGCTTAGCAGATACCAAAGAATTGATTTTCGAATAAAGCCAACACTACTAAGTTATTGTGATGCTAGCACTGATACTGAGTAAGTTCTTTTTGCTGGTTTTTGTTTATTTACATTTGAAATGATAAACATAATATTGGTATTTCATTTCAGTTTGATCAGAATTGTTGAATGGAAACAAACAATTAGTTTTTTCAGTTAACATGTAGAATAGGTTATGGAGAAATTCATTGATCCCTTTAAACTCAATAAGATTTTGAAGGTGATTGTGGGTTTTGTGCTGGGGAGTAATCGTTGTTGTACCTTAATGAGAGCAGTAATTGGTTTCAGCCCATGTGTAAAACTCTATGGACCCTTGAACAAGAAGTAGTTGGTATTTCAAAAGCTCATTTTACTCCTTGTTTGATTTAGGAGTTGAAACATATATATAACCATTCTTAAGATAAGTTAGTCGAACGTATGACATTTGCAGAACACTTGGAGGTGTCCGAATAAATAAATAATTTGATTCTAGTTGTTTTGACCTTGAGAATTATTAGACACATTATAGTGGCACTTTTTTTTTTTTTTGAAAGCGCTCTAGAATCAAGAAGGAAATGTGTGACATGTTTAGAGATGAGAAGGAAATTTATATTTATGTTTCAATTGAAATTTATGGCTTTATTTGATGGAGGTTTTTTTTCCCCTGACGTTGATCCTGCATACTAGATGGATGAGAAATCTGTGTTTGGTAAACGTCTATAACGATGATTAATGGATACAATAATGAGTTGCATTGTTCCAGACTTATGATAAGCAAATACTATTTCAATTTAGGAGACAACATACATTTCTTTGCTAACTTCTGAAAATTTGTTAATGTTTGTTTTTTTCTTGATGAGCATTTTCTTCTTACAGATTGAAGCGCAGATGGAAAGATTTATGTGCATTCCAAGTATTTCCTACCAAATGCAGTACAGTGCTTCAGCTATATGAACTTGTTGATGACTACATCCAACAGGAGATAAAAAAGCCTCCAAAGCAATCGACTTGCTCTGTGAGTATCATTTATTATATATCTACATCGGTGTGTGTGTTTGTTTTTTTTTCTTCAGTTATTTCCATTTGAACTTTTTCATGGATGTTACCCCATTAAATGATAAGAGTTTTCAGTTTTTGTTTTTTTTTGGCATGTTTGTTGTTTTTATCTATTTATGTACATATTGTTGTGACTAATCGGAAAGTTTAATGTGCCCCAAGTTCTTGTTTTATTTTATATTTGGGTATTTACTGGTCATACTTACCATGTGCATGGGTTTCAGTGATTTTTCATAGCTTTATTGTAACATGTTAGAGAAATTTGACAAAATGCTCTAAATCCTACTTAGTGATATGTAGTAATCTTTTTAAAGTAAACAGTTATGGGCTTGATATGTAGTCACAATCTGTACACTTGATCACATTTATAGCTTCAATTTTGATGGTATTAAGTTTGCAGTTGATAACAGGGTGGGATTTTTGTTGTTTGTGTGTTTATTTAGGTGTCATGACTAATTGAAACTTTTGAGATGCCTCAAGTTCTCGTTGTACATTTTTATTTGGGTATTTACTGGTCATACTTATCATGTGCATGGATTTCAATCACTTACGTTGGATACCTGTTTTCTTATTTGTAGAGCTTTTGAACATTAGTAGTTTTTCATAGCTTGATCATAACATTTTAGAGAAAATTTTGACAAATGTTCTCTATCCTACTTAAGGATATGTAGTAATCTTTTTAAAGTAAGCAATGGCTTGTTTGATTGTGTACCAATTGTGTGGCTACAAATCTGTATGCTTGATCACATTTATAGCTTCAGTTTTGATGGTATTATGTTCGCAGTTGAAAAGTGGGTGGTTCTCAGAAAGTATGTTTGACGTTATAAGAAAACGTATAGAGGTGAGATTTATGTCAGTGTACCCCGGAGCTGGTGCAGAAAAATTACTGAAAGCTGCTTTTGAAGGCTTTGAAAAGTTAAAAAAGACGTGCATTTATAAAGACACCTTACAACCTGATCAAGTGGAGCTCCAAGAATTCAATAAAGGTTCAAAACTTAAGTCAGTTTATGTTATATTTACTGTTTTTTTTTCTAAGTATACATTATTTATATATTATGCGAAAGCTGCCAAATGGTAGAAAATATTAGTAATTTCACTTCGAAAATATATGCTTCTTTTACTAAAATATTTTGCTTCTCCACACTTATTGATTTATTATGCCACAGCTGCCAAATGGTTGGAAATATTAATAATTTCAAAAATACACGCTTCTTTTACTGGAATCTATTGCTTCTCCAATATCATTCTTCCTCACACCTTAGATTTATAGTGATTTTTAATCTTTGGAATTATCACTAATAGAAGCCGTCTATGTGTAGGTGTATCTATTTAAGTAATATGCTTGGTTGAAACTTCTCTAAACCTTGATTCAAGTATATTTCGCTAATCTTTCTGACAATCTTCTCTAATTTGTCTGAATAGTATGTGACACTCCATCCCTTTGTGAAATTAATTGGTAGTGATGCACTCTTTATTTATTTTGATGGAAACTGCTCCAAGTATCTTCTTAACTACATATGCAAGCATTAATTAGCACTAATTGCACATTTTACCTTGTGGGGTTTATAGGTGATGAAGATAAAGAAAAACCAGAGATTGTTGATGGTGATGAAGAAGGTATAATAGAGGTGGACGAACCCATAGAGGGATCAGATGCAGATGAAGCACTGGATCTGGTATTTAGATGTCGACTCTCGTCTATGAATTTTACATTTATTCCTTGTCAAGATCCAGTATGGTGTGTGATGCCAAAACTTGGGTTACAGTTTGCCTCTTTTGATTGTTTTCTTGTAGGTTGATGAGGATGAAATATCTATGCAATCACACTTGTGTATCCTTGGTTTTTCTTCTGGTCTTTCTATGGTTTCTGTTTCCTTCTATTGTTAATCTGTAAGTTGGAGGTGACAACCACTCAAAAAGATGACCAAACATCGGGCTTTGGTTGTCCTAGGATGTTTTTGATTCCATCATTCTTGTGCATAAATATACGAAAATTATATAACTCATTGTAAGCCTTAAGCTTTGAGATTAAATTTCGAAGCACTCAGATTGTCTTATGTGTCTTTATCATCATATGCATATGTGCTTCTGTCATGCTTCAAGTCTGTCTTCATATGGATCTTTCAATGGTTGCATCCAATTTCCTAAATGTTGTTAGATATGAATTTGGAGAACAACTCAAGATCATATTTGCAAGAGCTCTTTGGCAGTTTTCCGTCGTCTGGAGTTAATGCCGATAAAATGCAAGATGATGAAATCAGTGATGGAGAATATCAGATATTCGAGCAGGATACTGATGGCAGTTACTCTGATGGTGGTGACAACTAATAGTTCAGTAAAGTTAGCATAGAAGTAAGATTTCCCCTTTTCCTTTTATGACGTCCTTGTTCTTTGACAGTTCATAATAAGTCCATAATCATAAATGTGATCAGCTAATGAAAATTGCCTTTTCTAGGTTTGGGAAGAAATTTGAAGCTGCGTTGTAGCTAGACCAGCCTCAGACTCCAATGCAGGGCACTCGCAAAATTCTCACATGAAAATTGGTACATATCTTCATATCTTTAATTAGAAGTCTGAATGGAGATAGACTCCTGGCTTTAACTGTATCAAGATCTTGATGGTGGCAATTGGTCTTATCATTTATTAATTTAAGATTTGCAAAGTTCAATTGTTTGTCTTTGTTTTTGTTTTTTGATTTTTTTGTTTTGTTTTGTTTTTTTTTTTTTTTTTTTGTTTTTGTTTTGTTTCTTTTTTCTTTTTTTGTTTTTGTGTCTGTATATAATTGAAAATATTGGATGATTGAATAATACTTGATGAGGTAGATTATGAAAGCTGATTCAATTGTTTGATCTACATTGACCCTCATCAAACATTATTTTTGCATACCATACAATTAATAAATATAATGCATCTTTCTAAACCTCAATTTGGAAAGATATTTTAAAACATAAATTTACTAACCTAAAAATAAATAAATAAATAAACATAAATATGAATTTTCGAGCTTTACTTTCATTTGCAAATACTTATTGTGTATTATATAAATGTCTTGTTTGTTGGTCAGGATGAGACTAGGTTTGGACAAATTTTTTCGTCCAAACCCATGTTTGGTCCAATCAAACACCCCTCACTAATTTATCTCAACTTATCGTAATAGTGGTTTTATTCCATTCTAATGGGTTAATTCGAACCCATTCAGTAGTTGGGTTAATTTTCTCCCATCTTCCCTATTTGCTCTCTCTCCTCTACTCCGTCACCACTCGCTTCTACTAGATGTTCTCACACCGCTTCGTCGTTTGTCTTGTTCTTCTCTTGTCATCTCTTTCTTCTTTCTCGTGTCAATTGGATCGATTGGCAACTGAGTTTTGCATCATCTTCACCGTCCTTCAAGGGCATCGATGAAGAGTGGTGGTGTGTGGTTGGAAACGATGGAGAAAATGAAAGCATATTTTCAAATCTTAGAAAATTTTCCTCTTGGTAAATTTCATTTAAATCTTATCCTATCTTAGTATCATCAAATGTAAGATAACATTTAAATTAATTCAATCCAATTTCATATAAATAATTCAATCTTATCCCACGTAACAAACTGAGCCTAAGATTCTGTTTGATATGCGAGATTAGAATGAAATGGAATGAATTAGATTGGAATGAAATGAAATAAATTAGATTGAATTGGAATGGAAAATCATTGTCTCATATTTGGTTGAATTTGTGATTAGATTAAAAATTATACTGTATTATATTTGGTATAGGTTGGAATTGGATTGGATTAGAATAAAATCAATTTAAATATTTTATAATATACTTAAAATTAAATTTTAGAAAAAATTAAAAATTTAAAAAAAAAAAAAAAAAAAAAGTTAATGGCCACTGGGTTCACTTCGTGTCCATGTATTTGGATTTATTTGTGTAATTAGGAAAGGTTAGAATTTATTTTCTTTCAATTACAACTGATTACAAAACTTCTACCAAAACTTATGTAATACTTAGATGAAAAGAGGAACCCTGTCAATCTAGTTAAAATTTGATTTTTCCACAATTTGATTCAATTGACCACTCATGAATTATAAAAAAAAAAGGCCATGTTTTTCATACTGGTGGAGGAGGATTCAGAGTTAAACCAAGGCCATTTAAATTGAAAAAAGAAAGTCCAGCGTTGGTTGTCAAACTGGATGCAATCCAACACCTGCAGAAGTTGTGTTCCCAGTAGGACATTCTTTGCAATCGATCTCCCAACTGCACAAGCAAGTGTAAAAGCAGAAACTGCATTGGAAACATTGTGCTGCACTGGGAAACATTGGAAAAACAGCTCAATGACCTCTTCCATCAACACCTAAAACCATCATCATCTTCCACCAAATCAAAACCCAAATCGTCTTTCACCAAGTCAACACAAAAAATCAACGCCATCTTTGGTTCTGGGTCAAGAGAGAGTGAAACCACTTGTGAGATCCATCTCTCTTTTTCTTCTTCTCGACTCGATCCATCATCACCAATGGCCGACAAACTTACGATAACTCGCTGGTCCTTTCAGGGTACTTCAATTTTCTAGGTTCCATCAAATCAAGAACCTAGAGAGGTTCTGGGTTCGATGAACAAAAAAAAATTGAACCCAAAAAAATTGAACAAAAAAGTAGAACGAGAGAAGATGAAGGAGAGCAATAGATGGAGGAGGAGAAAAAAAAAACAGAAAGAGTGAAGAGCATCTAATCCCATCTGAACCCACCAATTAGAGTGGGAATGAGAGTGGGAATGAAAAGAGGTTGGAATTGGGTCGAGTCTATTCCTAAACTCTCCAAACGCCGGCTTTCATGGGATTGGGAATTTTTAATCCCAATCCCATGAAATCTCCAATGCACCGAACATACCCTAAGAGATGTTGAGTGGAAATTAATTCAATAGTGGTGGTTTGTTTTTACATTGGGAAAGCACAATTTATATTCATGGGATTTATACAAAAAGTTTCTAAAAATTGGAAATTCTCGTTTATGGTTATTAAAATCACATACTTAAAAAATTATGTTGGCAAAAATTTTCAGATGTATCAATGCTCATAAACTGTAATAATAAAAATGTGTATCTTTCTGTCATCCGATGGTTATCTGAGGCTTTCTAATTCATCCAATACACCCAGAAGGCCATTGACAGATTTCTACAGAAAAAAAAATATATTTTACGATCTGATGTCATTGTGTAGCAACAAGGCATCATTACAATGGGACATGTCCCATAACTATTCTGCTATATGGAACTCACATTTCAGTGTATCAGGGAAGAGAATGTCGTCCCAATAACACATTACTATATATCCCACCTCTTTTTAACACGAAACATTAATGCTGATGATTTTATGTCATCTTGGGGCACTTGGAGCATGAATTGGACCTTCATCTTCATCGGGGCAGTCTTTGCCTTGCCGTTTTCATGTCCAACCTGAAATTAGGACTTGATGAGTCATGTCATGTTTAACCATATCCGTGAAAAGCAAAATGCTCTCCTGCGTTCATCAATGGTAGATTATTGAACAAACAAATGTGCTTATTTATCCCTTGTAATAGAGGATGGTTTTTCAAAATCAAAGTTATAAACAACCTTCTTTGCTTCAATTTTCTTTTAATTTCTCTCAATTGCTTAGTTAGATTTTCACCAGTCTTTTGAATCTCCTATTTCGAATTTCTCTTTATTTTACCACAGAGAACAACTATTGATGGCAAGTATTTAACAGCAGAAGGTAATAAAGTTCGTCAATAAGCACTCACCCAAAGAGAAGCCCAGCCTAGACGCACTTCCGAATCATAGCCAGCTTTGAATTTGAAATCTTTCCCATAGGTGTGTTTGTACACTGCACTCCAGTAGTTGGAATCCAAATTGTACCAGTAGCTGCATATACCAGTAAAAACTATCATAAATATAAAAGCCAAGGTGGAAATATACAACCACATGAAAAGAAAAGGAAAAAAAAAAAGGAACTTAAAACCCGGAACTCTTTCTACTATTGAAAACCGAAAGAGAATCTCTAAAGTAATTTTCATGGCAGAACATGTAAAATTATAGACGATAATAAAAAATGACCGCGGTCACATGAGTATAGAAATATCACCTCTAGAAGCAGACAAGCCTTATGTAGCAACATAGGCATGGAGTATTCTACACAAGAACTTTCATTGTTTCTACATGTATAATTTACTACATGGAAACCCTTGTGCATCACTACTTTTTGATAATAAACTCTAAACTTTCAACTGAAGCAACCTCTTCTAGAGTTGAAAAACACTTCTATACCAGACAGGAAATACCAATTTAACCAAAATTCAGACTGGATAACCCTTCTTGCACTGTACCCCTTCAAAAATCAATTGATACTGCGATACCTAGGAAATGCTTCTGCATTTTGAATAGGGTTAAACATGGAAAACCGCAAAACTTCACATATTTGACAGCAATAATATTTTTCATTGTAAGCAATAATCTCATTGCCAATAAAGGTTGGGCAAAACCACAAACAAAACAGATGTGCTTCCGACCTTTGCCAATCCAATTAAATGTTTAGTATCTAATCTCCAAGTAAAAATGCTTATATTCTAGCACAAGATAACTCATCAATCATGCACTAAAAGGTCTCCATACAAGCTGATATTTTACCATTGGTTTTTATGATGAAACTAGTGCATTACGAACCAAAAAGACAGATGTAAGTTCAGATTGACTAGATAAAGCCACTAAAAGAAAAAGAAAAGGAGAGGAGACAGTTCTAACCTCAACTTATCAGAAGGACTAAATCGACGTTTAAATGCAAATGATATAGCATTTGAAGGAAGCGAAATGCTCGGAATAAATGACAGTGCTTCATCCTGCAATTATATAACAAAACTTCACTACCATTTCTTGAAAAAGGCACTTGTAATTGATAAATCTGCACATACAATATCTCCTTAGTTCAGCATTGCCAAAAAAAACCATTCAATAAAAGTGCCCTCCATCAATTGGCCAGGAATATTACCAAAACAGCACTCAACATAATTAACTACCGCAACAAGCACCAGACAAATAATACAAGCAAACTACCTTATACAAGTATCTTAGTTTCAAGTCTTCCTCCTGGTATTGGGCAGTGCAGATCCCATTCAAAATGTGACCTTTAACAATTCCATTTACCGACAAGATTTTCTTTGCTTCTTCCTCTTCTCTCTCCTCCAACGAAACTTCGCCAAGGGGGAATTTGAGAGTTGCTTTCGGCTACAACATCAGAAAACTATTAGAGATACTATAAGGACAATAAATTTGTTTGCATTTTTGGATATGGCAATGCTTATACATAATGCAGTAATTATGAGACTATTATCACGAACAGATATTATGATGCAATAGGAAGAGAATCTTCGGCAATCGAATTAAAATACTGTTTCAATGCTATGAATGTTCTTCTGCCGCATTTATGAGGCTCAAAACAATACATCATACACTTAAGATTCCAAACAGCAACAGCATTCACTTAGGATTCCAAACAGCAACAGCATTCAAATACCATTACGACTTAAAACCCCACAAATAAGATAATGCACCATATATACTCACCAAACCAACATACGGAACCGGAGAGGACAATTCCAGAGCAAAACTCGGATCGCCAAGGTCTGCAACCACAGCTACCTCCCCTTGTTGCGCCTAAAAGATTGAGATTATCACATGTTAAAATGAGACACCAAAAGCATCATCATACATTAATACAGTATAAACTGAATATTCCTTCAAAGTAATTGCAAAGGTATCTTTAGAGATGCAAATTCTCAGAAGCAGACCAAACATCATCAAAAACAAAAAAGACAAAATCCACTTCAAGCAGAGTAAAAGAGAAAAACCCAGTTGAGTACAAAGGAAAGAAGGAGTGAGAAAGGAGGGACCTTGACGTCATGGGCAGCTCTGAAGTGGAGCCTGGAGCCGACATCGAAAGAGGAGTTGAGGAAGGTGGATTGTTCATGCAGGTCATAGTGGAGAGAGAGGTGTTTGGAAGTGAAAGAGAGCTGCGGTTGGGAGACTTGCCCCTTGTTGTCGTTTTGGAAGCAGAATCTCACCTTGGCCACGCTCTCCAATACCTTGCATGATATCTTGTGGAAGAAGAGGGAGCTGTCGCTGTCGAACTCCGAAGTCACTCGCAGAGACGGCCGCTTCGGGAACGTGAAGAGCGGACCTGCTCCTGCTGGATCGGACGGAGGAGGCGGCTGGATGTCGTTAGGGATTTGAGGAGGAGGAGGAGGTGGTGGTGGTGGTGGTGGTTGTTGAGCCATTTTTTGTTTTCAAAAAACAATGTTTTCTTGTTTTTAAGTTTTTGTTTTTGGTTGGGTTGTGTGTAGAGACCCTGTTGTGATGTTATCTAACAACAATGGAGGGCCAGGGGGCTTTCATTTTTAACTGGCGGTCTGGTGTGGTGTGGCGGTGCTATTCCTGTAATACATTGTCAACTTTCTTTTTTTTTTTTTTAAGTTATTACCATTTTCTAATGGATGAATCATCATTTTTTTTTTATGATTTTAAAAAAATAAAAAAAAAATTCCCTAAAATAATATTAATTCAAATCAGAAGAATTGATAAAATGATGTTTTTTTAATCAATAGAAAAAAATGATGATTCATTAATCGTTAGGAAAAAAATATGATAATTACTTTTTTTTAAAAAAAAATATTATCTAATCTTTGAGATATTGTTAGATTAAACGAATATTTTATTCTAAATAGGAAGTTTTATATTTTTATATATTGATTATTTTATTTTATTTTTGAAATTTGAATTTGAACGATGTAATCTAAAAGTATTGGACAATTTTGAATTCATATTTTAGAATTTAAACAATTTGGGCAAGTCAAAACCCTAGAAAATAAATAAAGTGGCCCAATTTATAAAATGAAATGGAGAATTGCATGTGGTTACCTAATTTTGATGAAATGGAAAACCAAACTCTTTGTTTGAACTATAAACAAAAGCTCACAGCAATTAGTTGATCCCTAATTGATGTTGGTTTGATATTAATGAAACAAAGTTGCTTATTTCAAGTAATGTTATTGGCAATTTTAAATATCTATTTACACTTCCGTTTAATAATCCTTTAATTAACTAAAAAATTGAGTGTCTTATGAATAATATATAAAAATCTAAACAATCCTTTTTCCAACTTTACTTTTTAAAATGAAGCATTTATAAAAAGAAAGTATAAAAAGGTAAAGAATAATGTTAGACTTTTCTAAAATTTGCACAAAAATTTTACCAAAATAAATATGACAAACTAAGTTGTAGCTATCACATTAATTTTTTGATAATATATTGATAATATGATAATTATAAATAAATTTGTTACATCATTTATATAGTGAACTTGAACAAATTTTTTAATAACATAACATTACTGAAAAATAAGAATATTTAAAACAAAATGAAATGCTTTAAAATAATTTTAAATCTAAATTATTTAAAATGAAATGTCTTTTTTTATTTAAAAAAAAAAAGGAGTGTAAAAAAAGAGGATAAATTATGAGGTGAAAATCTCAGTTATTACTTTACTACATAATTGCTTGATGCTATTCCAACTTTACAAAGAGTTTTTTGTGTTTTATTCAAATAAAAGGGTATAATTTAATATTTCATTAAAAGTCGGGGTCTTATGTACAAATCTCTCAAAAATAAAATTTTAAAAAAATTTGGCCCATGCAGGTCTCGAACCTGCGACCTTCGCGTTATTAGCACGACGCTCTAACCAACTGAGCTAATAGGCCTTATTGGTTATTACTAATCATATAAAATTATGTATTGTAAATTAATCAGAACAACTTACTCTTCAAATCCTGAGTCTCAGGAGTACCCAAATGCAATCGGGAAAAACACCTTGCTCAAAAATCAGAGTCTAAATCTTCCAATCCAATTTTAAAATTTCTCAGATTATTTTAATTTGATAGTAGTAAATTGATAAGTTATTTCTCTAGAAAATAGTTACTGTAATTGAGACCGATGCAGTTGTACCGAAGCAAAATATAAACCTAAAGTCTCAGGAGTACCCAAATGAGATCCGGTAAACTGACCTATGTAGTTACACACTTGACCCAAAATCTTATCATCACCGGTGACCAAAAATCTTACAAGCAAATCTAGCCACATGTAGATGTAGGTAAGTTACCAAACTAGACAATCATTCTACTTTGCAATTTCATCAATAAATTTGTCCATAAAATTTTTCACGATAAGATGTGTCAAAAAATTCGAATCTAATTACTAAGGAAAATATAATAAGTGCAATAATTAAGAGACTAGTTATGACATTTTACCTATAGTATTATTCAACACTTTCAAATCCTCAAAATGAAATAATATAATTTTGTGAAAACAAAATGAGAGTACTTACTACCCTGCACATATAGTGGTGATCCAAACATAAATGTTAATTGTTCCACATGACATATTATGAACATTCGGAAGCAACCCAAAGTGTTATTTCACTGTCAATTCTTAACTGCATGCATAAAATCTAAACAAAGAGAAGGACAGTAAAGATTGTAAACAAACAGTTTTATTTGCAATACTTTTTTTCCCTTTTTTTTGTACCCAAGTCTCCACTCATATTTAACTATAGGTATTGTGACTCCCCAAAGGGTTTTGGTCTTACTTTCTACATCAATAAAGCTAAAAAAACAAAAGAAATAGAGGAAAACAAAAAAAAGCATTTGTTTTCGCATCATCCATACCAAAATACGAAACACATACTGAATAAAGTACTGGATCCATACTGCTAAGAAATCCTAATACGAACACTTGACAGTTGGGCAGCCATGCGCAAAACCCTGCCACTGACACAAACTTGAATAGACAAGGCTCCCCACCCCATCTCACACTTGCATGCCAGTTTACAATAAGACCTGTAATCTATAGAAAGAAAATTCACACAATATTAACAGCAACAGGTTTTCCCCTACCCATGGCAAATCCTCGTGTTCCATCTGGCATACGTGGCCCTGGAGGTTGTTTGCCTATGGTTGGCTGCTCATTGCTAATAGGATTGTTTGATGGGGGCGTCCCTACATGATTTCCGCGGTTGTTGTGATAATGTTGACCGCGATCACCACGCCCACGCCCCTTGCCACGGCCCCTGCTACGCCCTTTTCTTTGCCCACCCTCTTTGTCATTCGTATGTTCCTCTCCCTGTCCAAAGCACAATAAGAAATGGTAAAGCAAGTGGAAATGAAAGCAAATCTGGAGAGCTCAAAGTAATCATTCTTTCAAAAGTAGAACGTTGGTTAAGAAATGAGCATAACCAGAAGTTTTGACTTGCTCACACTTTCATCTCAGTAGAATTCAACTTGAAAACTTCTAAAAGTACACAATAAAACTACTGGCAAAGCTGGTGCATGATGGACTAATACTATATTTCAGACACTTCCAAGTTAACACAGTATGTACGAGAATTCACATGGTATGACAGAACAGGACATGACTAACAACCTATTTTGCAGATGCAGCAATTAAAAACGATATCCATCTTTCTCTATTTATTCTAAATAAAGAACAAAAATGGATACTAGTATTTCAATTCCTAGATCTCACTGTCTACGCCACACAAAGTCTAAGAACAATTCATGATCTCCTCACTGGCCTAGGTAAATAAATAAGCATTTCAACTCAAAACAAGTAAGCTATTGAATCTAGCACATATTAATTCTCATGAGATGTATTCTAACGCTCACCATATGCTCATGTGCTGGAGCATCATATTGCTGGGAAGGATCTTCCCCTTGTTTCTCATTCAATTGCTGCTCCGATGTGGATGTATCTTCTTCATCATAGTGCCAATCCTCATCATGCCCCTTTTTCCCCCTAGCTTGACCAGTTTTTGGCTAAGCATGGAATAAAAATAGATGGAGATGAGATCAACCAACTTGTCTAGCTTATATGAATCAACTTAAACTTGGAAAGGCAAAAAGAACTTTATGTATCAAACTTCAGCTAAGTGCATACCCCACGTCTAAGCATTAGACGAACCCTAAGGCTGCTCCTCCAATCCTTCTCATCATTTAGCTCTGCAATCTGCCCCCCCAAAAAAGAGCATATTCATTTGGCAAAGTGAGAGAACCAAAACGTAAAAGAAAAAGAAAGAAAAAACAAAGAGAGAGAAGGTACTCTTATCACGAAATGTAAATACACTTACTGCTTTCTCAGCCAGCTCAACGGATTCATATTCTACAAATGCGTGCAACTAGACATAAAACAAGAGTACAACAATTAGATATTTACACAAATTTGTATGCGTGACCAAGTTCAATGTTCAAGAGCAATTGGATCATCCAAAGTCCCAACAGTTCTATACTTTGAAATTTAAAACTTTAGACATAATTGAGAACATGCAGAACCAACATAAATCAGACGAAGATACTGGAATGAAATTATAAATCAAACTATTGGAGCACAAACAAGTCTTTTTTCAACTCATTCAGCCCAAGTAGCAATGCATTGCTGCATAAGGTAATTATGCCTTGGTAAAACTACAAACCAACAATTTTCCACATGCAGAGTAAACTTTAGACAAGACCATCTTTCATGTCAAAATAATCCCAACAAATCATGTCCTTTTAATAAAACAATAAAAGCTAATCAAACCAGTAGGTCAGAAAATTTCAATAGACAGTCTAGGTATTAATTAGTCGGAAAGAAATAAGCCATAAAGTAACAGATCACCATACACATAAGCATCACACAGTGTACATGCAATTGATGATCCCTATTGTCAAAGTCAAATGTCTGGTTACCAGTCTCACGATGAATACAAGAGGGAAGGGCATCAAAAACATTACCCAATACAGAAAACAACCAAATCCAACCAGATGTCTAAACAATTGAAAAGCAAAATAAAAAGCACGGATGGCTTGACTTAGAGCTAAAAACAAAGGGTATCATTCAATTTTGACATAAGATTATACAAATAATAAAAAATATTTTGTTTCCTAATTAAAAATCTTGAATATAGTACATACCTTGTTGCTGAAGTGCATGCCATCTGCTTTAGCCGATCTGGATGCTGAAGATGCCCCACTACCAGAAGTTTGAGGCAAACATGTACGGATAGATTTAACACTGAAACATTAACCGGATTAAACATCTATAATAATGATGTTAAGTGTAAACCATTATAAAACAATCTAGTGCATGTGGCATGTGACTTTTTAAATATATATAAATTTTGTACCTCCCAACAGCAGAAAAGATCTTCATGAGGTTTTGGTGACAATGATCCTCGGGCAAATTTTCAGCAATAACTATGCGAGACTGCAAATCATGATCAGAACAGGAAGAATAACAACATCGGTTGTTGGGAGACTTCAAAACATAATATTAACTATCAACAAATCTAACATGTGTCTTACGATCTCTTAGAAAACATATGCATGGTAATAGATAGCACGTTTTCACATGTTTACTAGATAGTCAGCAACATGATAGAGAAGGCACAACAAAAACTCTAGCAACCAAAATAGATTGGGATCAGGAAATCTAAACAAACATACTTGCAACTCTTCCATATCTGACTCAGTCAGGGGCAACTGGCGTTTTACTTTCTTTCCATCTTCGCTTACTACCTGTTAATTATTGTGTGCAAAAAATAGGGAGTAAATGCATTGTACAGGTATACCTATAAAAATGCTTGAACCAACAGAATATCAAAAAAAAAAAAAAACACTCACAAGCTTTGACGAGTTCCTCAAAATACCAGCAAGCTGAGAATTACTAGTAATAACAGCTTTAATCTTCTTAAAAGACGCAACAACAGATATCGGCACTACAGTAAAATGGACAATATATTAGAACCCATTCAAAACAATAGACGAAAAAAAATCTTACAACTAACATTCAACAAGATCAATTAACAAAATATACTACAAGATTCTGCAGTAGAGAATTGAAAAATATGTTACCGTATCCATCAGGATCCTTGTGAATGAACCTCATAAGATGATCAGTGGTAGCCAAGTTTAGATCGCTGAAATAATACTCGACCTGCTAGCACAAAATGAACCATCCGATTCACTCATCTTAACTATCTAACGCGAGATTTATAGATTTGAGATCGTGTAATTGTAACCTGATTCAAAATTTTGAGTGTGGATTCGTCGGATAAGCCGGCAGCGTGGTGATCTTTGACTGGAACTGGAACGTCTTGATGATCGTCGTGATGATGCTGCTGATGATGATGAGGTTGATGGTGGTGGTGATGACGCTGATTCCGGTGATGGAAATTCTGGACGGGAACGTGGCGCATCTGATGATGAGGATGAACAGGAATCACGTGAAATGGCGGAGGAGGAGGCGAGTACACATGATGAGGATGATGCATCATCGCAGCAGGAGGCGGCATCACCAGCCGCGGCGTGGAGGAGGACTGAGACGAAGAAGAGGAAGAAGAGGAGGCGGAGGAGGAGGAGGAGCGAGTAGGGACGAACTCGGGAGCCTGCGCGTTGAGTCGACTGTTGAAGGAGGAGCTACGGGACAAAGAGGAGGGATCCGTACACTGATCATCTTTATTGTTGGAGGAATCTAGGGTTTCAACTGCACCTTGTTGAGCCATTTAAATTTGATGATGATGATGATGATGATGATTTTTATATAACAATGTTTTTATGATTTTGTTCTTTTTGGTTTAATTGCATATATATAATTTTTTTTTTTTTCGTTTTAATTTTGGATAATAAAGAAAGATAAATGGGTTTAAAGGGTTAGGGTTTTTGGGAGAAAGGAGGAAGAGGGAGGCAGGGAGGTAGGGGGTATAGGGGAGGAGAGGAGATACACTGGAGAGGAGTTCTCGGTTTCGATTCTTCCTCTTTCTACTCTATTTATACTCTACGCAACCTCACCGCCTTCTTTTGTTTTTTCCATTTTCTTCTCATTTTTATCTTTATTATCCATAAAAGATACAATTATATTATCATAATTTTTTGTACTGTAGTAATTCATGACAAATTTCATTTGGTAAGAATGTTGCATGTAGTTGTAGAAGTTACTATATATTTGTTTGTTATACCTAGTTCTTGATCGACGTGATACATCCATTGAAAGTTAAAGCGAATCCCACATTTATGAACATTTTGACGGAAATAATAATCGAAATCTATTAAGTGTAAACTGACAAGTCCTCCAAAGAATTTGATAAGTATTAAATACTATGTGTTTAACATGGTTGAAACATTCCTATTGAGGTGATAATTCATGTGGATATCTAATCTCGTGAATCATATTATGGTTAGTTTGTATAGAAGTAGAATGCTTAATTAGACATGTATAACTAGGGTTGGGCCATGGGTGTAATAACACCGATCAGTCTCGAACCAAATTTTGGATGTTTGATTTGGTTATCGATCCTTGGTTAGTATTTAGAGGTGGGGAAAAACTGGTAAAAGATGAATAGAGGGTTCGGATAGTTTACTTGAAGGATCAAAAACGGTTTATAAATTTTTTTGAACTAAAAATGAATTTGACCTTTCCAACAGTAAGTAGCTTTTGAAATTACCACATAAATTACTATAAAATTACAAATGCTATGGTTTTTACAATGTAGATTTAAATTCGATTGTAGATGGTCAACTAAAGAGTTTCATAGAGTTTGGTATGTTATCGCAGTAACAACAACCCACTTTATCCTTACTTAACATACAAAGTCAAGATTTGACTTACAGGATCATCGAGTGTGGCAATTTTCCTTCTCTTCTATAAGGGCTGCTCCTCACTCTTCTAGGAGCCTTTCTCCCACTTCTATAAGCCTTAGGTTCCGAACTATTTGTTAAGAGTCTAATCAAGAGAACCCGATAATATTATATATACTTGTTATGTGTATGTGTAATACGTCAACAAAAAAAAAAAAAAAAAAAAGCCCTAAAGAGTTTCATAAATGAATTTGCAACAACGATGAAACAAAAACATAAATTACATTCACTTCTTCAAATCGAGAAAATCTTCCATGGAACACTGAGTTGACGTGTCATACTGATATTAATGTATCATTCCAATAATAAAGTAATATATAACATTTCTCTTTCATAAACGTTGTTATTGAAAGATCACATCGACATAAATTTTTATGAAAGAGAAATGACACGTGTCACGTTGCTATTAGAATGACACACCAATATCAACATAACATGCTAATTTAGTGTCTCATGGAAGATTTTTCTTCTTTAAAAAGGTCAAAAAAAAATTCTAATCCAGAAGGTTTGTATTTAATCTTTTCAAAGGATGTTTATTATATATTTTTTGAAGTCTTAAAGTAACGCTTTTACAATTTTTCTTTTACCCAAAACTGTTCTGAATTTATCGTCCAAAATATCACGAAATCATTACATACCAACACAAAAAGTACCATCCAGAGCTCAAAATCCTTCAAATAGACTCTTCTATTAGTGTAAGTAAATGTACATTTTGTTCACTCACCCAACCATTTGTCGGTAACATTTAAGGTAAGAGTCTCCATTGCTCATTTCGTCTTCTTCGATTTGAACTTGGTTTTAATGGCATCCCAGAAGGCAGGAACGGCAATATCTTTAGGTACTTCCTTGAACGATGGGAGGTAGTTTACATCAACAATGACATGGTCACCGGTGCCTTCTTGAATCTGAAATTTTTCATAAGTAGACTACAATATTAGCAGAAAAAATATGTATGAATTGGACACCGGAGAAAAAATATGAATTAGACAAGTAAATTATTCACTGAAAAGATGAAATAATAAATGCAATCAAAGCCGTCGATGGTTTCACTAAATTGAAATGCAAGATTGATGAAGAAATATTAGTCAAAGAAGCCTGTATAGGCTACTTACAACAACATCGAAGCCAAAGATGGTAAGATCGAGTTTTCCTGCAAGCCACTTCGCAGCATCTTTGACTAGCGCAAGATCAAGATCATCAACCTTGATGGAATAGGTATCTCCTGAATGCCCGTTTTCAGTGTCAATGGGTAGAGACTTTAAGCTGCAGACAGACATTACCTACCATGTTAGTTTCACCGAATGATGTCAACAATAATTTGATAAAACTACTAACACTAAAGAGGAAAATGGGAGAAAGAGAAGACACCTTACCTATCAAATGTTATAGGTCTGCATCCATTTCTTTCATATGATATCGTCAATTTTGCAGAATCTGGCGTAGACTTCTTAACTGCGTGGAAAACAGTCTCACCAAGGACATAAAACTTGCAGACAGTGGATGAATGGTTCACATACTCCTGCAATAATGACCAAATTCAAAATACAACCAAAAACATTTCAAAAAGCAACATTAATTTGTATTCCAACTTTAGTGGCAGATGAATATATGAATGTCAAATGAGAAAATTAATTTAAATGCTACCAAGATGAATCAATGGACATTCTTCAACATATTAAACTCTTTTATATGGAAAACTGTAATTTCTAACTTGAATCAAGCTACATCAAAATTTAAGAATTTATAAATATGAGTAGAAACAAAACAAGAAGAGTTTTGACACGTTCAAACACCACCAGGAGTAATTAAATTGAGCTCGGGGCTTGCTCGACACTTTCAAACTTCAGCTCAGATTACCACCGCTACTTTACACACATGCTTTAAGCATCCTACTGCAGATTCCCTTGTATTCTCAAAACGTCACATGTAAGTGCTAGTCAAGTTTTTTTGTAGCTTCTTCCATTAAGTTCCTTTCCTTAATTACACATAAACCCAAAGATAAATATTTTCAAGACGCTTCAGCTGTTCGGCAAACCCTCATTATTAATTCAGACTGATTTGTTAACATAAATAAATTAATATAAACATACCCTTAATAAGCTGAGCCCTGAGTCATGTAGCTCATTTCATTTGCAGCCCTATTCTCAATAATGCTAGAGTACACCAAACTCCAAGGTGGTTAATTTTTTGAGATAATTCAATACCTGACATGGATACTAGGAGTATGATTCTTAGTTAATCAAGAAGGACCATTTGGAGAATAAAGCAAATAAAGCATTTTCTCACTAACATAAGCTGTAGCAATAAAACTAGCAGCAGATTTAGGTCCCAAATATTCATAAAACACAATCATACTTGCAAAGACAGGTGCTATAAATTCTATTCTTCTAAAAGAAGCATATCCATTTTTATAATTACAATTGCCACTGGATGGGAATTAAACAATATCAATCGTGTTGCCAAGATGACAAACTAGGTATTTACAGTAATCATCCAAATGAAAGTAAGCTCACCTGAACAATAATATCATATTATTACCATGAAGAAACATAAAACTAAGCAAATTTCAGCAACTTGATGCTCACCTGAACAACACCAGGAAGAGGAACACTCAAGTGCTTGAAGTCTTCAACTCCAAAGACAATTGCCTGCGATTTCAAGATTAAAATTTTTTTGAGTGGAAATGAAATTGTGAGATGGTAGTTTATGTAATTCCACTAGTTTATATTGAAATAACTTTAAACATCATATTTGTAATCTGAATCAATTACCATACTGTGAGCATCAGCTACACCACATGCAACTTGAGGTTTTACAATACTTGGAAAAGATAATTTAGCTTCAGATAACCTTTGTGCCAAATCAGGATCACTGAAATCATTAACCTGCACATTTGAACAATAGATGTAAATATAGCTCTACGGTACAAGATGATCGTAACAAAATAACGCCACAACATGCAGTTGTAGTATGTTTATCCAGGATAAACATATAAAAGCACATATAAAAAGAGTCCTTTTTTCATTCAAAAATAAATCAGCAAGATGATTATCCAGGATGTTTGATTCAAGAGATCAGCAATGAGTATTGATAGGTACATTCTGGCAAAAACAACCTTGAGAAAATGGGGAGCCCTTATCGTATGACGGCCTTCTATATTGAGATCTTGCAGTCCAAGAAGAAGCAGTTGGATTTTAAGTCGATCCAATACAGGGAAAATATTATCAAGTGGATCAATTACAAGGAAATCAGAGTGATCCTCCATAAACCTATAAGAATGGCAAGGTAATTCATATGTTAGCATGATTACCAGAAGACAGGCAAATCTATATTCCAAACACTTAATACACCTCAAAGAGGTCAGATGGTACAAGTAGGTCTACGAACTTCAAAAGTTACCTTTGCAGTTCCTGCATGCCTGTGGTGTAAGTAATTCTACAACAGGATTCCAAGGAGCTGCCCAAGTCAATGGATAAGATTTCATCTGTTGCTTTATGGAGAACCACATCAACTTCTTTTAATTGAGATGATAAAGGGATCTCAAATGTCAGAGGCAGAAATATCAATTTGTTTGGTGTAGGATACATGGGAAATGCACCCCTCTACAAAAGATACGACCAAATGAGCTTCATATTAGATATTTCCTTTCTCTTCATGTTTTTATTAATCTTTTTTGAGTGTAGGTTAATAATTGAAGTAGAGAGAAAGATCGCAGGCTCCTCTTTATGGTTAAGGAGGCAACGCGGCTGAGCAAGTAAATCATTTGGGCCTAACATTTATCAATTAAATAAATGATTATACTGGCAAGAACAATAAGTTTCAGAAAAACATGATACTGACCATTGCATCTATTATTGCTTTCACTAGTGCCAATTGAAAGATGAGAAGACAAAGCCCCATTGAAACTTACGGTTTAAGAATCAGAATGAATTGAATTTCTTTCAATGTAGGACCTAAAGTCAAGGTGTATTTAATTATGTATATAGATCTTCAGAGTAAAAGACCATCCTAGAGTCTTCTTCTTTCTTCTTCTATGTCTCTTTAATATGGCATGCTCTCATATTCACTACAAAAACAAAGGCTCACCTTAGCAAAATCTTCTTCACGTGAAGGCTTCATAATGTAGCCAACCATCAAAGCATTGCCAATTGCCTTTTACAAATTCAAGATATAAAACAAGTCATGAGATGAATGCCTTACAATAAAATATACAGTAGCATATGCAATCTTTAAGCAAATTCCACATTCCATTTTGATGTTACTACAAAACTTTGCATCTCTAGTTTCAGGATACTTTTCCTAAAAAAACAATTGTAAGATGTGTCTTAGATATAATTTTGAACTACAATTTAAGAACCACACCTTGAACTATTAGTTTATATTTGGAATCATAAAATTTTTTTCCAATTTTTAGTTATTTCAGATATAATTTCTTAGCATATAACTTTCTAAAACCAAAATTAATACAAAGAACAAATTCTAACCATAAATAATCAAAGTAGTTTTACAAGAGACAAATCAATCCAGGTAACCTTTTTGTTCAAGTGGCAAATAGTCAAAGGTAACTCTTCTAGCTTGTTGATATAAAGCATGCTCGAATTATCACATGCATGTACACCTTCAGCACCTGAAAGGGCAGCAGAATTCAATTCAGCAACCAACTTATCACAAAATGTCAAATCAGCCAAAGCACTATATCTCCAATCAGCAGGAATGAAACAAGCCACATGAAAATATTTCATGAAAATAAAGGGTAGATAATAAAAATCATCTGATCACATCACAGTCAGATCCCAAAGATGTTTCAGATTTGGCAAAACACATACTTTGTTATCCCATTTTCCTAATAAGTAGAGCACTTCCTCACCTATGACAATAATCAGCCACCGGCAATCAAGTTTACGAAAGGCATCCTTATTGTCAGAAACAACATACAAAATACTTCCTCTGACATCACTCCAAGCTTTGGATATCTCATTTACATCCCCATCCACAGACGCATCTAAAAAAAGGCATTCACACGAGCACTCCACTGCTATCTGCTTCAATTCACCCACCTAAAACGAGCAGATAATAACATACTCTTAGTAAGCATCACTCCATCGAAACATCAGCCAGAACTATAATATCATAACCAGAAAAGCAGCCAATTTAGTTACACCATAACAGATTCAGTTTCCAATTTATTCAAACAACAAGTAAAGAAACAACAACAGAAAATCTTATAGCGGGACATGAATGGGCCATCTGCATCATTCAAATTAAATACAACAGCAATGTATATATTGAAGAATCTACAAGAGGAATGTTCAAGATCAAACATTTTGATGACACTAGATAAATTCTTATACAGGATTCAAATGAAACAGAACAACAAAAGCATAAACTAGAGCATCAACATTATGATAAGAAGTATACAACACATTGGACAAAATAAAAAGATACCCAGTTGAAGTAATTGGTGTATAAATAAAAGTAAAGTATAAAGGAAGGACCTTGTGAGGAGGAAGGTCGACCCCATAAGAAATAGCCTGCAAAACACAAGAGAAAGGCATTGATTGACACAACTGGAATTGAAAAGAAAGCGAGAGAGAGAGAGAGAGAGAGAGTACCGTCGGGATGCTGGAGAAATGGAGCTTGCGGAGCAAAAGCCAAGACGGAGGCAGGAGTTGAAAGGTGGAGTCTTGTGGGTTCGAAAAGACAAGGGAATGGTCTAAGATTACACCCCCCACCAAACTCATCTCTCTCAATTCCTCTTTCTTCTTCTTCTTCTTCTTCCTCCTGTTAACTCAAACCCCCTGTCATCACTCACACTTTCACAAACCCATATGGTGTGCAACTCAAGCAATTAAATATTCCTATTTGCTCACTTATATAGACCTATCACATATATATGATATATTTCGTTTAATTAATTACATGAGTGTCTCATGTAATTAATAATTTTTATCCCCATAATTATGATCATAATAGTACCAGTGTACATGTCAGATGCATTGAAGCTTTTCTCCTTGCTATACTCTTACATATTCGTCTATCGTATTTAATAACATAAAAATAACTGTTGAATATTTTTTGTATTTTTATAAATTTAAGTTTCAAACACGCCATTACTTAGTACGTGAAATTTTTTTCACTTAAATGTTTCATGTATTCGGTTATATATCCCTTTTACTATGTCCGATATATCTTTGTTGGTAGGTATCGTATGGAAAATATTGATAAATATTTGTATATATTTAAATTCATTATCTCTACTTGGAATTGATATTTATTGCATTATGTGAAAATCGCAAATTTCTTTCCTAGCAAATTATAAATTACCGTCATGGTCTTTGGTATAAAATTACCCAACTTTTAATTTAATTGACATTTAAACTCTCTTATCATTAGTAAAATTCACAATTTTTAACTGTATCAATGTTTTCTAAAAATAAAAAATTATTGGAGTCGCATTGTTTAATCACTAAAATCTTAAGAAATGTTGGAGGCTGTCGATATTTTGCACTTATGACTTTATGGTGCTTAATTACACCTAGTTAGGTTTTTATTTTATTTTATAGAGCTATTTGCTTTTTCCTAATAAGTTTTTGTTTAATGTGTTTGCTTTTCACTTATATCTTAATTTAAGATGAAAAAAAATCTTATTTAAAAATCCAAAATTTCTTACTTATGTCTTAAACAAAAAAACTTTTTTCAATAAATACACATTGATTTTCTAAATTATCTCTTATCATTATATTATTATCAAAATATCCCTAACTCAAAAAAATTTTCAATTCTAATCAAACTCTAATTTCAACCCTAATTCATATCTAACCCTAAGATTGGCAACCTAACTCATATCTAACCCCGAAGATCGGCCATCGCCAATTACTAATTCAAGAGTGGAGGAGGCCGACCGGCCTCTTCATTGTTTGGAATGAGGAGGTCGACCCTCCTCCTTTCGATTTGTGAGGTCGTTGTCGACCTCCATCCATCTATAAAAGGTCATTGACCTTCTACCACAAAGAGAATGCAAAAGGTTAGGTAGAACTACTCCATTCTTTTTTTTTTAATTATTAAATTTTTAATTATTTTATTTAAAAAATAAAATTTTAATAAAATTTAATGGTAAATTGATTATTTTTAATTAATTTAAATAATTATAGTTTAAAATATATGTACTTATACAGGTAAGTTTAATTTAGTATTAAATGATATTGAAATTTTGTTTAATAAAATAATAATGAAAGGTTGAAAAGGTAAAAAGATATTCATCCTAAAATATCAAGAAGTCACCTTAAAAGTAAAAGAAATAAACAAGTTATAAAATCTTAAATATAAAGTCCTATTCAAATCTTACTTAAATTAAGTGCTAATAAGATTTAAGACAATAAAACAAACTCATCTAAATGGTCAAACCACTTAAAACTATCTACAGACAATTGAAATATATATATATATATATATATTCTTAACTTATAACTTAATAACAAATTATTTAATGATATTTGAAATATTTTATTTCAAATCTACCCTCCTCAAAATAATAAATTTCTAAATTTACACTAATTTTATATTATATAAATTTCTTTTTTTCCACAAATAATTATATAAAAGAATCTTAAAAAAAAAAAAAAAAAAAAAAACCTCCTGACACATTTCATCTCAAATTTTTTAGAATAGGACTACTGTATTTTAATTTATAATTTAAACATTTTTTTAGTTGCTTTATACTTTAATTCAGAGGTCATTTAATTTTTTATTTAAATATACAAATATCATTAATTCTATTATATTTTTAATCATATTTTAATTATAACTAATATATACAGAAAAGTTTTTTTGAATTTGTTAAATATTTTATTTTAGTTATTTATATCATATTAAATAAAGTTTTATAATAATTAATAGTAAAAAACATATAAATATTAAATTATTAGTTTTCAGATAATTTAACTTTAAAAAAAAAAAAAGTTTACGGGAGATTCAAAAGGGAAAAAGAAAACAAACATATTATTCAGATTTCAAGTTTCAATAACTATTTAATCTTCAGTAATTTTAGTATTGTTCAGTTTTCAAAAACAAACACAAACGACCTCTTACCTTTTTGCCTTACACCATTACACATATTAGCTTCTTCGGTTTGCTAATAGTTAACCGTTGCTTGATTATTTTAAACTTTTAATAGATTTTAAGAAATTGGCAAACTAATAGAGAATCTCAATCTCATATCAGAAAAGAAGTAAGAGTGAAAGATTCTCAAATGTATACAAAAGTCAAAAGCTTTTGTTTCTAAAATGTTTTTTACTGTGAACAATTAGAAACAAAGGTTTCTTATATTCCTCACCCTTACTTCTTTTTCAATATGGGACTAGGATCTCCTTTTATTTTGATAATTTATTAACAATCTTCACCTTGGCTAATTAAGAAATTGACAAAATAAAAGGGGTCCTAGTCCCACATTGGAAAAGAAGTAACAATTTCCACCTTGGCTAATTAAGAAACTGGCAAAGTAAAATGGGATCCTAGTCCCATATCGGAAAAGAAGTAAGAGTGGAGATATTCTCAGGTTGAAGAAATTGCCAAAATAAAGGGGATCCTAGTCCCACATCAGAAAGAAATAACAATCTCCATCTTGGCTAATTAAGAAACTAGCAAAATAAATAGGATCCTAGTCCCACGTCATAAAAGAAGTAAGAGTTGAGAGATCCTTAAATTTATAAAAGAAGTTCAAGACCTTTATTTTTAATTGTCCCAATTAAAACCACGCCTTAAACTCCTTATATAGGCTTAAGAATCTATTCACTATTGCTTCTTTCTTGATGTGGGACTAGAATACCCTTTATATAATCCTTTCACACTTACTTCTTTTCTGATATGGGACTATGATGCCCTACTATTTTGCCAATTTAACATTTAAATAATAGGCATAGACTCAAGTCATAAAACAAATAAAATACATATATGTATATTTATATTTTCTAAAAATTTAAAATAATAGATCGTATATGTCCCCTTTTATTTAGTGTTATAATTTTGGGAGTTTAAGTTTCATAATAATTTAGAAAATATTACAGAAATAACCTTTTTTTTTTTTTTTGGCTAAAGTTGAAAAGTAACATTCTTTTTTAGATTTCTTATTTTTATCAAGTGCATTTTTGTCCAAAAATAGTTTTTCTTGCATGATTTTCAAAAAAGAGTCAGTGTTTTCAAAAAAGAGTTAGTGTTTAACTTAGATCTAAAAAAATAGTCATTTATGAAAAATAAAAAAAAAAAAAAACCCCAATAATTTAATTTAGGAGTCGCAAAAGACACATAACTCAAACTCATAATTATTTGGGGTTTAAAAATAGGAAAGCAACTTAATTTAGCAATAGGGTGAAGGGTGTATGTTTTAAATTGAACACATTATGTATCCATTTCTTTGAACTTTGATTGGGTTTAATAAATACTTTTATTCTAATTAAATGTAAGAATTTCAATTTTATATGAATTTTAGTATATATAATTAACATCAATCAATTAGATACTACTAACTATTTAAGAAAAAAGAACATTAATGATGTCCAAAAAAAGAAAAAAGAATATTAACTTTATCTTAAAAAAAAAAAAGTAAAAATTTCTAAATATATCATTATGTGACAAGAATTCGAGTCTCACTATTTAGTTTTTGTTTACATCCCCACTATACATATCTAAATGTTTATGTCACACATCAAGTGATTAACCTCAACATATCCATTGTAATGCTTTCTAAACCAAAAAGAAAATAACAAACCAACTACTTAGACAAAGAACTACACAATCCATCTCCTAGTATGATAGGCTTGATGGAAACCAATTCCTTTTTTATACAATTTCACATTACAATGAAAATCATATTTAAGAGTCTTATTGCAATCAATCCGAAAACTAAACCCAATATGTTAATAGGCTATGAACCATCACTTGCCTAATGAGTCCCCAATTCCTCAGCTGGAAATCAACAGCAACTTCTTGTTCAAGGGACTGCTGACCAAGAAATGGAGCCTGTTGAATTGCCAAATCTTTTGATTCTGAATGTATTTACGAGTCCATGAGCCGATCCATGACTAGTTTGACAACTGCCGGAGCATCAACTGTGACTGCCACCTTCACTGTAGGCTTATCAGTCCATTCAGGTCATTTCTGTAAACCTGGTTTAAAAGGAATGAGTCAATAGGAGCACAAAAAAGAAATAATAATAACATTGTGTCAAACCAAAAGAGTCCAACTACATTAAGTATTTACATAGATGAAGCCTTAATAAAGAAATTTGATCCTAAGTGGTCTTTATGACAAACATAATAACTTCTTTTACAACCGTTATCACTATCCATTACATAATTGTCAAGATCACAAAAACTTAGTTTACAACCACTCACAATTACATTATGGTAGAAAAAGTTACAGACGTCTAAATCTAACAAGTTTTCATCGAAGAACAAGTACTAAAAGGAAATGAAAAACAGAAACTATGTATTATCGTGAAGATAAATTCTTGAGTGAAATGTAAGTCTTAAAATGATGTAAAAAAGTTATTACTTCTTTTGTTTGTTATAGAATATCGTGAGTCCCCTGGCGATGCCACTGGTCTGGACTCTAACGACGCCCTCCATGTAAGTGAAAAGTGATGGATTAACGGCTACAAGTAGCGCAGTTGGGTCATGAAGGTAAACGCCTACACCACCATTAAAACTATTATTAGCAAAAGTATTATGGTTCTTCCTGTTCTCAAGGCTAAACCGACATACCTCTGATGGAATAAGCATCACGATGATAAGCGAAGTACACCTCTAAGATTTGACATAGATACTGAGCAAATTTTCCATTTGATTGTGCCAACTTGTCTCGATCAGCGTCTATAATGAAACAAACTAGATCAAATTAAAACCAACGAAAAAGAAGAATATGAATTCACTGGCATCCATTTAGAATTCAGAATACGCTTCATATCCAGGTTCAATTATAATAGGCTCTTTTTGTGTTTTACAAGGAAAAATCTTTTCTAAAACGAAAAAGATAATTTTTTTTTTTTTTAATGTTTAAAATGCTATCTATAAAGTATGTACTATAAAGACTTCAACCACGAATCCTATGGCAACTCCAAATGTATGGGCTACGATTCTTTGAGTTGAGTTGATTTGTCATGCTTTATTGGATACAAGGAGATTAATATACCTTTGATAAAATTTTATCTAAGGGCAAGAAGAAATCATAATTGTTGTGATAGTATAGAAAATAGGATGTCTAAGGTAAGTAGGTGGATGTACTGACTATTTGGTCATAAAAGAAATAGAAAAGCCACTGCTGAGCTGATAAAACACAGCACTATAAAATAACAAGGCCTACGGAACAGAAATCATTCACAAATTAACATGATGATAACATATAGAAACGCACAAAAAAACACACCGTGAAAACATTGTCTAGTTTTTATATGATAAGCAACATTAACGACACAACATTTTCTAAAAAGTACCTGTCATAACAACTTGATGGGTAACATTGATACCCACAGCCACGACATCTGCCCCACTAATGAATACAACATCTGCGGCATCTGGATCACCAAAAATCTGCCCACCCATCCCAGGAATTAAAACGGATACTAGAGGGAGAAAGAGGGAATGGGGATCTTACATCCACTAATTATAAAGAACTGATACAAATTACACAAGTTTAGTACAACTAACAGAATCCAATGAGAGGAGGCGCAATTCAGTAAGCCCAAAAGAATTTTCAGCTATTCAAAGCAATTTGGACAGATAACAAAAGACTACTAGCAACAAACATTGAATTCAAGGCTTCGAATTGCCAGACGCTTGGAGACTGAAGAATTGGATTTGAATAACTTACGTTGGCCTCAGCTGCTGGATTCACATTCCCATTTACTCCAAAAGCACCACCAAGAAGAACTATCTGCCCAATGTTTTTTGCAAATGCAGGATCTAGTTGAATAGCCTGTATCAATAGATAGCATAATGAAATGTTAAATAAGTAATATTTGTAATGGAAAACCATGGCAAAGGAACGAAAATCTTACCAATGCGATATTTGTTAATGGTCCCAGTGCAACCACTGTGATTTCACCAGGGTAACGTTCTGCTTGCTCGACCAGAAAAGCAGCTGCTAACTGTTCAATCTGCTTTCCTTTTGGTGGAGGGAAATTTTGGTTGCCAAGTCCATCCGCACCATGGACAAAATCAGCAACACGAAGTTTTGTACCTCGCTTTACAAGAATCATATACTCAGTATACCTAAAAGCCATAAAACTTAAAACCTAATAACGATAGCATAATCTTTCATGGGTAATAAGCATGACATTTTCCACTGATATCAAGTTAAAACCATCAACGGTCATTAATAAAGCCTCTAGAGGAACAATTCAAATTTGTCTATCATGCTCATTAATAAGTTTCAGATTACCCATTTACACTAATAACCTTAATTACATCTAAAATTCTTCACTGTGGACAAAAGTGACTTAAAGATATTACCATATATATCTGCTGAATAAACACAGATGAGATGATGAGATAATACCAAAATGAAAAGAAATGCTTGCACTACTTATGAGGGCACGTATACGTTAACATGTGATTACAAATTCAAAAAGCATTTCCGAAAATTAGTACATTCAGTAATACACAAAAATAACTGGTCTTCTAATACCTCCAACTCCAACCTTTCATGCATCAAGCAAATAATTCAAAGAGATATCCTATGGTTGTATAACCCCTCTTGAGAGGGCGAGTCATAAAAGAACTTTATATAATTCTGAGGCCTGCTTGTTTAAATATGAAACTAGCATAAAGTCACAAACAAGAAGAATCTTTCACATAGCAAACCATGAAAGAATATGAGGACATACAGTGATAGTGACGTGGGATCCTTCGACCACCGGAATATCAGTCCTGTCTGCAACCTCCAACTAATCCCAAAAAAACAAAAGAAAAAAAGAAAAAAAAAAAGCACATCATCAACCAACCAATACCACTACAATAAATCATCATCCAAATCTCAAACACATAACAAGTCAACCCAATTGTAAAAAACATATAAACACCAGACTGCAAACCAACAAAAACAGACATCAAGTATACCAAGTGCAAGGCGTTTCTGGTGGCTAGAGTGGTGTAAACGTTGCCGTAGATAGTGGTGAGAGCAATAACCTCCACTTCCGGAGACTTCAAGGCAAGAAATATAGCCATCGCATCATCTGCAACACCAATCCAATATTTTCAACCACATATATACAAACAAACACTAACAATATAACAATAGTAAAACGTGGGCAGATCTTGAAAAGAGAAAGATTTTGACTTACCAATACCAGGGTCAGTGTCGATGATAATCTTCCTTGGTTGTGTTGCCATGGATTGTAATTTTGAGTATCTGGGTGTGAATCGATAGAATCAAAGATGGTACATTCAATATTGACTTGAAGAATGATGCGTGTAAAGACGAACGGTGGCGCAAACGGGGTAGTGGGTGGTTGACACGTACTAAAAATTGAAACCACTTCACCTTTGTGTCGTGTACTTTATGCCATCACACGACAACACAAACAGAGCTTTAAAGGAGTTGTGTTCAGCTGACTCATCATGCTGAACTGATTGCTAATGAATGGATTTCATGGTCATTATCACTCCCACGTAATGATGGATGATAACATTATAATAACATTCGAAGGTAATTATTAATTAACGTCTTAATCAGTAAAATAGTTAAATCTGTATATAGTAAATAAATAAGTATAATTATAATATCTTATATATTTTATCTAATTCTTTTATACTTTAGGTGATTGATATAAAATATGTGTTTAAATGTTCTTGATATTTTAAAAATATTATCAATATTTGAATTAATATTTTCATAAATTTATATAATACTTGATGAAAATACTAATTTCATGTAATTTAAAATAAATATAGTCATTTTAATTTATGTACAATATGTTATTTAAATTGTTGCATGAAATAACTAATTTATTAACAGATATAAAGATTGGATATTTGTAAGGTATATTAATTGAAATAAATTTGAAAATAAATTAATAATAGGATGATAGTTTTGAAAGAAAATATTTTAAATAAAATTAAGTTGTCACTAAATGTTAATTTGGAAAGTTGGAATTTCTAAAATTTTATTTAGTATTTTTCAGTAGATTGACCCTTAAGAAAAAATGAAAGAAAAAACAAGAACGGCCTAATGAGCCTAATGAGTTTATTTCAAATTTTAAGTGACGAGTGAAAAAACAACCTACCCCCTTGGTGATACTCAACTCTACTTTAGTAAATTTCCCCTTTTTTTAACATTAACACAAAACAGAATAAAAACCTATCAAGATTTATCAAAATTAGTTAACTCTTGTACAACTTATATATCTGATAACCATGAAACATCAATAATTATAATAAAAAGAGAAAACTTTTTATACATATTTGTAAAATGTGCATGATAAGATTTGAACCTCACCAACTAAGGTATATATGGATTTGAATGATTATTACTAATTGCAATTGATGCAAGATTGAGAGAAAAAAAAAAAAACATAATTAAAACATTAATTTTGACGTGAATGTTGCTTTCATAATAAAGATGATAGATGTATATTACTAAGCCAACTTTTTGTTTTTTGTTTTTTAAATTGGTTTATATTTATTGGTTCATATACAAGATAAGAATGCAAATGCAAAAGCTGACAATTTCCATTAATTGTTAAAACCTATGGGTTACATTGATAACTCCATTGGAGTATACTTTTCTCAATACAATATTCGTTAGAGACAACCTTAATATTTAAATTTTTAATTAACTAATACCTTTAGACTGCTAGTGCTATTTTTCCTGTCAAGCACTAACTTGCACACAAACTTACTATATTAAAAATTTAGAAAAATGCCATCATAATCAGTAGCATGTGCCGTGTGGTAACTAGGTCAATCCTTGATGAGTGAGAAACATCCTCCGATGCCAAAGAGCAACTGAAATTGTAGCTCAAGCACCAGGGGTAATGGTAAATAACTTTGTCCACCCATTTCCTCACTTAGAGGTTATGGGTTCTACATCCGTGTCTTGTCATAATTTATGGGTTTTTTTCCTCCACGCATCGTGGATTGCACCATCACTCGATATGGATTGCTCCCCTCTCGTTTTAAAAGTTGTTCATTGGAATGTACCCTAATATCATATTCTTGTTATTCTTGACTATCATCTAGATTAAGTACCAGTCGACAAAAAAAAAAACGAGAAGCAACTGAAATTAGAATGAAGAAATAATTGCATACCCCTCTCCAAAATTGTAGGTGGGTACTTTAAATTTATTCACACATTACAAATTTTGAAATGCATTAGTCTATTTATGCACCTCACTTATTAGTTCTTACAAAACACATCACTTCTCTTCATTTGCTTTTGGTATATTATTATTCAAATTGTGTTTCCTAAAATTTATTTAAGAAATTGAAAATGAATTATCTTGTAGTTTTAACAATTTAAAAATATTTTTTGATAATATATTTAATTAACAAATTCATGAAAAGAAAGTCTAGTGGTATACTCTTAAAATTTAGGTAGATACAATTATACGTTGAAATCATATATTTTTCTTCAATTTTAATTAATTTTAATCATAAAAAAAATCCAAAAATACTCAAACCGTACTTTAAATTATTATCGTTAGTTAATATTTTTATTAATTATAATAAGGATGACACTTATGTGCATTTTGAAGGCCTTACATTATTATATGTCAACTTCTTTTAATAGGTTTAAGTATAATTTTTTTTCATCATTTAATAATTACAAATTATCAACATTATTTATACATATTATAATAACTCTTTTTTTTTTCGCAAATTTTTGTTATTACCCTGCCATGTGGTAAAATGTTACACATTCAAGAATAACATCTTTTCATCTTTCCCCATTCTCTTATAACCTAGAATGTTAGCATTATGAACTAATTCTTTCTGTATACGTAGACTGTTATTATTCAAGAATAATATCTCTTCATCGTCCCCCATTCTCTTGTAGCTTAAAATGTTAGTGTTATATTCTTTTGTAACCTGAAATTTTATGATTTACTTTATGATTCATTATATTGTTTGAAGCCACTACTTTGCAAACCCGCTAAAACTTTGTTGAAGGCACCTCCTAGGCTCCCACTACCCACGACAGCCTATCTACCTGCCCAAGTCTCCTAAGCAACTCTCACCAGTCTGCCCTGTAAGAAGGACTTGGGTTGCCATAAAAGCCCGTAAACCTTCATTTGAGCCCGTCCTCTGAACAAACCCGTAAACTTTTGCAGGTGTGAGTATAAAATAAAATTGTGGGTGGGATTGTAGATTTTATCAAGCCCACCCAATTTCAGACTCATTGCCTTCCGCAGTCTCTCCATACTACTTTGTATTTTATGGACAAGTATGAAAGTTGAATTCTTACTATTAATTTGACATAAAAAGCAAATAAAGTACATAAATTATAGTAGGAGAGAGTCTTCCATAAAATATTTAGTTGACGTGTAATGCTGATATTAGTATGATATTTCAAGAATAACGTGATATGTGTTATTTTTCTTTTATAAAAAAAATTAAAATTGATGTGACATTCAAATAATAACGTGGTACGTGACATGACATTTTTAAATGAAAATTATTTCGTAAATGAGGAAAATCATTAACATTATTATTTATGAAAAAAATATCATACATTATGTTATTATTGAAATATCATATTAACATCAGTATTGTATGCTCGTTAAGGTCAAAATAACCTCGACAGATTAAGGCACCACAAGTCCACTTCAGGTGGGTCAGTTGCCAAAGAGTCGAAACGAACAGAGAAAAAAATAAAAGAAAAAGAAAAAGTAGTGGCATATGAGTAATTTTGAGAGAAAACAGGGTCAAATATTGATAAACATAACTCCTTCCTGCTTCTCTGTTTTCCCCCTTTCACTGATTTTCAAATCAAAACAAAAACATTTCTTGTCATTTCATTTAACAAAAACAGTAGATCTCTGCTTGTACTCTCCTTTCGAATCAAAATGGATCGACCCACGAAGCCAACAAAGAGCCACCTCAAAAGCTCCCACATTGATAAGAATCACCACCAGTGTTGCAGGAATCCACTCAACCCCGCCGCCAGCAACAGTTCAAGTTGTCGTAGCAGTAGCAGCAGCAGCGTTGAAGCACCGCGGGGTTGTCTCAGGTTCCTTCTCTCCCACTCTTCTTCTTCGAATTCGAATGCCAAGACCCCTTCCGTAAACAGACCTACAAAGGGGAAAGCTTTGACTAAAATCCCCAAATCTGCTCCAAACCCCTCCAAAGCTGGGAAAGAGGAGAGAGGTAAGAAAAGCACACCTTGTTTATATCAGTGGCAGTCTGGGAGAAAACCCAGTTCTAGAAATCATCAAAAGTTAAAAAGTTGTCAGCTTTGAGCTCCAGTGGTAGTCCTGTAAATAAACCACCCCCAGCGGGGAGGGTTGAGCTAGGTGTTTGTAGTGTTGATGATAGCAATTTGACTCCTTTGAGTAAGGTAGCAACTGGGTCAGGTTTAGATTTTGCTTGCTGATAGAAAGGTTACTAATGTTAATGATGATGATGAGACAAAGTCAAACACTAGTGGTAGCAACAACAGGACACCTCCTATTCAGGCCTCTGTGTCTCCAGAGATACAAACACAGTGTGGTGGCTCGTCTTTAGCGGCTAAAACTGCCACTCCTGCTTGTTATGCTGCTGGCTATATAGTGTCTGGGGTTACTGACAAGAGGAAATGTAGGCCTAGAGGGATTCTAACTGTAGGAGATGATAATCTTCTTGACTTTGATATGGCCAAGGCTATTGATAGTTTTGGGGAAGATGATGATTGCAACGATAAGGAAAATGTTAGAGGGGTTGTTGATAGTAATGATAGCTCTTTGATGGTGCCTTTACCTGCTGAGGCCTCAATGCATTGGTTATTGTCTCCTTGTAATGAGGTGGATGAAGATCATAAGAGAATCATGAAAATGGGTCATGTGGGTTTCGGATTCATTCTCCTCCTTCGAGTTTATATGGTGATGGATGTACTTCAGATATGTGTAATGATAGAAATAACAGTAGTAGTGTTTCTGGTAGTGCTGGGAGGAGGAGCACTTCCTTGCTTTCTCCAACTGAATTTTCTGAGTTTCAAGTACCTTTGGGGCCTTTAAGTGACGATATGGTGATTATGTCTTCTCCCAATTGTACACCTAGTTGCAAGGTTGCTGTTTTGGAAGAAGGGACGAAGCAGGATTATGATCTTGGTAGGAAAATTCTCCATTCTCTATGGACACTTTGGGAAGTGGAAACGTTATCCAGACTCCACAATCGGACTCAAGCACTGGGTAGATGTGTTGGTTTATCATGGTTAAAAGCAGCGTCTGGTCAGAAGAATTGCCTTGATTCTGAACTTGATTTGGTCACTGAAAGTCTTCAGATGACAAGTTTGTCTTCCAAGGGATATGAGTCGATATGGGATCCGACCAATTCGAGCTTTCAGTTTGATTACCTGACAACACCTTCCAACTCCTGTTGATCTTTCTCAAGTTTCAGAAAATTTTGGATGATCGAGCTTCGTGGATGTCTAGTTCTACCTTAGATGATGTATTATCACAATCCCAGATGAGGATATCGTGGAGGGAAGGCTTGGTAAGTCGGATTTTTGAGATGGATGAGTTTGATAGTTGTAGATACTTATCAGAAAATGAAGAGGAAGATGTAAAAGGTTGCCATAATAATGACCAATTGAAATCATGCCAGAATCCTGAGCTCAGTAATGATGCAGGGAATTATGAGATTCCCAAGAATGGTTCCAGGACAACTGAATTTGTAGATACAGATATGGAAACTGAGGAAAAATGCGATAACAGACTTTCTTGCCAAATATCACGTTCATGTGCAGAATCAATAAGCACAGATGGAGGTGACCTTGCAGCTTCAGGGGATTCGGATTGGACTCTATGCTATAAGAACCAGCTATTTAAAGTATGATTTATATCTTTACTTCCACTCCTTCAAGCTTCAATCAAGTAGATTAAGTCTAGCTGACCTTTGATCAAACTGGTTCTTCCTTAGTGATAATTTAGTATTGTCATTCTTATACCACTCATGTATTTTATTTGTTCTATTAGCCTGTACTTTTAATTTCTTATTTATTCAATCTCTTCATTAAACTCATTTGCTTTTCATATAATGTGAAATGCTTCTGTGCTGCTGAAGAAAACATCAACAGCTTAACAGATGCTCTGGATAACCTTTGCTGGTTGATCTAGGAAGAGGCAGGGCCAAGCATGTAATAATTACTGCATTATTGATTAATGTCATTTATTTGTGGATTCAATTTAACTACCGATAAGCACTAATCCATACATTTTTTTCCATCTTCTTTCTTGGGAAATCCTTTTTATTTTCAAGCAAGTCAGAAGCTTCAGAAACGTTATATGTAACCATTACTTGTTGACATGCTTTGACCAGTTCTTCTAGGTATCGACTTTGGATGAAGATATAGGGAGAGGGCAGTAGTGCTGTAGAAAACTTTGTTTTGTAACTGTAATAGCTGGAACAAAAGAATGGTAGAGTGGAGAAAGCCAAAAACAAGAGGCTGGAGCATAAAACAATTGTGACATCTAGGAGGTCTCTAGCTAAGTAGCACAGCCCATCTGAACGAGTGGTTTGTTGCAGGTTCGAATATTAAACTGGTGAACATTTGCTAGAGATCATATGTAGGAGTGTTTGGCTGCAAAAGGGTTACATTTCTGAATTGAATTTCTTGAGAGAATTCATTTGATGATCATGATAAAGAGGATGTTCAAATGGAGTGTTGTAGAGGAAGATGGGCTACTAGTATTTAGTGCCTAGAAAGGGAGAAATGCATATATTGTGTGTTGGTTTTTTTTACTTTGTTAGTCATTGGAGCTTGTTGGCAAGAGCTTTAAGATATTGGAGAATGATTGATTCAGGGGGCAGAATAATGGTCTTGCTTGCTTTGATTGTCATTTGGTACAATTTAGAAAACAATCAAGGTGTTAGTGGCAGAATTTTCAGGATAGATGCTGTTTCGGCCTTCATTCAAATTTGCGTGTTCATCAAGCTTGTGATCAATTGTGGTCATTTTTGCTTTCTCTATGTTGCAGTCTTGCAGATAAAATTGTCATTTAAGATCAGGTACATCATATTTGTGTCCTGGTATTGGATAAAATGAGAAGCCGATTTATCTAGTTGAATAGAAGAAGATAACAAGAAGCAAGACCAAATTAGACTCGGATTGTGTCACAATTTCAACTAATAATTACGTGACATGTGGCAACTTGTCATGACAGATGCATCAATTATGTGCAAGTCTGACTTGACAACAGAGTTTCCTTTACATTATCTGAGTTGTTGCCCTGTCAACTTTGAGCTTTAGATAAACACTGCAAGAAATATTACATTCTCGCGAGTAATGCTTGCCTTCTTTCGTTGACAAATTCCAAAGATAATAAAAATATATATATCCCCATATTCTGATGAAAAAAAAAAAATCAAACAAAATCCATATGTAAAAGAAATATTTTATGTATGTCGATTACCATCTGTAGTGTCAGAATGGAAGTATTTAGACTATCAACAGCTTATTAAAAATATTCTTTGATGATTTTCTTCTAGGGTTGGCTGCTGCATACAGAAGGTCAATGATGAAATTCATATTATTATATCTCACATAAAACCTTGCAACATTACTGTGAACAAGAAAGATTAGGACACATCAGTGACATTTTGTCCAATGTTGTACAAAGCCATGCCGACTTTGATTAAAATAAAGTATAGTGAATAATAGTTAGCATATTAATTAAGCACCTAGTTTGACAGTGCTTAGTGTACAAGACTACAGAAGCAAAATTGGATAATGTATTCCTATCATTATATTATTATTTATTAGCAAGCAGGCACATACGACATGGTGGGTGGATATTTAATTTTTTTACATTACAAGTACATTTTTACAATTATCAGGACTTTTGATATAGGCCTCTAGGTTATAGCCCGAAACTCTACTTTCAAACAGACGGGAGAGAGCGATCCACACAAAGTGAGAAAATTGTTCACATACTAATATGACTTTTTAGGAAATTATCCACACTTATGAACTATTTGAGAGATTGCCCACTTTTGTGGGTAGAGGCGCTCGAACCTAGCTCTCAGCTTAAAGGAGCAAAACAATTGGGTAAGGCGGCACTCCACTTAGGAGTAGGTGGAAAAATTTTTATTACAAATATTTAAGTGTAAGAATTATTAGTTGTGTGAATATGCAGACGTCATTTCGTTAAAATATATAGACTTTATGTTCATTTCACAAATCTTAGGTTGATTTGTTTAGTTGCATGGTAAGTCCTGCATGCTAAATTTATGAATTGACTTGAAAGTCTATTGTGATGTTTCGCTCTGGATAAGGACTTAATTTATGTGAATGCAGACCTAATTGAAAGCTTTGATGACGAAACTTCCCTGCTCTTATTCATTCAACCAACTCTTTGAGTTGGAGTGATAATGATAGAGACCATAGACAAGCCAATTCTTTGACCCGGTAATTGCCAAACTAAATAGACTGACCCCCAAGACTGACCAATTCAATCAGACCATGATATGCTTCTTTATTCCCAAAATCAACATAAACTATAGAATGTTGAACAAGAAACATCATCAACTTTGATATGATTCGATTCGCCATCTCCTATCTTTTGCATGCTCCATATCAACATTTTCTAACTTCTTTACAATTAATATATATATATATATATATGAGTTTAGGTATGTAACGTGGTGATGTGGCTGCTATTAATATTAGTTATTGTTTATTGAGTTTGTTTTTGCATTATATAATCATGATCATTTTAAATATCCCTTTTTGGGTATTGTGGTGAATTGTGATAAAAGAATATTCTTCACACTTACGGGAGTATATTCAATTTAAAGTTTATTGAAATTTAATATATATTTTTTTCTATTAATGATAGATTATTTTGATGAAATTCATAGATTCTTTAAATTCTATAACTCTATTAATATGAATTCAAAAGAATTTATTCAAATCTGGATTGGATATACTTAAACATTTAAAATCCTTTAAATTTCAATAAAATATCAAATTGAATATACCCTGTTAGAAGTAGAATACAGATTACGAATTGTATTGTCTAATAATAATTTCTGGACTGTACACTAATATTACAAGATTAAAGTGCCGTAAGAATAGAAAATATATTTAAGAATAGAAAACCCCCTAAGAATAGTGGACTGTGTTTCTCCAGTGGTCCCTGTGTGGTTTTCCAATCACTCATTTCCTATCATTGTCAGGTTCTTCTGGAAGATAAAGCATTTGATTATTTCTCCTCGTTGAAGGTCAAAAACAAAGTGGCGTATTAGCCTTGTAAATTTCCAACCTGCAAGAAACAAAGAAGCAGTTGTGGAAAGGGTACTACAAAATCACCCACCCACCCACTAAACCAAGTCCACCATTCCTTCGCCTTCAAATAATTTCTCCTGTTTTCTTCTTCAAAAAGAAAGAACGAAAGTTTCCCCTTAGAAAAGCTGACATGGAGGGCTTGATCCCTATGGTGTTCAAGGCAATCAAGAACAGCAAGACTCGTAGACAATACGAGTGTCTGTCTTCTGGTGCAACTCAGAGTTACAACATAGCTGACTTCTATGTCAGTGGTCAGAATCCTATGCATATGAATACACATTCGGCAGACAAGGTTGAAGATAAGTACATGAGTCACCACCGGAGACGCAAGTCCGTCGGAGACTTCTACGATGGGTACGATCAAAGGTTCAATGGTGGAGGTTTTGGTGGTGGTGCTTCTCCCTCTTCAGCGCCAAAGAAACTTGTCAGGTTTAGGAGCCAAAGGATGTTTTCTTGTATAACAGGTGCATGAAAATCGAATATGCACATCTACTTTGCTTATATCATATCAAATGTTTGTAATAGCTTATCTTCTTTCATTGTTTTCTTTTCTTTTGCAAGTAAATGTTGCTTTGATCGAAAACTATTTTCAAAACCGTTTAGACTTAGATTTTTGTCAAAAATGACGACTTCATGACAAATTTATGACAGATTTGTTATTACAGAACATGTTTTTCAAGTGGAATGTTCTGTTTTCAGAGATGATCACATGATTCAACGCTGTTTTTGTTTTGTAGTGATATAATTTAGTTGTTGCACCTAGGATTGCCAACCGGGGGGGGCCTGACCTTGTGTCTCCAAGCATGAGAGTCAAATTTGCCAGCTTTGATTAGCCCTTTTTGAGCCCACCAAACCTGTTTGATGACAGAATTCAAAAACATCTCTCTGTTTTGATCGAAATCAAAGAATTATCTATATCTTCAACTGTTTTTTTACCTAATTCTGAAACCATTGTTTCTTATTATGACCAAACTTTAGAAAGATATTCTGAATTCTCTTATTAGCTTCTTCTTATATAGATTTTTTTACATAAAGACAGTTTGATTTTTCTTGTTTATCGGGACTCTGAATTGAAGACTATTATTGGACTCTCCAAGCTCAATATGTCTTATATATATATATATATATATATATATATATATATTTCTGTTTTTAAAAGTTAAGCATAATCATAATTTGTGCACAAAACATACCCATAGATATATATATTTTTTGAATTATTACAAGTAAATTGGGATTTGGTGAGGGAACATAATCAAATTCATGATTTTTAGAGCGTAAGTGTGCGAGATTTATCATTTACTAACCTCATCTTATCATTTTACAATTTATTGTATAGACTTATTCTGCACCTTGTTCATATTATATAAAAAACCAAATGTTAAAAACTGTAGTCTTTGTTCTTTAATTTCCGGCAGCCATGGTGGTACATGGTGCTATTTAAAAAATAATAATAATAAATAATTTTAACAAGAAATAAATATGTTACGTCAAGTAGTTAAATAAATGGGCGGCTGTTGGTTGAGAAAATACAGTGACTAGAATGATGCCATGAATATATAAATGACCATTTGTTTTTTATTTGATGTAGAGTTCTCTGAAAGCAACCCAACATCTGCCGGAGCCGGCTCCACTAATTTTACACATTTAAACGTGCTTATATAATAATAGTAAACAAGGATAGTAAAAGAAACTTTGATAGTTTTATTTATTTCCCTCAATTAGGAAATGTTTATATTTGGTATACTTTATGAAAGTTATTTAGGGTATATTTGGTACGTGGATTTGAGATGAGATTGGGATTCAAAAATCTCAAACTGCTTACATGTTATGTTTGGAGATCAATTGGAATGCAATGAGATTAAGATTCTTTAAATCCCAAATTCCATCATTTTCCATTCTTTTGGGATTTCTCAATCCTAATCAAAACCATGTCTTTAGGAGGGATTGGATTTCTCATTTCCATCTTCTTTCTCTTCTCTCTATCTATCTCTCTTTCTCTCACCTTCCTTCTTTCTCTCTTCACACATCCATGGAACCTCTTTACTCTTTTTTTTTTTTGGCTTCTGAGTTGGGATGGTTCTACGTTCGATGATGAGCCTAGTACCATCTGGTTTCGGTTCGAACAGATGATGATGTTCTAAGTTTTTTTTTTTTAGTTAATGTTACGATGTTTTGGTATCGTTGATGATATTATTGTTGTGGAAGATAATGATATTGATGAATTAGATTGATGATATTGATGAAGTGTGGGTTGATGATGTTGAATTGTGAGAAATGATGTTGGGTTTTTTGTTTTTTTAGATTTTTTTTATAAAATTAATTTTATATAATAAAAATATAAATTAATTTTATTATAATCCAACCCCAACCTACACCAAACATGATATTGTATAATTTTTAATCTAATCCTAAGTTCTACCAAATATAAGACGGTGATTTTTCATTCCAATCCTAATCCATTCCTATTTCAATTCTAATTCAATCAATTACAATACGCGTAGCCCAAAATATTTTTCTAATCCTAGACCATAAACTTTTTTGAATGTATGACTTTTAGCACAGCTACTCGAATATAAAAACTTATTAGGTTGAATGATCACTGTTTTGCCATCGAAGGCGATATCCAAATATCGATAATTAATCAACAAAAGTAACGGAAAATGCTACATTATACTTACACATATACACCCAATCCAATAGTATCTTATCACTGGACATGAATATATGGTCATATATGATTATTATGCTCCATGACATAATTTTAACAAAAAATGCCTTCTAAATTGGTAGAAACATTGAAGCAATGACATGAAACAACGAGCATTGGTGACGGGTGGCTTATGCACTCCAGTGCTCATATTAGTGTTTAGTAGTTTTGTGTTTTAAGAATACACTTTTTTGTGTATATATATATATATGCAAATTTACATAGATATATATTTTATATTGTTGGTTATGGCTTCAACTTCATAGGAGTTAATAATTTATGTAGCGTTTTTACTTTTACAAAAATTTAATTAAAAATTATATTTATATATATTCTAAGGATATATGATAACAAATTTAAAATTTAAATAAATGGTTCATAACTATTCTTTCAAAACATTAATGTATAAATTCATATATTCTAAAATAAATAAATAAATATATTTTTATAATTCTCAATATGTATATGTTAACATTTTTTTTATTAAATAACCATGCATGAGACAAATTTATAGGTCTACCAAACTTTTCCCAGAACTTAATAATTACTTAAAATAATAAACTTGAAAAGAGTTGTTTTGGTTGTTTCTTTCTTCTCCAATGGATTATATTTATTTATATGGGAGCATTTTGGGTTGTTCAAATGTCGAAATCATCATTGTGTACACTACTATTGCTAAATGCCGGTCTAAGTAGATGTTTTGTTTTGACTTTAATGGCTAAACTTCTAATTTTTTTATATCCTAAATAAATTTTCTCATTTGTAATTTCAAAAAAAAAAATAAAAAATTCTCATTTGTAGATTTTTGTCATAGCTGATTCTCTATATTGGACTACTACGGCCATAATGTTAATTGCTAAATGTGGGGTCCCAATTCTCTAGAGAACCAATCCTCTATGATAAAATAAAAAAATAAAAAATAAAAAAAACTATTATTTTGTACATAATTATAGGTTTCATAGAAGTCCTGACTTTTTGGTGAAATATTGATAAATTTCTTTGTCATTTTAATATCTTCGATTTTGAAGTTTACATTAATATATATATATATATATCTCTTAATCAATCTTTAATTAAAATTAATGGTATGAGGGATATTTTCTCTTAAGAACAACATCCTACATGCTTGTAAACAGGTCCAATTGAAAAAAAATGTAAATAGATATATATATTTTTTAATAAAACTTAAATAAGTTATAGGATAATATAATAATTAATCTATTAAAAAATAAAGGAAAATTTTCATTGGATGCCTAAGGTAAGAAAATTTTGACTTTTTTCGATGACAAATGATACCATCTAGATGTCTTGCCCTTGAAGTTTCAAGAATCATTATTGTAAAACTTGACAAGTAAGCTCGATTATTCGTCAAGCCCATCGACCTGAGAACCTCCGAATCGGTAATTTTACTCAATGGAGGTGAGTATTACTCGACCCAACTCCAGCATGCGAAGCCCCTCACCGGATTTCACTTTCTTTTACCCAAAAAAAGAAAAAAAAATCAGAGACACCTATATATGTAAATTGGAATTAGAGAAATCAATCGACTATCTAATTCATCTTAAATACCACATAAACATTCCATCACCCAAAATCATCTCCACCATCACTCATCTCACCAAAGCAAAAACACACACAAACACAATGATCTCTACCGTCCATCCTAGAGTGGATAGTAGATAACATTTTTAGAAACACAAAAAAATTATAAAATAATTATATAAAAATAAATTTAAAAAATGATTTAAAAATTATATATCTAGATCTCCATCAGATGAAGTTCGATGGAGTCATTGTGGGTAAGTGTAGGGATAGAGATGAACTGTAAAGCCCTTGATTAATCAAAATGTGTATAGATGATCAACACATACAAGTATAAAATTGTAAACAAGATACCATACTGAAAATCAAACAAAACAAAACAATAATAACAATAATAGTAAATTAAAAATCTTACAAGTAGATCAGATCAAAGATTAAATAATAAAACAGATCAGATTTTGGAATATATATATATATATATAAATATAGCGTGTTATAAAAGCACTACATATATATATATATATGCAAAACAAAAAGGCTAGAACGAAAAAGCAAGGCAAGAGGTAGTGGAAGTTAAAGGGAGTGCATGCATGCAACACCATGAATGCGTTTGTTGATGGTCATCTAATCGAATCATATCATATAAGAGAAGAAAATGAGTAGATGACAATCAACAAACATATCCAAAGCTGCAAATTAAATTCTTCAAGAACAATATTGAGACAGAGAGGTTGAAGAGGAAGAAGAAATAAGGGGAAAAAAAATGAAAAAGAGAAGTTAATAAAATGGAAAAAAAAAAAAAAACAAAAAGCATTTGCTTATTATAAGTACGGAATTATTCCTCAAGCAAAAAGCATATGCTCGGTGGATAACCAGAAAGTTTGGTTTGTTTATTCATTCTCTGACTCTTGACCGGTTGGTTGGTACCAATTAGAAACTGGGAAGACACAGAAAGTCTTTGAAATTGACTGTTTAGAGTCACAAGTTTGCACAACAAAGATCATTAATTCTCTTTGTTAAATTGAAATGACAAAAGTTAATATTACATCTTTAGCTTGATAGCAGGCCATAACTTGTCATAGGTTCATGTATGATGTATAAATGTCAAGCCCAGACACATTTTTATCACCAGTTTCAGTCCAAGATTCTGTTCATTAATTAATTGTTTGTTGGGACGAGTTCATAAGGAGATTAACATTGAAAAAAAAAAATCACTTAATTAACAAAAATTATTCATTTTTAGCCAAAACGAAAATTTAATAGTTTTTATATCGTTTTCTTGGCAACATTTTATGTAAAGTGTTTTACTTGCATTACATATTTTAAGTGAAGATTTTAAGTTATTCTATTTTGATCTTTTAAAATATGATAAAAAATTTTAAAAAAAATTAATTAATTAAAATGGAGAAGCAAATCAGCCATAGGCGGAGATCTAACTTTTCTTGTTGTCTTTTGTGTCGAGATTTGATCGCCTTTAATTTTACAGCTCATCAAGCAAATTTATGTGTACCATCACTGAGATCCTAATCAATATTTACAGCTTAATAATCATCAACAGTATCTAAAGGCATTGAAAAATTTTATCTAGATGATGTGGTAAACTAATATATAATTATCATATTAATTTTAAGATGGTATGGTAATTCAATATAAAATTATTATATCATGTGAATAATAAATTTGGATAAAAAATTTAAAAAGCCTAATATTATTCATAAAAATTATATAATTATTGTAATAACTAAAATCAACAAGTATAAACCCAATAGATAGGTTACAGATAGAGTTCAAAATAGCAAACCAAATGTTGAGCTCATATTTAATCCAACCAATTGAAGCCCAAACGCCCATGACCAATTGTAGCACTTGGTCAAATCTAATCAAATTAATATGAATGTTGGCCAATTAAATATAGGGATTGACTAATTAATTATAGAGGCGAAAATCAAGGGAACGAATCCTTTGATCTCGGGAGCTGTTATAGCTCAACAATAGTCACTTTTCTTTTATAAAAGGGAAGCAACTAGTGAGGAGGGGGTTCTTTAGCTACCTTATGGTCACTCTATCAAAATTCTCCACTGATACTCATTAAACGTCATTGTCTTCATTGTCGTACGACATCCTACTCTTATCTCAGTAATCACATCACCATCACTCGTCGTACGTCCTATTCTCAATCATTTGTCGTACATTTACTCTTAGTAATTTTATTTACCTTCAATTACAATTCTAACTTGAGCGTCAAACTATTTTTGACTGGCACCAATCCGATATCAAGATAACCTAAATATTTCATATGACCTTTTTGGTAGTTTACTAGATCCTAAGAAACTGATTGTAAAGTCAGACCCCTACGTTAGCAACTGTAGAAATCAATCCACTATAATTATAGTAATAGTTAATAGTATTGGACACTAATTTAAGGGTTAATAAATATCAAATGTTTGAAAAATAGTAAATTCCCTCTTAGGTTAGTTAATTGTATATTTCCATCCACCTTAATAACAAAAGTTCAAGTCTCACTAAGCTTATTTTATAACCATGTAAGGAGTTTTTTTTTTTTTGTATCGTAAATGTGTAGGAATAAATGTCTCTCGAATCAATTATGAGAATATATATAACTACTAGTGCTTAAATTGTATCGGTAATGATTAGTTTTGATGAGTAATAGTATCCGTTTAAGTTGTTTGTTATTAACTTAAAAAAATAAAAAGTTTTAAAAAATAAAAATTAGAAACTCAAAAATCAAATCCCTCATAACTAGCAATTAAGTATACTGTTTCAATATGGCATTAGTAGTTCATGTTGGAATATTTACAATTAAAAAATAAATAAATAAAACCTCATGAAAACATTAAACATCAACATTCAACCAATCATAGGATCTTGTTTACCAGTCTGGATAATTATAGGTCATCTAATGCTTAAGAGTAGTGATATTGCCGCTTATAAATATGATTTTATGCACCTACTTAATAAATACATCCCTGTCTAAACTTTAAAAATAAATCTATCACTATAAGCACCCATTATAATGTCAATAGTACTCATATCTACTCATGAATAAGATTTACACACCCATTTATAAGTACATCCACATATATATATATATATATATATATATGTCTATACAGACTCTTTTTACTGTTTATATCAAAGGCGGCGCTTTTTCAGCTTGTGGGAGCGTTGAAATATTCCTTGAGACTTGAAAGCTATTTTGCAATATTTACAACATTGATTTTGTCCAAGGCTCCAAGAATGAGCATGTGATTTGTAAAGCATGAGAATTTAATGACTTGAAAATTTTTTGTCGTTTTTGCTGTCTATTGTCTCCGCCCTTTTTATTTAACCCATCAACTAGCTATCTTGAATGATGTTTTGCACTAAATATAAAATTGAATTATTTTTCTCAAAAATTTATGTTTAAATTCTTCAATCATGTATTTTGTTTGTTAAATATTAAAAAAAAAAATCAACTACTTTATATATATATATATATATTTGTCCAAACAAAGTATTTCATAGATAATAAGATGGCTAGTTTAAGTACATCAACTCTTGGTTATCTACCTTCTCTTTTGCTGATGACTCTTATAAGATTAATTATTTAGGTTATGATAATACTTAGTTATGTTATTTTAGATGGATCCAATGACACTGAATCCAAAGAAACTGGATATTAGACCCTAATAGACAGAAATGATTATTTGAAAATCAAAATTAGATTAATGTTTCATAAAGTGATAATTTTGTCATAATATCAAACATTTTTTAAGGATTTTTACAATTTAAACAAGTAATAGGACCCACTTTTGTTTTTAATTTAAAATAGGTCAAAATTAACCGACACCTATCTAGATTAAATATTATATGAATGGTTCAAATATTTACTCTTATAAATAAGAAGAGAACTTCCCATAAATATTGATTATTTCATATGATAGGGATTGGATTCCTTTATCATAAGTGTGGATTGGGAGACGCACGATGTTTAAGTTAGGATCATGATTCCATTCTTTAATGGATCCCTCTCCATGAACGAAACACCATATAATATTTTATCAAAATTGTGTCCTGAAACTTAGAATCCTATCCTAATTTTGAAAACTGTTACTGAATCACGAATTGCCAATCAAGACATAGGAGAGAATCAATAATGTCAGGCTAATAAGACCAAAAATGGCTGCAATTAACAAGGTTGGTATCATCTAAATTCTAGTAACAACGCAAATTCTAGGAACAAAGGCCAGCAGCACTTGCCAACTATACAACAATCAACATGTTAAAAAGTTTATTTCATTAAAATTAAGAGACAACGAAAGTTGATAAAACCAAGAAGAACATAAGATCATAAAACCAAGTAAAATCTCTGGTCAAGGATCATACAAGAAAGAGCAAAGAAAAATCAATCAACAAACATGGGCAGGAACTACCTGCTTCTCTGCCTACTAGTTGTCCTCTTGGGAATTCAATATTTCCATTTGCACGGTGTTAGAATATTGAAGAGTGACAAGCTATGTAGCCAGTGCTTCAAATGTGATACAACCAAATGCCCTGCAAGTGAGTCTTATCCCCACATGACAGCATTTGATAATAGGCTGATAGCAGGCGCATTGCAATCCGACTATGTCGATTCGAATGACCAAGGACTTTATTCAGTACCTGATGTCAAAGGAGGTGAATCAGAACAGTACAATGCTTACTTTGGCTGGAAGTCTACTTCTGGTTCAGCTTCTGGATACCACAGGTAAGAGCAGAGTCTAAAACGTTGTCGTAAAGCTTATCTTTTACTTACAATGCAAGGAAATTCCCTCTTTAATGTGACTCAAGTTAACAACCTGAAACAGAGTTTCAATACATTACGGGTTTAGCTAGCAACTACATGGACAAATGCTCAGGTGGACAAGGCTACCTCACAATGGACAGGCAAGACCAGGTGAGCCAGCGATCACTGAACTCACTGGAAAGCTTATCTGAAGCCGACTGGAAATCGATCAATCCACCCCCCAAGTTAAACCACCGAGAAGTCCGATTCTGGGTGTCTCACAGTACAGGAAAATGCCTTACAGTTTTCCCTGGAAACACAAAAATGCACAAGCTGGGGGTGGCTGAATGCAACTTGATGGCTCAAATGTTAACCAGCTTTTCGCCTTTCGCTTCTATAGATTTTCTAGGAATGTGATTATATTGACTAGTTTCCTATTTAGAGAGATTTGATCAATTAGTTTTTTTTTCCTTTTTAGTTGTAAATTGTATATTTGCTCCTAACTTGTAGGAATTTGTTTCTTCCTTTAATAGCTGTCTCTCTAAGTCAGCAGCTTGTATATATATCTCTGCTTAGGGATGTTTTTTATTAGGGTTTTTATTTGAATAAAAAACTGCTCTTCAGTTTTATTCATCTTCGGTTTTCTTCATGGTATCAGAGCTGTTCTGAGTACCAATCATGTCCCAATCGGGTGAGGACTCAACTGTTGTGACTTCCCCTTTCAATGGAGGTCCCAACGACCTGCAACCTGACCCTCATCTGCCTATTACCAGCCATAAACTCAACGGAAAAAATTATGTACCATGGTCTCAGTCAATGTTGATGTTCATCAAAGGTAAAGGGAAGTCTGAATTCATTATAGGAGAGACTGCCATACCTACAAAGGAAGACAAAGCCTACACGGTTTGGGAGACGGAAAACAACAAAGTTATGACATGGCTTTGTAATTCGATGACACCTGAAGTAAGTGAGAGTTTCCTTGTGTTTGAGACAGCAAAGGAGATATGGGAGGCTGCCAAAGAAACTTATTCACATAGAGATAATATCTCTAAAGTCTTCAATCTTGAAAGACTCCTAAACGACCTAAAACAAGGTGAGATGTCAGTTATAGAATATTATACGAAAATTTCCAGGTATTGGCAGCAGATGGATACATTTGTAAAGCTTCCTTGGAAGTGCGCAGCAGATTGAGTGTTGTTCAGAGAGTTTATGGAAGAAAGGAGAGTCTTCAAATTTGTGCTAGGCTTGAATGACAACCTAGATGAAGTTCGAGGCAGAATATTGGGTACAAAACCTATTCCATCAATCCGAGAAGTTGTCTCCGAAGTACGCCGAGAAAAGAGCCGGAAAAAGGTAATGCTCTCCAAAACAGATACTGGTGGAACCAAGGGTGATGCGTCTGCACTTGCTGTTGCCAAGGGCTACCCGAATCAGCCATTTGACAACCGACAGAGGAGAACCAGACCTTGGTGTGACCATTGCCGAAAACCTGGTCATGTGAAGGATATTTGTTGGAGGATTCACGGCAAACCCCAAGATTGGAAGCCCAAAAACCACAACGATAGGGATGTTAAAGGCTATACAACCAATGAGAGTGAGAGTATAGGGGCAGAACGTGTCCTGTTCAATCCAAAATAGTTGGAGCAGTTACAGAAGATGTTTTCAGGCATGAATACGGTTGGGACAGGTTCAGTTGCTAAAAAAGGTACATACTCATCTGCCTTGAACGTAAAACAAGAGGCACCAAGGTCCTGGATTGTGGATTCAGGTGCAACTGACCACATGACAGATGATGCTAAAGTTTTTAGTACCTTTGAGCCATGCAAAAGTAATTACAATATTAAAATTGCTGATGGTTCCCTATCGAAAGTTACTGGGTGTGGTTTGGTTGTGATTTCCGAAACCTTGACATTACATTCCGTCCTATTTGTTCCAAATTTAGACTGTAATTTATTATCTATTTCAAAACTCACCATTGATGAAAAATGTGTAACAAAATTTTACCCTTCTTATTGTGTTTTTCAAGACATGATCTCGAGGAAGATGATTGGAACTGCTGAGGTGAAGTTGGGTCTCTATTTGCTCAATGTTAAAGCTCCAAAGGGTATACAATGTAATTCTGTTGATTCTGGATTACCTTCTATTGAGTCTAGTTGTAGGTCCAATAAAGATAGTGCGATCATGTTGTGGTACTATAGGTTAGGGCATCTAAATTTCATGTATCTGGAAAAATTATTCTCAAACTTATTTATCAATAAAAGTTCTCAAGTTTTTCATTGTGACATTTGTGAGTTATCTAAGCATACTCGAACTGTGTTTCCTCCTAGTAGCTATAAAGCATCTAAACCTTTTTCATTGATTTACAGTGATGTTTGGGGGTCTTCTAGAGTTCCCAATATCATTGGAGCCAAGTGGATTGTCACCTTTATAGATAATCATACTAGGTTAACTTGGGTGTTCTTAATGAAAGAAAAATCTGAGGTCACCAACATTTTCAAGAACTTTAATTCTATGATACATAATCAATTCCAGACAAAAATTCAAATTTTGAGATCTAATAATGGGAAAGAAATCATAAACCAAGGGTTAAGAGAATATCTATTGAGTGATGGTATAATTCATCAAACATCTTGTGTTGATCAACAAAATGGAGTGGCTGAAAGGAAAAACCGACATTTACTAGAGGTTGCTCGTTCCATATTTTTTTCTAAGAGAGTTCCGATTCATTTTTGGGGCGAAGCTATTTTGACGGTTGTATATTTAATTAATGAGATATTATCTATTTACCCCCTCAAAATGAAAATAATATCAAACCACCACTGGTTTTAAAAATATTAGCTAAAAATGTCCGACCGTTAATTGGAACAGTACAAAAGTTAAGAAAATGATGGATCCGTTAATACTGAGGGTATAATCGTCATTGTATTTGTTAAAACAGTTGGATGGAATTAAAAAGTTAAATAAAATAAAATAAAAAACTCATTTAAAAAAATTTTAAAACTAAATTAAAGAAAAAAACTTCACACTTTCTCTCTCTCCCTCTCCCTCTCCCTCTCTCGCTTCTTCTTCTTCTGTCACACACACTCTCTCTCTCCTTCCTCTCTTCTTCTTTTTTTGTCACTCTCTCTCTCTTCTTCTCTCTCTTCTTCTTCTATCACTATCTCTCTCTCTTCTTCCGCTTATTATTCTTTTTCTTCAATCTCTCAAACCATCATCAGATCGTGCCGCCGTTGAAGCGGTTTTGGAAAGTCGCTACCGTTGTTGAAGCGATGCGATAGACTGTGTGTTGTTGTGTCGAGCGGTGCGACGGTGTGGAAATGGATCAGATCGTGCGGATGCTGTTTCCGACGCGGTTCGTGGAGAAGATAGTAAGGAAGGGTGGGCTGTGTGCTGTCGTCGTGGAGCGGCGCAGCGGTGCGGTGGTGGATCTGCAGGTGTTGTTGATTCGAGGTTGTTGTGGAGCTGCAGGTGTTGTTGATTCGAGGTTGTTGTGGATCTGCAGGTGTTGTTGATTCGGCGCAGCGGTGCGATGGTGGATCTACAGGTGTTGTGGATCTGCAGGTGTTGTTCATTCGAGATGGACGGTGTGGAAATGGATTGTGGTTTTTTTTTTTTCATTTTCTTTGTTTTCTTCGAAATCTTCTGGGTGGATGGAGATCTAATATCCAGATTGGATCTCCACCGTCCATGTAGGTAGATGGACGGTGAAGATCCAATCTGGATATTAGATCTCCATTTCAAAAAAAAAAATCTCTGTTTTCAGTTTTTTTTTTTTTAATTATTCACCAAATTAATTTTTTTAAAAAAAGTGAAGATATGATCTCCATCATTCATCTACCTTGATGGACGGTGGAGATCACTGCTGGCATTTATATCTCTATTTTTTTTTTCAAATTTTAATTGTTTTTATTATTAATTAATTTTAAAATTTAAATTTATTATATTTATTTGATATAGTTATTATTCATTTTTATTTTTTATTTATTTTGTAATTTTTGTAATTTTTATCATGTTTAATTTTTTTATATTTATATTTATTTTATTTTTTAATATAGTAAGGGTATTTTGGTCTTTTACTATTTTTATTACAAAACCACTAAAAACCTGGATGAAAACCGCTTTTGGGAGACGGTAGGGGGTTTTTTGGCTAATATTTTCAAAAAGTGGGGTGAATTGATATTATTTTCGTTTTCAGGGGGTTTTTTTGGATTTTTCCCTTAATTAATAGACAACCGTCAAGGGTGCTGCAATATAAAACTCCTGTTCAAAGCCTACTTGAAATATATCATCGCACAAAACTTATATCAAATATTCCTATTCGAGTCTTTGGGTGTACTGGTTTTGTACATGTTCATCCTCAAACACGTAACAAACTTGACCCGAGAGCAGTGAGATGTCTATTTTTAGGGTATTCTCCTACCCAGAAAGGATACAAGTGTTATGACCCAATTAAGAGGAAGTGGTATGTGTCATTAGATGTTACATTTGTTGAAGATCAACCTTTTTTCCTCCAACTAAAATTCAAGGGGGGAGTGAGTCCGAATTTCAGTTTCTAAATGTTGGTGAATCTCAAAATCATGCATTCAATGACACACTCAGTCCTAGTAAGCTGGTTCTAGGGTCACAAAACTCTGAGTCATCTGAGTCCTCTATTGTTTTTGATACTTTTAAATTTGAGTCAAATCTTCCTGAATCTCCTAAATCTAGTAAACAACAGTCTCAAAACTTGCCAGTGTCTGAGTCAACCAGTGATGAAATTGTTTCAAAGAATCCTATCGTACCTATTGTATACTCTAGGAGGCCTAAAGCAAAGCAAGATGAGTTGGACTCGATTGTACCTCAACAAGGCCAGGAATCAGTCCCGGAATCATTAGTCCAGATCCTTGATCCCGATATCAGGCCCTTGAGTGAAACAACAGACAACCCATCTGATCCTGTCTTAAGTGAAAACTGTGAGAAACCAAACACTGAAGAAGAGAAACCTATTGCCTTAAGGAAACTGGTGAGAGAATGTAGATCAAGACCACTATATCCATTATGTAAGTACCTATCATATGAAGGCATGTCACCAAATTACAGGAAATTTGCCTTTAGCATCACCAATTTATTTGTTCCAACCAACATTAAGGAGGCAATGATAATCCCAAAATGGAGGAGGGCCGTTCTAGAAGAGTTAGAAGCATTTAAAAGAAACAAAACTTGGGATATCACAGATTTACCCAAAGAGAAAAAAGTTGTAGGATGCAAATGAGTGTTCACAGTGAAACACAAGGCTGATGGGAGTGTAGAACGCTATAAAGCTAGATTGGTTGCTAAGGGTTTTACACAAACTTATGACATCGATTATGAAGAAACTTTTGCTCCAGTGGCTAAGTTGAATACCATTCGAGTTCTGTTCTCTCTTGCAGTGAATCTAAATTGGAAGCTTCATCAAATGGATGTGAAAAATGCTTTCTTGAACGGGGAGTTGAAAGAAGAAGTTTACATGGTGGGACCACTAGGTTTTGAGGCAGTTTTTGGGAACAAAGTGTGTAAATTGAAGAAGTCATTGTATGGGTTAAAACAGTCACCTCGGGCATGGTTTGAGAGGTTCACCAAGGCAGTTAGGAGGTATGGTTATTCTCAATGTCAAACTGACCATACTTTGTTTGTCAAACATTCTACAGGTGACAGAGTTACTATGCTCATAATATATGTGGATGACATGATAATAACGAGGAACAGTGAAGAAGAAATTCAGAATTTGAAGTGTTTCCTGGCCCAAGAATTTGAAATTAAAGACTTGAGAAGTCTAAAGTATTTCTTAGGAATGGAGGTGGCAAGATCAAGAGCTGGAGTCTTCATTAATCAAAGAAAGTACATATTGGACATTCTCAAAGAAACTGGGATGACAGAGTGCAAGCCTGCAGATACTCCTATGGATAGTACAATTAAGTTGGGATCAGTTGAAGGTAGTCCTCCAGTAGATAAAGGGAGATATCAAAGGCTTGTAGGAAAACTAATCTATTTGTCACACACTAGACCAGACATTGCATTCTCTATGAGCACAGTTAGCCAGTTCATGAATAACCCGACAGAAGAACATATGGGAGCTGTTCAGCGGATTCTTAGGTATCTAAAATTGACACCTGGTCAAGGGATTTGCTTAAGGAAGAATGAGAACCGGGAGATCAGTGTGTTTACTGACGCAGATTGGGCAGGTTCAGTGGTAGATAGAAGGTCTACCTCGGGATATTGCTCCTATGTATGGGGAAATTTGGTCACGTGGCACAGCAAGAAACAAGCTGTCGTATCTCGAAGTAGTACTGAAGCGGAGTTTAGAGCTCTGGCTCATGGGATTTGTGAGGGAATTTGGCTACAGAGACTTCTGAAGGAATTGAAAGTGCCAATGGACACACCCATTAAGTTATTATGTGACAATCAAGCAGCCATTAGTATAGCTAAGAATCCGGTACATCATGACAGAACAAAGCATGTGGAGATAGATCGACACTTCATAAAAGAGAAGGTAGATTCAGAGATGGTTAAGTTGGTCTACACATCTACAAGCTCACAAGTTGTGGATATTTTCACAAAGGCTCTTCCTAGAGTGCCTTTTGAAGAGTTGTGTTCCAAGTTGCGAATGATAAACATTTACTGCCCAGCTTGAGGGGGGGTGTAGATTTTGTAGGAATATGATTATATTGACTAGTTTCCTATTTAGAGAGATTTGGTCAATTAGTTTTTTTTCCTTTTCAGTTGTAAATTGTATATTTGCTCCTAACTTGTAGGAATTTGTTTCTTCCTTTAATAGCTGTCTCTCTAAGTCAGCAACTTGTATATATATCTCTGCTTAGGGATGTTTTTTATTAGGGTTTTTATTTGAATAAAAAACTACTCTTCAGTTTTCTTCATCTTCAGTTTTCTTCAGCTTCCATTACCATAAAGCCTTCTGTTGCTGTGGCGTTCACAATGAGTAATTTCTTGAAGAGTTCAAAGCTGGAATAGCAGTCCTAGCACAATTATAATAATAATTTTATATATGAATATAATTGTAACAGCAATTACAGCATCGATAACTGACAGTTTTAATGTACTTATACACATTCATATATGAAAATAAAATATCAGACGCTTGTACTAATTTGAAGGTGAAGGACAACCTTTATTTTTCTAACCTGAAATCTCACACAAGCTCAAATTTTTGCACAGAAACAGAATTCAGAATTAGTACATATTTTTGAGGAGCTACTTCACCAAAACTTTCTCTAACATTTTTTCTAGAACAGGCCTCCAAAACTTATTACAATTGAGCTGAAAATTATGCTCTGAAGAAATATATAGTATAAAGCTATTACTTGGAAGTGTCAACATCAGTATCCGCTAAATGTTGAAATTCCGGTGTAAAAAATTTTCAACAATAGAACTTGGAAAATTAAATGCCAGGGTTTCCAGGAAAGTTCTAGGAAGCCAGGACTTGAGTAGTTAGATAATTGTCTCTCTAACAAATGAGAACTCATCGTCGACTTAGTCTGCTACATTGACTTTGAATATTCTGATTCCTCTTAAAATGATAAACTAGGTACTGAAAACCCTTTGTTTACTTGAGCAAAAACAGGAGCATCAGGAAAATCTACTTTCACAGTCACAAGATTTCCCAATCATTTTATGTGAAGTTAGATATGGGAATAGAAGAAGCAATCTTATCTGCCTCCTTTCAGGTTGTATTCGAAAAGTTGGCCTCTCCTATCCTCAGAGAACTAGGATTTCAATGGGGTGTTGACAAAGAGCTCAGAAAGCTAGGCAGGACACTATCAAAAATCCAGGGCAGTGCTCAATGATGCAGAGGCAAGGCAGATCAGTGACATTGCAGTGAAAATGTGGCTAGACGACCTCAAGGATGTGGCTTTTGATGCAGATGATGTATTAGATGAGTTTGAAACAGAAGCCCTGAGATTGAGACTAGAAGATGAAGCTAATGTTAACGCCAATCAGGTATGGAGCATTGTCCCTTCTCTTAATCCAAACATGGCATCATTCAAACTCATGGTCACATCTAAGATAAATGATATTATGTATAAATTGGAAGAAATAGCAAAAGAAAGATTCGACCTCGGTCTACGAGAAGGTCTTGGTGGGAGAAAGATTCAAATCAAAGAAAGGCGACAGACGAGTTCCTTAGTGAATGAATTGTGCACCCATGGAAGAAACAAGGAAAAGGAGAAGATTGTTGAGCTGCTTTTAGCAGATGGAGAGAGCCAGAAGAATGTTTCTGTTATTTCAATAGTTGGTATTGGGGGGCTGGGAAAGACAACCCTTGCTCAGCTTGCCTACAATGATGAAAGAGTGAACAGACACTTTGATATTAAGGCATGGGTTTGTATTTCCATTGACTTTAATGTGACGAGGTCTACTCAAGCAATTTTAGAGTCTGCAACTAGGCAAGCTTACAATCTCAACAATCTTGAGCCTCTACAAGTTAGTCTAAAGGAAACATTGAATCAGAAGAGATTTCTTGTTGTCTTAGATGATGTATGGACTGAGGACAGAAGTGAATGGCTAGAACTGCAAGCTCCTTTTTTGGTTGGAGCAAAAGGAAGTAAAGTTATCATAACTACCAGAAACACAAAAGTATCATTCATCACAAGAGCAATATATACTTATCGTTTGGGGCCCTTATCAAATGAAGATAGTCAATCATTGTTTATTGAATCCACATTTCCAAATGGAAATTCCTATGAGCATCCAACTCTGTTAGCAATTGGTAAAGAGATTGTCAAAAAGTGTAGAGGTTTACCTTGTGCAATAAAGGCAATGGGAGCCCTCCTGGAATCGGTAGTAGATGAGAAGACTTGGAGAGATGTCCAAAAACGTGATTTATGGGATTTTCAAGATGACAAAAATGAGTTTGTGGCTGCTCTAAATTCAAGCTATCATCACCTTCCTACACACCTAAAACAATGCTTCACCTATTGCTCCATATTTCCAAAAGGGTATGAATTTCACAGAGAGAGATTAATATTGATGTGGATTGCTGAAGGTTTTGTGCAGCCCCGAGGAACGAAACAACTAGAGGATATAGGTCATGAGTATTTTGAAGACCTCTACAACCAGTCTTTCTTTCAACACTCTGGTTATGAAAGCTCACTATATGTAATGCATGAACTTCTCCATGATTTAGCTCATTCTATGGCAAGGAAAATTTGTTTCAGATGGGAAAGTGGCAAGCAACAAGCTATATCAGAAAGGGCTCGCTACTCATCATTCTTTCTTTGTTCAACCACACCAGCTCAGTTTGAGTCCTTCTTCAGAGCCAAAAAACTCCGCACATTCCTTCTAAAACGTGCTTACTTGTTCCAATCACTTCCAAATGACCTAGTCCTGCAGAATATGTTCCAAAAACTGCAATGCCTGCGTGCACTAAGCTTTAACCAGGTTTCCATCACTCAACTGCCTGACTCCATTTGTAATTTAAAACATCTACGTTATCTTGACCTCTCTCGTACTTGGATTACAAGGCTACCTGAATCAATGAATAAACTTTATAATTTGCAAACACTTATATTAACAGACTGCCCCAATCTTATTGACCTACCCAAAGACATGGGCAATCTCATCAACCTCCGACATCTCTTTCTCAGCACTAGTTGTCAGTTGGAACAAATGCCGTCAAGAATGGGAAGACTAACTTGTTTGCAAGACCTTTCCTACTTTGTTGTAAGTAAACAAAGCAGAATAGGAGAGTTGAGGAATATGCTGCAACTCCAGGGGTCCCTGTGCATAACAAACCTACAGAACATAACCAATATGATGGACGCAAAGGACGCCAATTTGAACAGTAAAGACTGCCTAAAGGAGCTAGAGTTAGAATGGAACGATGAAATGAATGCCACCTCAGATGAAAGACTTAAAGAAAATGTCCTGCAGTATCTACGGCCAAATGAAGGACTGAAGAGGCTTATAATCAGGTCCTACGGAGGTAAGAGATTCCCAACTTGGTTTAAGGGAATCATTTCTCCCAAAATTGGTGTTTTTATCACTAAAAAATTGCAAAAAATGTGAATTTCTCCCTTCTTTAGGACAGCTACCACTGTTAAAACATCTGAGCATTATGAAAATGCAGCAGATAAAGCATGTGGATACTGAGTTTATAGGCAAAGGAAACTTTAAGGGATTCCCTGCACTAGAGACATTAATTTTAGAAGACATGCCTCAGTGGGTGGAATGGCTGACAGCACAGGAAGGTGCATTTTCTCAACTTCGGAATCTTCACATTAGATATTGCCCCAGACTGAGAGGAATTTCCCAACAATTTTTTACATTGGTCACGTTGGAGATTCAAAGTTGCGAGGAATTGCAGGTCTTTTTACCAGGTGAAGAATTTCCTAGCCTTAATAATCTTTCTGTAAAAAATTGCCCAAAGCTTCAAGAATTACCACACATCGTTGCGCAATTGTTAAAATTGGAGTTGCAAGACTGCGGGGGTTTAACAATGCTACCAAGGCTTCCATCGCTCTGTTACTTAAAGTTACAAGGGTTAGCAGCTCTGCAGAGCCTTTCTTGTCGATTACTTGGTGACAATAAAATGGTCAGGGGAGAATTCCCCTGCCTCATGGATGTTGCTGTCTGGAATTGCCCAAAGCTATCCGAACTGCCCCATTTCCTTCCATCCTTGGTAAAAATGGATGTCCGGAAATGCGAAAACATAACTGTAATCCCTATGTCTTTATTAGCTCATGACTTAGAATCGAGCAAAGACACAGGATATCCCTTACTCAATGAGCTTGTCTTAAAAGATTGTCCCAAGTTGAGAGGATCAAAACACAGCCTTCCTTCCCTGAAAAAACTAGAAATAATGAGATGTCAAGCACTCGATACACTTCCGAGTCTTCCATCTCTCTCTTCATTCGAAATGGAAGAATGTGAAGGGATGTTACTCCAACATTTGCATGACTGCATGTCTCTTTCATCCTTGTGTCTTTCAAAAGTTTCAAATCTCATGTGCCTACCTGCCTCATCAGTGAAAAACATAACAGCACTTAGAGTATTGAAAATATCAAACTGTGGTGAGCTAGTGTCTTTATGGAAAGGCACAGGGTCAGACAACTTCTGTTCTTTACATCGTTTAGAAATTTGGTGCTGTCCAAAACTCATCTCTCTACCAGAAGAACTGCCTACCATACTTCAACATTTGAAACTCATGTATTGTTCAAATCTAGAGTCCTTGCCTCAGGGCATGCACAGTATCCCTCTTGTAGATTTTGAGGTGTGTAACGTCAATAAGCTCACATCGTTTCCTGAAGTGGGGTTGCCCAATACTCTGAAACGTCTGGTGATCAAAGAATGCAAAAACCTTCAACATCTGCCCAACAGTTTCCACAATCTCACATCTCTTGAACTTCTAGAGATCAGAAGGTGTCCTCTACTGGCATCCTTTCCTAGTGAAGGCTTGCCTGTTACACTGAAATGGGTCTCAATCTTCAGTTGTGATAATCTCAGGTCCTTACCAGATGAACTGCACAATCTCACATCTCTTAAGGAGCTTCGCATCAGTAATGTTCCTAAACTTGCATCACTGCCAGAGGGTACACTTCCTACTATGCTTTCCTATCTAGACATCGATGCCTGTCCCCTTTTAACAGCTCGGTGCAAGAAAGAAGGTGAAGATTGGGTCAAAATAGCCCATGTTCCCAGCAAAAGGATAGATGGCATAGAGATTTTCTGAAGAAAAGCAGGCAAAAAAAGCACTTGAGATCAGGTAAAAGTACACAGCTCTTGATCAAAACTTGTTAGCTATCCCATTAAACCCATTCAAGTAATTTCCAAGCTGAGGTACTTAGCATTAGAATTTGTACAAACTACTCTATCAACTATTTAGCATTGCTTCAAAAATATTGTTGCCCTACAGCTTGATAAATGCAGTAAGGTTTCACCATATATATATATATATATATATATATGAATGACAATCCAGCCAAAGATAATAATTAAAAACAAATAATCATATGAAAAGAAATGAAACATTCAAATAATTCAATGTAACCTTAAGAGTCTATGTCTTGTGTACAAAACGATTTTAAACGATTTTAGATATTCGCAAGTCTAATGTTGTCTGATAGGATTCTATTCATCCAAAATAATTTCATTTGTTTTACCTTTTAGACTCAACAAGCTACACAAATTATAGAGCAGGCAATGAAGAAATTCACAAGTTATAACTTATAATTAGCTTATGTGTAAGTCATTCATTTTTCTTCGCTCTGTTGCAGTGTTGACAACAACAGATGGGATCAAGTCCTGTACAGTTCCTATGGTATTTAAATTTTATTTTGCTTGGACTGGCACACAACACAACTGAGTGCAAATTGTGAAGAAAATAGAGATGCAAGCAAGAAATAATAGTCATGTAAAGGATTCAATAAAGTATAATGTATGCAGAATCTAACAAATTGTGTAGCACAATAAAAGCAAGTTATGTCAATAGATCACTTTGAAGATACAGGTCATCCTCAAGTAGGAGTCTAGAAATGGAAACAGAAGCATGAACCTGGTTTGGATGGGATACACAAATCTAACCCCTTTTGACTTGCTTGATCAACAAATTCATCTTCAACTCACATTGTATTAAAGTAATATATGTTCTCCTTTTTGTCAAAAAAAAATAATAATAAAGAAAATTGTGATAGTCGTGGAGCAACATGTATTATCATATTAAATTGAAATCTAAAAAATGTATTATCAATTTCTATGTTCCATTGTTCTATACTTTCAACTTCAACTATCGAGGCTATGTTCACTTGATACAGTTTCTCAAACCAAAACTGAAATGATTCCATTTCTATTCTAGAAATCAGTTTGAACCAAATTAAAGTTGAAAACTAAACTGAACTGCATTTTTGGTTCAGTTAGGTTTGAATTTTGTATTCATGCCCACCCCTAATAGGATAGCTCATTAAAGTTGTTATGTACAGGATACATAGGAAAATTCAAAGTGTCAACAAGAGAAAGCTTAAGGTCACATATGCAAACAATTCATTCAAAGTTGATGGTTGGAAGAAAATTTGCACCAATTAGTATCTGGGAACAAACTAAAAAAACTCCATGCAAGAAGAACACCAAGCAATTCATGAAAAGCAACATTTATGCTATCAAAAATTATATACTAAGAATAAACAAGCTGAAGTTAAGAAACAATTAGCAATGAATCAGTCATATAAAAGACAAGAAGCAATGTCATATACTACAGTGGTGCATCAGCTAATAGACTACAAGAGACATATTTGAATCATTCTCTCATATACCATAAGTATCAAGTTTTGTATCATTTATGCAACATAGTAAGAACCCCAAATAACATTTTCTAGTCGACCTCAATAATCCTTCAATCTTAGCTTTAGCAGGGCATGGGAAGTTGAAAATGGAATGCCATCCATTCAACATTAGATGCTTGATGATGTCTACGGTATGTATTGCTCTACAGGCATCCACAAAGCTCTTATACTATCTACATTGATCAAATATGAATATCCTATTGGCCTTAGCAGTCCCTTGACTAAGATAATGGTAGGTCAACTTAATAAGTAACAGAGGAAGTTCTGTACATAATCTATTCCATTGTATAACAATCTTTTATCAAACATCATTCAACATAAGCAAGGAATAGAAAACTTCAAAAGCAGAACAAAATAAAGTATTAAACTTTGATGGGAATAAATAAAATCATGGCTGCCTTCAAAGGTAGAAATGATCAAAGAAATAAAAAACTCCTAAACTCCAATATCAAATAGCTGTTAGAAGCATTTTTGATCAAGTTGACAAGTTGAGGATGGAATTGCAGATACATTTGATATTTTTCAACATGCATGTTCAAGTATATGGATTGATGTTGAATACGACAGAAAAATATTCAAGAATCATTTGTTTTCACAGAGTTCAACAATTCATTACTGGCCTAAGCAAGCAAATAAGTAAAACATTTGGTTTGAAAAAGGTTTTTAACACATTGATACAAAATCAAAGAGAACAGAGCAGAGATTGATAAATTTCCATCAAAATTGTTTCTTTCTTCTTCTTTTCTGGTTCAGCTTTAACCCTTTGATAAACCAAGAACTCAGCTACTCTTTTGATGGATAAGGTGGCTGAGTTAGCGACCCAATTTGATTTATACCCAGATGAAACCAATGCAGAAACCCATAAAGCTTTAGTAAATCCAACATAAATAAGCCTGCTAGAAATTTGTGTGCGCATCTACATATATTTTCAGATGATGGCATAATAGAGTAAATGTGAAGAATACAGTGATGCCATGTAAAGTATTTCGAATGACGTATAATGAATGTTTTGAGACAAAATTGATGTAACATAGTAAAAGTGATACGAATGTGAAAATTTAAGAACAAGTAACAATGTGTTAGACAATTGAGAACACAGTAACTTTGCAATTAAAATCATATATATGAGAATTGGATTTGGTTTTCAAACATGGATTTCCTTCTAAGCTAGAAAGAAACCCATCAAAGAACATTATGGTTAGAATTTGACAATGAAAAATCCATATGCAAAAGCACAGCTGAACAGCAAGACTTGACCAACAACTCAGATATTTGTGTTCTCTTGATTACGGTCAAATAAGATCCACTAATACATTAGTAATATGTTAGCTATACATCACCAGTTGGTCACATTACAGATTTCACTTACAAGTGAACTGAACTTTCAAGGTATTTGCGATATGAACTACAGTCAAGGAGAAAGCATTACTATGTTGGGCTATTGACAACGACAGACGGGATCATTTCCTGGCTACTTTCGATACTATTCAAACAGGCAGGCTTGGCAGCTCCATAATAAAAGAATGCCATGATTTTCGACAACTCATCCGCTGTTCTTATCGCTGGAAAACCAAGCATGTGAGAATTTCAGATGATAAGTATTACCATTAGATCAGAAAAGAAAAAAAGACATTGTCTTAATTAATAAAAAACAACCTTTTTCACGGTATAAAATCTTGCCAGCTTTCGTAAATATAACCTCCGGGAAGACAGACACTTGTAGAGCAGAAACCAAGTCATGCTCAGTATTTGCATCAACTGCTACACACTGTGGGGCACAACAATTTCACATTAGAAGCAATAGATGTTAATAAAAACGTGTTTTGTTAACTGGTTTTACTTACACGTGGTGAAGGTAGCCTGCAGTTCCATATGATGTGCACAGCTTTTTCCAGTTCATCTCGAACTCTTTCATTTTCCTTTGGCCTGCGGAGAATCAAATCTTTTCTTAAATTGTGAGTGTTGTGCAAAAGAGGCACAAATAATAAAGTATGAAGAAGAAAGAAAACAACACAAATAACTATAGTGATTCGGCAATATGCCTACATTCACTCTTGTGTAGCTGAAAAAATTCCACTAAACTTTCAATAAGGTTACAACAATTATTTATATCAAACCATTAATCCCGAAAGTATTCTTACAAATTATATACCGTACCATAGCCCATCCCCTTCGCTCCATCAACTAGCCCCACATATTACTTATATATATATATATATGTATATATATATATATATATATGAGCCATATAATCAACAGTGAGGAACATACAGAGGCAAGCACTAAACAACAAGCTTGTAAGCTATCCAATACACTATATGATAAATAGATGCATAACAACAGTATGCAAAGCTATTACCTTTTATAGCGATTGTGCACGAGAACAATTAAAGGACTGATGTCTTTAAAAACAGCCTCTTCCCATTCATGAGTGTTGATGTCCTTGATGGGACGGATGTAGTTATCATCTTGCCAAACAATTTCATTCTCACTATCGTAATCCTCATCATCCTCATCCTTCTGTTATTCTTGATGGTGATCTTGTCGAAGAATTGGCCGAAGCTGAATCCCCAACCATCAGCATCATCAGGCCAGTCGGGATCATCCTCATCGACAACAAGCGGGTAAGTAGCCAGAAGCTTATCCAATTTCTTCTTCCTTTGTACGGGGTCCACCTCCTCCTCAACATCAGGACAATCATTCATCACTTGTCTAATCTTCTTCCTCCATTCACGCCTCTCCTCAACGTCCATGAACGGTTCACTCTTTTTAGCTGATGAGTAATCGTCGTCGTCGTCGTCATCATCATCTGAATCGCTCGAGTCTCTCTTTCCAAGCTTTTCCACCAGAGACCTCACTCTTACACTTGTTCTCAAACCGCCAGGGTGGGATGAAGAAAGGCGAATGTTGGTTTGAAAGTGTATTTGGCGCGTAAATTGAGTGTCCTGCGAAATGGGCAATGGAGGAACATGTTTGAAGTAGTAGAAACTGGTGGGGTGTGGCAGAGCCATAATCATATCATATATTTCTCTACCAAGCTGCTTCTTCTAACTTAGAACCCTCCCATTATTCATAAACCCCCACCCAACTTTTTTCAAGGGTAAGGTTACTCCTAGATACCCGACCCACTAACCCTGGCACACTGGTGGATTGGATTTGGATCCTTATTTTATTTTATTTTATTTTGATTACCGAAACTAGCTCAAATGACAACTGAAACCAAGCAGGATAGAATATTGATTGTGCGGTCTAGAGAACAGTTCTTCCACCGAAGGGAGCAATCCACACATGGGTACGAGAGCAGTCCACACAAGGACGATGGAAATACTAGCCACTTTAATTTTTTGGGTAAGGGTTTTGAACTCGTGACCCTTGCTAGTCACGAGTGGCGTGATTGTCACTACAGCTATACACACTTTGATAATTGTTTTTTTTTTTTTTTTGGGTTAATTGTTATTCTCTAATAGGAAACTCGAAGATTTTTTAACCTAAATTTCTTATATTATATATATATATATATGTAATTTTTTGAGTAAACATATTTTGTTCAAAATGATCAGTTAGTTATTATTTAATAATTTTGATATAAATAATATGTTTGGTAAAATTTCCCAACCCATTGTTTTATAATCTTAGAGTTTCTCTTTCTTTTTTTTTTCTTTTTTTTTTTTTTCAGATATCATTTGTAATATAATGATTCGAATTTAAATCAAAACTAGATTGAAGATAATATTTTATAATGGTAGAGATTATATTTAATCTAAACTTTCCGAAACTTCAAAGATTTTTATAGACTTTCAGGTGGGAGGCGTAAATATCAAACCTCATGAGCTCTGAATTCATGTTTAATTTACCCGAATAATCGTGTTAAAGTTCCCCACAATACTGTAGTCTCTGAGATTGATATTATCATTAGAATAACAAAACATACATATATGTATGAGGACTGAGAGTGACTCATACTCAGAAGGAGAACAAAGTTTGGTGTTTGAAAAGAGAGGAAGGTGGGAGATTAAAGCAGAAATTGGTTGAGGAGGTGGTCCATAAGGATGAAAGAAATTTCGATGAATATGGATTTCAGAGGCTGTGGTAGCTAAACAGTTGAATAGTTTAGTCCCAATTTAGGCTTACAACTCTCCACAGAAAGTGCATTGACTGCAGCAAACGAACTCACAATTTTATGGAAAAAAACAGAGGCCTATCTAGTGTTATTTTACAAATGTTGTTTATACATTATGATTTCATAAATAAAAACTAGATAATTAAATGTTAGTTGAACAGGAAAACCACCAAAATTCCCTGTGTTCAAGATTGAGTTCCAGCTATTGAAAATCCTCTCTTGTTTTTATAGACATGTACACAACTAGAGAGACCAAAGCAATTACAAGAAATAAAAATGCATTTTCACAGAGATTATATATTACAGAAAACTATATGGTCTAAAGGCTACTCAATCATCTGTTCAACAGGAGTTACAGCGTGTTCAGCACGTCTGACTTTGGCTCGTCATGGGCAGTTAAAGATGGAAGGAGCCAATTAAAGAAGCCAAGATTGGTATCGCCCTTCAATCTTTGAGATGAGTACTCAACCAACATTGTCCAAAGATCTCCAACCGTCCATTTATGTGATAAAATCCATTGAGTCACCTGTACCACAATCAATAATTCAGTTGCCGCAACGAGTAATGTATGTTATATAATATCATGCACTCCATTACAACATCTCTATCGAGTATATAGTAGCATTTGACTGGCATTGAACAAACACAAATTAAATAGACTTTCAGAGATACAGGTGGTCTTATACAAAGTTATAATCATAATGCATGGCAAAGTTTCGAAGGAATAAAAAAAGTACCTGATCAAGGTACTGCAATTCCTTGAGGCCAAATCTGTAGTATGAAACAAAAGGTCTTAACGCCTGAAAAAAAGAATTACTCATATTAGGAATGTGCATATGTAGATTTACTTCTACTAAAATAAACGGAATCCTGACTGGATGGGGCAGACTAGTTGTTGGGTTGACCTTTACAGCATTTTTTAAAGGAACCTTTACCTGGGAAGCAGCAAGCCACTGAACTAGGGATTTTAGTTCAGGGTCTCCCCCAAAAGCACCACATCCCCAATTTCCAGTCACAACCCCTATAGATATATCTTTGTTGTCCAGGCACTGACTGGTTTTCTCAACAGAAATTCTGTATACTTTATTTAATGATGTTTCTTTGATTGTTTCGATGGCAGTGGGGGAAGCTTCATGAAACTAATAGAAAGCACACGACAAATAACCAAGTTAACCATGGAAGGACTGTGTAAAAGAAAGCTCTCAAAGTAACCAAAACTAACCAAAAAGGTTCAGACAATGGTTTATCAAAAACAAGAGTTAGTATAACATGTCTGCCCACATTCATTAGACATTCTGAAATAAGATACTGAACCAAAAAAAAGATCAAAGAAAATTTTCAGAAAATATTTGTACCGAAAGATCATTCTTAGTTATGTTGTCTCCATCATCAAGTCCTTTGTCTTGAAAAACTCTCTCGTATTGGCAATATTTAGATTGATCAATAAAACCGCAGAATGCCTTGTTTGTCTCCCTGTTGAGAAAAACAACTTGAAGTGTTAATTGTAATGAATAAGGGGAAGCATAAAACTCTCATGGACTTTTACATAGAATGCTAACCTACATGTTTCCAGGTCTGCATATACCACAAGGCCTCGTTTTACCTTTTGAACATTGGTGCAGTGAATCCTATCTAGTCATTAGCTGATCCTTGTACAATCATCCCATACTTGCAAATGCATGGTAGGACAACATTACAAGTTTATAATGTACCTCATCATTCTTAATGCTACGAGACTTCTTGTCAAAAAACTCAGGTATGCTAAATCTTTGCTATTTGACATTTGTGCTACAATGAATTTGGGCATGACAACTGAATACAATTTCCACATGCTACAAACCAGCAGCTCTGATTAGTATCGCCCACAGTAGTAATTTAAGGGTCTACTCAAAGCATGCTGACATACCAACTAACCAGATTTGATAAATTAAACTTTAGAATCTGGAGATCTCAAGGCAGACATATGATAGAACGAACAAACGACACCCCAAACTCAAATGTGAAACATCTTATTAAGTACATTCTTCCCAGTAAAATCCTTATAACAGTGATCCATGAAGTCCCTAATACTGGATGTAACTCTCAAGCTTTGACAAATGCTTATGTCTATCTAATCAGCTTTGTATGTGGAGAAACTGAAACTTCAAAAGGCTACATAAACAGTTTTCTTAGTCTCTTTATACTTCACAAACCGAGTCTCCAATGTTAAATGCATCTAGATTTACTTGGCCAAAAATTCATAGGTCCAGATGAAAATTTGAAACCAAATGTGCCTTTGGACCGGCTGAAACATGCATGTGATATTTTGAAAGCAGCATTACTCAAGATCCATAACATGGGGTAAATATTTCATCCAATTTGGAAATTTCGAATGATAATGAGTTATATTTTCTAATAATTTTACAAGTCTAAGCCCATAGCGTTTAAAACCAATTTACATACCGCAGGAGGGATTTGAGTTTGTATTGCCTCGTCCCAGGCCAGCTTAAAGCATCTATAGCAACAATCCTGGTTTTACGTCTTCCAAAAACATCGACATTCTTTTTGTCTACGTGATCACCAGAATAACAAAATGAAGAGGCATACCTACATTGATAGAAAATCAGAAATCTACTGCAAAATAAGTCATTTAAAAGCAGTTCTTTGTGCTTCCACTTGATATTTTAAAACTTCTAGAGATCTTGAAGAAAGTTGTTATAAGTAAACAGTAATGAAGTAACAAGAATCTAGTAAAGGTTAAAATTTATGATTAGCTATAAAATGACAAGACTCAAGTAAAAGGTTTTAGAAGGGTCAAGGACAGTGGACTTACAACTTAATTGTTATGAAATGTTATAAAAAATCATTTACAATAAATAGTTTTAAACTGGTGGGGGCATAACAACGACAAAGGTAAACTATGTATTACAGTTGCCTTACCATATTTTTGTAGACCTACTCATAACCTGTCATGATAAAATCTGCACAAGCACTAGTTTATTGTATTTGTAAATTAATATTCCTAGTTAAGATATGCAATATCGTATAAGATTTCTTACTAATAATTAATAATTTATTTATGTTGTTCATAAATTATAAGATTAAAAAAAAAAAAAAGAAAAGAAAAGAATGTTCACCTTTTTGAAAAATCACTATTTTAGTTTAAAATAAATTTTTCACCAAACAAAAAATGCTACTTCAAAGTTTATATACCAACAATTAGAACTACAGAAAACAAGGTTCATAGTCCCAAATTGTTCACCCCACTGGAACTGTTCCTCCAGCAAGAAGCAGAAAATTCATTATGACTACTCATGAAGTATAGATCAATTTTTCAATGACATTTGTTTTATTTCAATTTTATAACATCAGCCAATAGTTAGACACAAGAAACAGATGAAGCAAACACTGCAACCTATGATGTATGTACTTCCTTCGGCTCAGGTCTTGGTTTTTACTAATTTACTGTGTAAGACTCACCCAATATAATTTGAAAATCTTTCTGCACCAACAATTTCTATAGCCTCATTGTCTGCCATGGAAGGCAAGAAAAGCATCCCGGCAATTAATTCTGGGTTGACCATGAAACGGATCTCTTCCTACATAAGATGATAATGACAACATACAAATCAAGAAACCAAAGATTCTTCACTTAAGTGAGATTTCAAGAAGACAATCGCCCACGTGACTCATAAGAAGGTAAACATTATATCACACACAACCAATTTCAACACGAAGGCATAGATGCAGGAGAAACATATATATAATTTGGGAGAGGAAATATTATATATTTAACTAGAAACTATACCTGTACGCAACCCCTGTGAAGAGCACCGCCTCCAAGGTATTTATTTGCAAAATCCACTTCAAGAGCATCATTGGGTTGATCTTCTATCAATCCCGAATTGTGAACCTACAGACAACGGAAACTTACAAATCTACAGCTGAAATATCAAATTAACCTAATCAATTCATCAAAACTGAATTACTTGAATTAAATTAAATTACCTCAAAATGGCAAAGAGGTATTAATGATTTGCTCCAAAAGACAGGCTCAGGATAAGATATAGACAAAGGAAGATGATTCAAAGGAAGAACTTTGCGCTCAAATGAGACGAAACCAACAGGCATAGATGAGGATATCCTTTCAAAATAGTGTACAATGCACTTTATTTTATGCTCTTGCTTTTCAGTATAATTTTCATGTAGACTCCTGAAAGAGAATGCAAGTTTGACAAGTTGATAAACTAACAAGGAATGCAAGATGCATAGGACAGCACATTCTTTATATCCAGGATAGCTCAATCATGATAGTTATTTACAAGACACATAGGTATAACTGAAAAGGTCAGTGACATACGCAAACAATTGATCAAAGTTGATCGTTGGAAGATAGTTTGCACCTCTATTACTGACTGGGAACAGACAAAAGAAAGCGCATGCAAGAAGAGCTCCAATCAATTCCTGAAAACCAACATTCATGCTATCAAAAAGAATAAGCAATCTAAAAGTCAGAAAAAACAAATTGGTGGTAAAGGAACAAGGAGAATGTCCTTCCTATATGATTGGTCCTCAAGTCTTAACTCTTAAATACTTAGTTAGGTCATTTCCTATCATCTTAAGCTTTTGGGTCTGGTGGTAACTAACAAAATATCTTTGACAAAATACGTTGCAGTTCATGCCACTCATCTGTACCACCAGTTTTGTTAAATGTAGTTCATCAATGCTACCATTCCATCATCCAGTTTGAGTTCAAGAGATACCTGGCTGAGAAACACAATGCCTAGTTGTTGTGAAGGCAACAAGCGGAGGCCAGTTTTGGCTCCAGGAAGAAGATGATCTGCACTCCGATAGTGGGTTTCAAGTAGACAAGGCAACTTCAATAGCATATTTGCCATTGCGGGAACAACCTCTTCGAACCACTTAGCCGCTTCTGCCCGCGACATCAGCTCATCGAAGAAGAGAGCATAGCCACCTAGAGCAGGAGGAGGGAGAGGGTGGTCGGAGGAGAGGGAGAGGGAGGCCCTCAGATCGCAAATGGCGACGGACAAAACCTCTCCAGACTGGACCCTGCTCTCGAGGGGTCCTTCCGACAACTGCTTTGAGAGCTTCAACCACTCTCGAAGGCCAGAAGAGGGACGACGACCGGAGCACCAACGGTAAATACGCTACTATCGACTTCAAATCCTCCCTCTCATCCATTCTTCAATCAAAACCTCCCCTCTCCTCCCTCCCTCTCTCTGTCCGCCCAACACACCGTATATTCCAAACCCCGCAACAAACCCCCTAATTTTACATATTTATGCTCCACACCACATATTTCATTATAGAGCAAATTACGCAAAAGCCTACGGACATCTGTGTTTTGACAAACGGAACAATGTTGCTTATTACATTGTTCTCTCCTGTAAAACGGTAACATTAACTTTGACCGTTTATAGAAAATTTGACCATCCAAAACTGATAAAAATACAAAAGTATCTTCAATCCATTTTCAGCATATAGTTTTTTTTTTTAAAAAAAAAAAAAAAAAAAAAAACAAACTCACAAAATTTCAACCATCCATCACAAAAATGAACTATTGAGATTTGTTTTGTGATTTATCATGTTGAATTAATGATTTTTTTCTATTTTAGATTTATTATACTAAAACTTAATATTTATTTGGCTGAAATATTAAGGTTAATCATGTTTTTGTAAATGTGAGTGCTCGCTTGAATCCAACTTGCTACCATCCTTAATTATATACATAAGTTCATACATAAAAATTAGGTATAAGCTGAGAAATTTCATGTAATTATTTCATGTGAGATTTCAGTTTGCGCCAATACAAATTGAAATGAGAATATTTTCGTATTTGGGAAAATCAAGATATAGGATCTAGTTTGTGGAATTTGGTCCTTTGTAATGTTACACAATTATTTGAATTGATTATATAACATTATATAGTTGAATCTTGCATGAAAAGAAGGATAGAATCTCACACGTAATGAATTGATTTTAACCGAGTTTTGCAAGAAATAAAAAAAAATTAAAAAAAAATAAAAAAATAAAAATAAAAAACATACAAATTCCCACGCTTGATAAGTTACAATCAAGCAACATGTGCAATACCCAAACATACAACCCTCCCACAACATATGTTGGATATCTTGAACATGTACAAGACTTGTTGACATCATATATTACATGTGTTATCATTATGTGCATCTTTATTTCAGTTTCTGAGACAGTATGCATTTGTATAGGGTGAGGAAGAGACTGGTAGATGATTTTGAAACCATTAATATATCAATGAAAAGAGAAAAGGACAGAGAAATTACTGAGCCTTTCAAGTTCTCATGAAAATTTGCAGCAAAACTGGAGGGACAACAATAACTCCTAAAATTAATCCAAAATTGACTTCCATATTTTGTTTTTTGTGCATCATGATACCTCTAAGTAGTCTTGAGCTCAATTTTATACTAATACAAACAACAGCGATGCTTCGAGAAACAAATTTTTATCGCATGTTTCCCTCCCGCAACACGTCTATCATGTTGTAAATCCACTTGTCCGCCTTTGAATGAACCTGTTTATACACAAATAAGTTACATCCAACAGTTGGGAAGAGGATTACCTATACTAATGATTGTTATCAGACATTAAAACTGTTGATAAAATGTCAAGAAAGAGCAGGAGATAAGGCACCTTCTTAGAAAGGAAAAGTACAGCATCAACAGTACCCTCTGCATATATTGATCTGCCACAAACATTATGCTGGAACTCAAAGGAAACTCTGCAAGAAGATACAAAAGAAGTCATTCAACAATATATATATACACATCAAAAATGGAAAAGAATAAAGAAAGAAACACCCAGGGCGCTATTTTTACGTTTGATCCGGTGATGTCAGATGATACATGTGGAATGCATGACCAGACAGATGCTCCTCCGGAACTCCCACCGTCTGAATTTGTTGTTTGGGATCACGGATCATTTGTATCTGATGGGCATGTCAAGAAGATTAATTATTGGAGGCATTAGTAAACAATAAATTCATGGTCATGAAAATAATGTAATCAGGACTTGTGGATGGAAACTAGTACTGACAAAACCAAATGCAAAATGCTATTTTATTCACTGAGGACAAAATGAAAGCCAGCACATATAGAAACAGTAAATAAAATTGCATTTACTATAAAAGAGTAATGAAATTCCGGGATGAGGTATGGCAAAACATATTTACATATCTGCTTATTCTTCAAAAACCAGACAACACAATTGCATTCTAATATTCTTCTGCTTGTAACAATCTTCCAATCAACAGAGAGGCAAAATAATTATGTGGCTTCTTTTAATTCAGATTACACCTGTCTGCATGCATGTACACCAGACAAATATTGCACATGAACAGTAACATTTATACCAGAAATATTTCTAGCAAACACAACTTATGTTGCTCACACACGTGAATTCTGCATTGTTTCATTCTTACCATTAGATAACCATTTTATGTACAGAAGTTATTATGATATAGTACTGAGTACAGAGATGATAAAATAGAGAAGCCTAACAAGCGCAAACTGAATAACCACTATCTACTCTCAACTACCCATATCAATTTTGGATCATGTTTTAAGACCTCTAATGTTCTTAAACTTACCTGATCTACATCAAATGAGACTCCCAATTTCTGGAAGCATGAAATAACAGCCTTGGCAGTTCCAGATGTGTCCAATTTGCCTGCTTGATGGGACTCCAACACCTAAAGACATACAAATGCATAGCTACTACCATTATTACATCAACATCAACAATATAAGATACATGGAACATATGCACGAGTCAATTAAAGAAGAAACTATAACGGTTAGAGTTAATGTTATAGATGTAATAAGGAGACTCATTAACAGTTAATGATTAAAACAAAGAAGAAAACTGAAATTACATGAATTTGAAAAAAAAAAAAAAAGAGAGAGAGAGAGAAGTAATATAACGAGGATCATCAGGATGCCCTCGCACAAAGAGGTAGGAAGTGATACGCAGTTGCACACAGATTAACTTATAGGCAAACATGCATACAATTTCCATAGTTTTAGCCAGGCTTCAACTTCATCAGTCCCACAAAAGCTATACCACTGTCATCAACTGAATTTTTTTATCACCGAAGCTTATGCCATCTTAACATATTGTAATGCTTTACTTGGAAAATTATCTAATCACCCTTTTCATGTTTTCTTTCTAATAACCTAGTCTTCCAATCAACAAACATAAATTAAAAAACCAGGCCAAGCCTACAAATTATACTCAAGCAAACATCCCATGATATATAACCTTTTTTCTTGTATATTAATTGTCATTTCAGAGAAAAGCATCATACGAAATTAAGAAATAGAGAATTACCTGCAAAGAATACCCAGAAAATGCTCCAGGAAATTGCTCAGCCATAATTTCCATAGCAGCAAGGAATGCAACAACCTAAGAAATCAACAAACCATTAGGATATGGAATACAGTACAAGGAGTTTGAAAGCTTTACATTCAAAATTCATATAACCTGTTTTCCCATTTGTGGGGATATCACAGCATAGACCTTTGAGCTTTCTACAGTCTTATACAATCTGTCCCTGTCTCCACCAGTAGTTCCCATAACAAAAGGCACTCCAACTTTGCAATATAACTCTGCATTGTCTGCATTTTGCAAAAACAACAAAAGATCAGAAAAACAGATACATACATTAACAAAAGTCGACAAAAGTAGTGTATAACTTGTATGCAGGAGTGAAAGCTGCCTTATACAATACATATTGCATAAAGCTGGCCTTAAAGAGTAACAAATTATGATTGTCAACAGTCCTTAATATATTAATACTCCATAATGAGTATTAAAGACAACTTATAATTAAATTGAGTAAAATTTGAACTTGGTTAACAAGATTAAGCCACAACAGTAAATTGCCCGCCTTGGTGAAACAATATTTTATTCATTTATCTCCTTCTCCTCTTTTTCTTCTGTTTCTTCTTTTATTGATAATTTCTGCTACTATTTATTCCATTAAAGAACTTAATTAGAGCCTACTAACTCTGCTCTTTTTATCAAAATAGAACTACTAAGTCCAGTATTATCAGAAAGAAGTTAATTTTCAAGAGTCAATTTTCTAGTATTTTTCATGTGACATGTAATAGAGTTGCTCACCATTCACTGCAGCAGGGATAGTGTAGTCCACCACGACCATGTTTGGATACTCATCAAAGACAGATGCAAGGACACCCTCTCTATTCGAAGGACCATGCACCAGAATCTCTTTCCCACACACTTCCACTGTCTGCCCAGCTTCCTCTTCCGAGCCAAATGATACAGGAACCAGATGAAGCCCTGCAGAATCCGCTGCCTTGATAACAGCATTACCCATTTTCCCTGTACAAGCCGTTTACCTACAATTGACAAAACAATGTCAAAGATGACATATAGCATCATCCTAGTTACATAAAGGGCAACAAACACAAGTCCAACATATACAGCATTGCTTACAGGCAACTTCAGAACAAAACAGAAATACTCTACACGTCAGTTGATCTCCCACAAATCTAAAAATGACATTGAATAGCTTCGAAACCAAGAGATTTACTATGTCAAGTTACAATATATATACACAAATCAATACACAACAGTATCTTTCTAGTAATCATCATACCAGCACAAATTTTGCAGGACACAAAACACACAGCAACATTATATAATGTATTGATTATAATTTCCATTATCCAAGTAAATGTCACTGAACCAATTTCAAATTTGAGTATCCAAAGCATGCTTTGATGACCCAATTCAATGTTGGAAGTCATAATTATTAAAACTTCATCATCATCATCATCATCATCATAAAAAATAAAATAAAACTAAAATAAAATAAACCTTGATCATACAAAGAAGCACTCATTTGAAGAGTAAGTTAAATAAACAAGACAAGATATTTCGAAAAAATTAAATTAAATAAACAAACAAGACAAGAGAAGCAAAATGTACCATAATGGGAACATTGGCGACGGGTTTTTCCACATTGTTGAATAGTTGTTGTTGATGACGTTGGTGTGGACATAGACAGCACAACTGGGACCAAACATCTTGGCTTGGAGAAAAAACCACCAAAAGTGAAGTCAGACTGCCTTCTACTGATTCTGCTACCAGAGAAAAACTCCAACTTGGGTCGCCATCCATTGCCGCTGCTGGGTGGAGCTTCAAGCAAGAACGCCATTTATCTGTTTTTGTTGGTATACACACAACACAATCAATAACAAGACAATGTCAATCAGCAAAACTGAGTGACTTCGATTATCAAAAGACGTTGTTTTTCCTAAGAGAGAGAGAGCAAGCGAGCGTCTATACAGTAGCGGCTACCTACCCACCAAATTGACAATAAAAGTACAAAACACAATACAAAAACCCTCGGGTGAAAGTTTAAAAAAGAAAAAAAAAACCCTCGGGTGAATAATAATAATAATTATTATTAATTATTTTCATTTTTGATGGATTACACGTGCATATTACAAATACATGTACTAATGTTGGATTTTCTTGTTCAGGACACACTTAAGAATGGCTCGAAACTAAATCTCCTAGAAGAAGGAGGAGGGTGCCTAAAAACGGCGCGGGGGGGCTGGGAGTGCGGGAAGTTAACCCACAATATAGCGGGACACTAAGACAATATTTGCTACGTGAAAAATATAGTAGGATTAAGATTTACTTTTTCCCATCCTCTTACATCCCGCGTTTGGGATAGAGATAGAAACGGATATTTTCATTCTCAAACCGACCTCCATTCTCAATCAATGTGGGAAATGAAAACTCACGCTCTTTGGTGAGTTTGTCATTTTCTACGTTAACAAAAATCTATTTTTTTTTATAGTGAGATAATTCCAAAAAACCTAATATAGTTTATATAAATATTCATTTTACTAGCTATGATTTTATTTTTAGCCAAAATCCTTCCTGATATTAATAAATTAATTGAAAATATTGTTTTTACCCCCTTATGACTTAATTATCAATCTATAATCATCAAGAGTATTGTCATTTTTTCACATACCTCTAGGAGGTATTTTGAATGTTTTCATTAACGTCAAAAGGAAATTTGAACAAAAATAAAATTATATGTGACAAAATTGACATTTTTACAAATTATAATAGACTTTTTGGAATTAATTTTTTTTTTTAATTCATCCTCTCTCATCAAACAGCCACAAGCCAATCTTTTTCTCCACACAGCTCTCCGTTTCTTTCTCATCTCTACCACACCCACCTACCGCCACTACAAACCACTTTTTATCTCTTTCATCTCCTCTTTTATCCATGGCAACGAACCACCGTTTATTTCTCATCTCTACCACACCCACCTACCACCACTACAAACCACTCTTTATCTCTTTCATCTCCTCTTTTATCCATGGCAACGAACCAACAGCAGTAGCAACCATCTTCCTCTCTACCCTTTTTTTTTTTTTTTTTTTTTATAAGTGTGGGGTTGCAATCATCTAGGTTCGATTGGAACTTAGATGAACATCATCTGGGTTCATCAAACCTAGTGAAAAATAGGTTTCGACCTAAATGAAAAACACTTCACTTGGGTTTGTGTTTGTCGAACCCAGTTGTCTTCCATAGAGAAAATCTTTCATAAAACTTTTAGTTGGCATGATGCTAATGTTGATGTGACATTCCAATAACAACATAACATATAATATTTTTTTTCATAAAAAAAAAATTAATATTAGAATCTTTCCTTATTTACGAGAAAATTTTCATTTAAAAGTTATGTCATGTCTTACATTATTATTAGAAGGTCACACCAACATTAATTTTTTATGAAATAAAAACATCATGTGTCACATTATCATTTACAAGTCACATTAACATCAGTATGGTATAACAACTAAACGTCTTATGAAAGATTTTTCTCCTCTTTTGATATGGTTTTTTCTTTTTCTTTTTTTTTTTTATAAACTCTTTTTATTTTATTTTATTTTATTTTTTTGATAAACTATTTTGATGTTGTTATTGTTGTTATGGGAGATGATAATGTTGTGATGTTATTGATGATGTTGAAGACAGTAGGAGATGAGTTTAATAAACTGGGTTGTTGATAATGTTGATAAACTAGGGGTTGAAGACGGTGGAAATTCACCAGAAAGATAGACGGTGGAGATCCAATTTGGTGGGTCTCCATTTTTCTTTCATTTTTTTTTAAAATAATTTTAAGTATATAATAAAGTTTTTAAATTAATTTTATTTTAATCTAATAATAACCTATACTAAAAACAATATGATATATTTTTAATCTAATCACAAGTTTTACCAAACATACGACAGTAGTTTTTTAATCTAATTTAATTCGTTCCATTTCATTTCAATCTCGTTTGTAAACGTAACTAGAGGGAAGTATGTCAAATGGAGTTTATACCACTTTGAGCATCTCCAATGTTTTGGTAGATTGTGAAAAAATTACATGCTACAGAGAATAAATAGATAATGAGTTAAATAAATTTATCTAATGTAATTATTACTTACTAATATCAAGTTAAGGTGGCAGAAAAAAAAAAAAAAAGACATTATTAACATAACCATCTATTTTCATAGGGTCTATTAAACAGTCATTTCAACAAATCAATAATTATTTAATTCTAATTTTTGGGTCCAATTGAAAAAAAAAAAAGAAGATAACATTAAATAGAAAAATATGGAAACATTAATGAGAATAAATGAAAATATTATGGAACAATTTATAATTTGTTATTTATTAAATGGTATATATATCATATAAAGAATAAATTTTTTAACATTAATGATATAATATTTTTTTCTTTTTCAAAACACAAATCATGAGGGCATCCGAAATTTCTTAGACAATCTCATTATTAATTATTTTTTTATATTTTATTAATGTTAAATTATTATTTTGTTAAATCATATTAATAAGAAAAGAGTCAAACTCAAAGCAGTGATTTTTATTTCAAAGGAAGGAATGGCTTTGAACCTCAACATCAGCCTCAAGCGCGCCCCTCATCTGTCCTCCTCTCCCCAACACATTAATGGGCTTTCTCCAAAACGCACTTCCATTTCCTTTCCACTCCCTTCTTCTCTCCAAGGTTTCTTTTTCTTTTGTTTGTTTTTTTTTTTTTTTTGGTGTGATTTTTGTTTCTTATTTTCTAATTTCATGTTGTGGTGTTTTTGGATTTGACAGGATTTGGAACCCAGATTGCGACTCAGAGGAAGAAGGACAATGACCCTTTGTGTTTGTCGTTGCAACAAATGGCAGCTGTCCGCCACTTGACTGGATCGCTTACCACCAATGAAGCTCTTCGCTTTGCTGTGGTCAAAATCTCTTCTTTTTCGTTTTTCTTTGATGTTTGATGTTGATTTTCATCTGGGCAGTTCTTATTTTTGTTGTGTATCATCAAGGTTGTGGCGAGGTTCAATGAGATTGTCACCAAGCCGTTGTTAGAGGGAGCTTTGGAGACTTTCAACAAATACTCTGTTAAAGAAGAAAACATTGACGTATGCACCTCTACTTGTTGTTTTATTGTTCAATTCAGATGGTGTCACGTGTTATTAATCCGTAAAATGCCATTATGTGATTTTAGATTTGATTCCAATTCCAATGCCATTATGTTTGCATCAATTTATCCACATAATGTAACAATAATTCTTCTTTCTGATTATGGTTACTCTAGATGTAAAGTGATTCACACTCAAATTTATCTTATTTCTTTGACGGTTTTCTGCTGATTGTACTTGCTTTGGTTGTTATCAATTGCTGAATTGCTGCTTGATGCTGGCGTAAATATGAGTTTGACCTTTTCTTTTATGTCTCATAGTCCCATTGTAGCTGTTTGCTCTTGTCAAGCCAAAGTCTCATGTATCTTTTGCTGCTATAAGCAGAATAAGAATTTGAAGAAGCTAAAGTTAGATAACACCTGAAAGAAAAACAACACTGTTGATGTATGCAAAATATGTTTTGTGTCTTGTAATCCTTAGCTTGGTATACCCACCTCTGAATTGTTGCTTATCATAGGCCTAAATATGCTGGTCCATGTGTCTGGAAATCAGAGTGTGGCCTTTTCTTTTAAGTGTCATATTCCAGCTGTGGCTCTCTACTCTTTTCAAGTGAAACTTTCAACACATTCTTTTGCCTGCTACAAAGCAGGAAAACGAAGCAGGATAAGGAGAAGCTAAAGTTAGATAACATCTGAAGAGAAAATTGTCTGGTAATCTTAGCATCGCTCCATTGCTTGATCTTGGAGCATTTTCTGTTATATTCTGGTTGGTGGCTCAATTGATGCATGACAGAGCATGTTTTCATGTCATGAAATTCTTAACTTGGTCTATGAGATTAGGTGTATCTTTATCTTATATATCGGAGAAAATTCTGATGTGGAATGATTATCCTCTTTACTTTCCTATCACAGGTTGTGTGGGTTCCTGGTAGTTTTGAAATTGGGGTTGTTGCAGAAAAGCTTGGGAAGTCTCGAAAGTATCATGCAATATTATGTATTGGGGCTGTGGTATGATTTCTCTTCTAATTCCCTTTAAATGTATCTTCTGTTTAAATCTTTTCTCTGTTAACTTAGCATTGCTCCTCACTATACTGTTGGTTAGTACGTGCCTGAAGGTGATACCTAATCGATGAAACTTGTTTGTTGTCAGTAGGTAAGAGGTGATACTACACACTATGATGCTGTAGCTAATTCTGCTGCATCAGGAGTACTTTCTGCTGGCTTGAATTCAGGTCGGTATTCATACTCTGTTTTATTTACAAATTCATTTTATGAACAGCAGTAAAGTTAGATGTGTAGTAAGCAGGTCCTATTATACTAATATCTTATTCTAAATGGAATTTAACAATAAAAGGATGCATATATAAGCTGAGTTCATATAGTACCTTCAAGATTCAGTTACAACATGCATCTTGTTCATAAATTATATCCTGTTCAGTGTTTAATTGCTTTTTGAGTACATTCTTCTTGATTTTCGTTTAGTTGGTTTTTGGTCAAATTTTTTATGCTGTAGGCATATATATTGAAATTTCCTTTTGGGAGTCCGCATGTATGATTTATGTTATACTGTGTTTTGAAATGAAGTGCTGTGTTTCACACTTTTCAACACAAGATTTCTTTTGAAATGGGGTTGGAGATGTGTTGTTGTTGACTAATGATTAGGTTTCAAATGTTGGGATTTGCCTACCTGTATTTTGATTAGAGCACCTATAACACCTAGTTCTTATTGAAATCTGGGAACAGAGCCAAATGATTTTATGATGATAGGTTAAAAATTAAGTGTAGAATAGGGGTAGAGGGTCATTTCATCAAAACAAGGGAGAGTATAGCTGTCTGCTCAGCAGGAGTGAGGAAGGGATAACAATGCAAGTTGTCGTTGCTACAGATAATTCTAAGGGTTGAAACATCTCTAGCTAATCTCTGTGTAATGATGAATTTGACCACAATGAAACATATGAGAGGTAAAAGTGAGGGCTACTATTCCTTTACTTTCAAGTGTTTCTATGCACATGTATTTTCTAGGCTAAGTGACAGAATGAGATCATGAAATCCTGTGGAACTATGCTAGGTTGTTGGATGACACTAGCCATGAATGTTTTTTCTTAGTTCTTGCTTGTGGCCTGCTGCCACACAAATCTTGCCTGCATGCGCTAGGAAGTAGGAAGGATAGCCGTGAAAATGTTAACAGTTCTCTTTCGTGCTTAACCTGTTCATTCTCAATGTTTCATTTCGTTAAGAGGGAGATTAATGCACCGTTGCATATAATTCTAGCTCATCAGTATATTGGTATTGTGTCTTCAGTTTATATTTGGTTTTACAATAAAAATTTAAGCTGTTTATGATGTCTCCTTCAGGTGTTCCATGCATATTTGGTGTCCTGACTTGTGATAACATGGATCAGGTAAAGTCACATTACAATACCTCAAAATTTTTATATGCAAACCAATCAAACCATGCTGTATCCAAGAAAGTCATTAAATTTGTCTTACTGCTACTAAACATAAACCCGACTGTTGCATTTTATGATAATTGCAGGCTTTGAATCGAGCTGGTGGTAAGTCCGGGAATAAGGGTGCCGAGGCTGCTTTGACTGCTGTAAGTTAGTGTTTAAGTAATTGTTTGTTGGTGAATATATCAAACAGAATGATTTAAGATGTTCAATTTTGCGTTTTTCTGCAGATTGAAATGGCTTCATTGTTTGAGCACCATCTGAAGTAGTGATTCCACCCCAGAAGAGTTGGATTCAATCGTTTTTCTTAAACCTTTTCTTTTCTTTGGCAATGCATGGCCTGTTTTGTTGTAGATTAAACATCTAAACTTTTGGAGAACTCTATATGTAGAAGTTTTAAGGAACTGCAGATGAGTCGCCGAATGATTTCTTTCATATTTGCAATAACAATTCTGAAATTCAATAAGCTATTTGGCGATTGCTTTGTTGCCCAACAAATGGTCATCACTCTGTCCAGAGACGTGGGCTGAGGATAACTTTTGATGATACACAAATCATATCTATGTATATATGTGTGTGTGTGTGTGCGGGTGGTTTTTGGATAATAGATAATAAGTAATGTGAAACTACTATAAATTTGAAACACGAGAGCAAGGATATGATTTAAATCCATGATCTTTGTTGATTTGAGTGGTCAAAGAACTTTATTAATGAATTAACGAATAATGTTATGTAATCCAAAAATTTATTCAAATATAGTGCTTAAATGGTATGATATGTTTATTTGTAGTTTTCATATTATCAATACATCATTTTATACTTTACAAATTATTTTAGTATATTGTTTGAGTAAAATTTTAAGATAAATTTTTGAAAAGTATGATAATATTTATGAATCAGCCTCGCTTAATGTGGCATACTCCCCTTTTTCTTTTTTTTTTTATAGTTTGAAGTGTGATATACTCCCTCATGCATAAACAAAAATACATTTTTAAAGGCAAAGTTTATTTCCCCTTTAACAAAAAGGGTTGCAGGGTTTGAGAGAAAATTAGTGAAATTAAAAACAAAACTTTTGTTTGGATTCTGCTGATTTCAGGAGTTTGAACAACTTAATTTATCTGTACTACATACTCAAATAACGTTATACGCATGTAGATGTGCATTAATTTTTTCCTTTTTTTTTAAAAAAAAAAAAGATCATTTAAAATATAATTAGGCATGAAAAAGCTGAAATAATTCCTACCTTGAAAACGACTCTACTCCAAAAGTGCCTGCTATTGTCATTAAGCTTCAAGCTTTCACTCTCATATTAATTGACTCAATTGCCCCAAACCAACTAATACATATTACATGAATAAATAATTAAACAGGGGCATATTCGTTTTCTAGAGCCAGCAAATTCAATCTTATATTTATGAACAACTACTAACTTTTGGCTTTAATGCAAATGAAATCAGTTGGGTTTGCTTGGTTGAATTGAGGCCCTTCTGTAACCTTTTAAAAGGTTACCCATCTTCAGATTTTTCACATTTTAACACACTTAACTATGAAGTTCTAAAATAAAGGTAATCATATGTTTATGAAAACCAATCGGTGATCATAAACTAAACAGTAAACTTTTTTATTTTGTGCATTCATAATTCAGAGAATAATCATTGACTCCTTGTAAGGCAAATAATTATTTACTTCCTCATGAGTAATCTTTATTGTATAGAAGGATAACAATTCCTAGAAATACTAAAAAAGGTTTTCGATAATTAATAAAACTGCCCAAGATTTGGTCGAAATAACTGATTTTTGTTTTAAGATTGATTTGAGGCCAATAAGGTCATTTTGAGGGAGCTTTTCTTATACTAAATATACTAGATCTAATACTGCTAATCTTGTACATGTCAGGAACCATGTATTGATTTACTTTACATTCTTAGCAAACAAAGTTGAACAAACAAATCAAAACAGAGAATAAAGAAGAAAAAAAGAAGCAAATAATGAGAAGCTTAGAATCAAAGTTAAACATTGTAGCACAAACAAAGATCTCTCTGACAGCTGAATACCAGCTTGCATGATTTTCCATGTCCAAAGATATTTGCATCATTAAATATTTTTCTCTTTGATGTATAATTAAATACCACTAGCCATGCAAGGAAAATCTGTCCCCTTGCAATGGCCATGAAGAAAAAGAAATAAAAATATTCTTATCTTCTTCTCTCTATTGAGTCGAAAATGCAATGAGGAAATAAGATATCAAAAAATCATGGTGACAATGAGACTTAATTCTTGTTCCAACATTGTTGATCATCAAGCAAATGCAAAGGTTTCATTTCTAGGATTGGCTCATAATCATTGGACTACACCCTTGTTCAAGCTTCCTTCTTCAGTTGCTCCTCCAAGCTTGTTCATATGCAACTCCTCACATCAACCTCACTATCCGATTTCGTTATTCCCTCCTGTTGATCAGGTGCATTAATTTATACACATTTGTACATATGTAAATGCACGTTTTGATGTTTGAGAATAAATGGGAATTTTTTGTATGGCAGAGTGTTGCAGCCATAGTGTTTGGAGATGGATCAGAGTCAAGGCTGTATCCATTGACAAAGAGAAGATCAGAAGGTGCTATTCCAATGGCAGCTAACTACAGACTCATTGATGCAGTTGTGAGCAATTGCATTAATAGTAACATAAACAAGATATATGCTCTTACACAGTTCAACTCCACTTCTCTCAATCTCCATCTATCCAGAGCCTATTCTGGTGTCTTTCATGGGAAAGAAGGTTTTGTTGAAGTCATTGCTGCATATCAAAGCCCTGAAGATCAGGGCTGGTTTCAGGTATAGTTTCCATTCCTTGAAGCATCTCCTTGTTGTGCTTGAAACAGCTTCCGGTTTCTTTACATCTAGCGGTTATGATTATGTTCTTGTCCATGTCAGGGAAATGCTGATGCTGTAAGAAGATGTTTGTGGGTGCTAGAAGAGTATCCTGTGGCTGAGTTCCTTGTCCTTCCTGGCCACCATTTGTACAAAATGGACTATCAGAAGCTGATAGAAGCTCACCGGAACAGCAAGGCTGATATAACTATTGTGGCTTTGAGTGGTACAAGAGACCAAGACCCTGGTTTTGGTCTTTTGAAAGTGAATTCAAGGAATCAAGTTATAGACTTTAGCTTCAAGTCAGCGAGGGATCCAGTAAATTCTCGTCCAATAAAATTTTGAGTTTTTGGTTATGTGGGGTGTTTCAATTATAAAATCTTTTTGTGTCAAATACAGGTAGCAAGTGCAAGGAAGTCCAAAACTATTGCAAATGGTAACGTTACAAGCACAGGGATTTATCTCATTAACAGAGTGACAATGTCAAAGCTTGTTAATGAATACTTCCCCGAGGCAAACGATTTTGCAAGTGAATTGATCCCAGGTGCAATATCCATTGGCATGAAGGTCAGAATCTGCCAAGTACAATAGCTAAACTCCAACTAATTCCTCATAATGAGAAGATGTTCTTTCATATGTGCAAGGTACAGGTTGAAGCATATCTATTTGATGGATATTGGGAGGACATGAGAAGCATAGAAGCATTTTATCATGCAAACATGGAATGCATCAAGAAATCAAACATGAGATACAAGTCAGTGTGATTGTAAATATTACCAGGACAGGCTGCTGAGTGAAACACTTTTACAACCATAAAAAAAATTGGCTCACCAACCAACTAATTCAAACTTGATCGGTTTCCATGGCAGCTTCTACGACAGAGACTCTCCGCTCTACACCATGCCTCGTTGTCTGCCTCCGAGTCTTGTTAGTGATGCCATCATATTAGATAGTGCCATTGGAGATGGCTGCATTCTCAATGTGAGTAAAGCATTTCTTTTTCCTTAAGCCTCACTTTGACGTCACTTGCATCTTATTAATTTCTCTTTGCTTTTGGAAACACATTTTTGACCTTTCTAAGAATAGAAGTGCAAGATCAAACGTACAATTGTCGGTATGAGGACAAGAATTGAAGATGGGGCAGTTATAGAGGATTCAGTGATCATGGGGTCTGATGTATATCAAGTAAGAGCTAGCTATCCAGGCATTATTGAACACATGAACGAACCATTTTTGCTTTTGCTTTTGCCCTTGAATGTGTGCATATTTCAACTTCTTGGCTGATTATCCTATTTTAACGCAAGTATGCATGCACTCAGCGGAAAGAAGATGTTCAAAAAAGTGTCAAAGATGGCAAGAACAAGACCATTCCGATAGGAATTGGTGAGAATACCCATATAAGAAAAGCTATCATTGATAAGAATGCAAGAATTGGCAAAAATGTCAAGGTACACATAAAAATTATAACAATGTTTTCATCAAAATGCATTTTGATTCCTGAAATGCAAAATCACTCTACTTGCGACATCAAATGTAATACAATGGTGTGGTTGCAGATCATCAACAAAGACAATGTCCAAGAAGGGGATAGAGAAGCTATTGGCTACATTGTCAGTGGAGGAATAGTTGTGGTTCTTCGCGGCGCAGAAATACCAGATGGTAGCATCTTATAGAGATTCATCGTCAGAATTGAGAACAAGTATTACTTGTTTCATGATTCTTTTACAAACTTGGAATAAAATTGTCAATCTCCCAAGAAGGAGAATGTATAGGTCCATTAATGGCACCAAATATGTCACTCAAAAGTCAAAACTACACATTGTTTCTTTCAAGGAGAAAAAAAAAAGTATACATAGTTGATGATAATACTTCAAAGTCTAATGAATTTAGTTTATTTTTATCTCTAAAGTTCTTTTCATCCATGATAATGGACCTAATTAATATAAATTTAATATAGTTAAAATTGAAGACAGAATAATTCATTTGATGAGTTTTTTTTTTTAAACATTTGATGAGTTATTTATTCCTTTTTAGTTGGAATTTATACATGATAAAGTTGAATTTAAAAAAAAAAAATTATATAGTGACCATAACAATTCAACTCAAATGAAAAATCATATAAAAAAAAAAAAACAACAAAAGTAACTTAAAAAAATGGTGAAAAATTATTGCAAGTTAGGATGTAACTATAGGGTCTTTTACCAATCAATCATGAAATTTTGACCGATTTTTAATTAATAATAATTTTAAATATTTTTTAATAACTATAGTTACAACCAATTCAAAAATTAGATAATTTTCCGTTTACACATCCGTAAGATTGCTAAATTTGTTAAATTGCTTTTCCATCAATAAACGACACCGTTTACAGAAGGTGGTATTTCTTTGTTTCTCTTATGTTATCCACTTGAGTAGTGTTTCTTCCAAGCCATTACAACCAAAACCCCCCCACATTAAACAGACACTGAAACCAAGTCTTTTGGTTATAATCTTCATTTCCTTCATAAGAATCAGTGGATTTAGTAACTGGGTATGTTCTCTTTTCTCAAAAAATGAATATTTTCATCACCATTAGTAGCAAGTTGCGTTCTGTTTTTGTTGTTTGTTAATTTGATTCAGTTCAAAGACATTTTGTCTTTGTTTGCTTAGTAGATAAACAATGGAGGGCTTGTTAAACGCATTCCCCCGTCAATGTTTCATTTTTAAACCAATAGTTGTGAAACCAAGAACTGGGGTTTTTACTAGAAAACTCGAAAGCAGAAACTGTTTGAGTTTGGACAGACAGAGTGGTAGTGTTAGTACTAGAAGAGATGGTTATGGTGATGGGGTTGATGTTAAGGTGAAAGAGAGTGAGGATTGGGAATTGGAGTTTCTTGGGGAGCTTGATCCATTTGGTTATCAAGCTCCCAAGAAGAGAAAGAAACAGGAAATGTCTAAGTTGATGGAAGATAGTGAAGGGATGGATTGGTGTGTTAGGGCTAGGAAGGTTGCACTTAAGTCTATTGAGGCAAGGGGGTTGGCTCATTCGTTGGAAGATTTGATTGATGTGAAGAAGAGTAAGAAAAAGAATAAGAATAAGAAGAAGTTTGAAAAGGTTAGTAAGAAGAAGAAGGTGAGTGATGCTGATGATGATTTGGATTTTGATTCGGAGGAAGACTTGGAAATGGATGACATGATGATTGGTGCTAGTGGTGATAATACTAGTGGCCTTAAAAGACAGGTGAGTATGCTAGCAGGTGGGATGTTTGAAGAAAAGAAGGAGAAGACAATGGAACAGTTTGTTCAGAGGCTGTCTCAATTCTCGGGGCCATCTGATCGGAGGAAGGAGATTAACTTGAACAAAACTATTGTGGAGGCACAGACTGCAGAAGAGGTGTTGGAGGTTACGGCCGAGATGATTATGGCGGTTGGGAAAGGTTTGACACCTTCACCTTTATCGCCCTTGAACATTGCCACAGCATTACATCGAATTGCCAAGAACATGGAGAAAGTCTCTATGACAAAAACTCACAGATTGGCTTTTGCCCGACAGAGAGAGATGTCAATGCTTGTGGCTATTGCAATGACAGCTTTACCTGATTGCTCGGCCCAAGGTATCTCAAATATTTCATGGGCATTGTCCAAGATTGGAGGGGAGCTACTTTATTTGTCGGAAATGGATAGAGTTGCAGAGGTGGCCTTGACAAAGGTTGGGGAGTTCAATTCTCAGAATGTTGCTAATGTTGCTGGTGCTTTTGCTTCAATGCAGCATTCTGCTCCTGACCTTTTTCCAGAACTAGCAACACGGGCTTCAGAAATAGTTCACACATTTCAGGAGCAGGAGCTTGCTCAGGTGTTGTGGGCTTTTGCTTCTTTATATGAGCCTGCAGACCCTTTGCTGGAAGCTTTGGATAATGTTTTCAAGGATTCCGACCAGTTTAAATGTTTAAACGAAATACCATCAAACTCTAATGAAAAGAGGAGCACAGAAAGTAGTGGAGATCTTGACGCTGACAGGAGTTTTGGGCACTCCAGTTCTCAGCTTTAATAGGGATCAACTGGGAAATATGGCCTGGTCATATGCTGTTCTTGGACAGATGGACCGGATTTTCTTTTCCCATGTATGGAAAACTATGAGCCATTTTGAGGAGCAAAGGATTTCGGAGCAGTATAAGGAGGATATCGTGTTTGCTTCTCAAGTTCATCTTGTGAATCAATGCTTGAAACTCGAGTACCCTCATCTTCATCTAGCCCTGGGAAACGATCTTGAGGAGAAAATAGCTCGTGCTGGGAAAACTAAGAGGTTTAATCAGAAAGTGACTTCATCATTTCAGAAAGAGGTAGCTCGTCTTCTTGTTAGCACTGGCCTTGATTGGGTTAAAGAATATGTAGTGGATGGGTATACCATGGATGCAGTTGTGGTGGATAAAAAGGTTGCTTTTGAAATCGATGGACCAACTCACTTTTCTAGGAACACTGGTGGGTATTTTTTCACTTATGTAACATTTTAGTGTTTCATGTGTTCCAATATTTGAGCAAGTCTTTTGACCACCTAATTTACCCATTTAGGCTAAGCATTCAATTGAACAATCTTCTTTCCCTTTGCAGGGGTACCTTTGGGACATACCATGCTTAAACAACGCTACGTTGCTGCTGCTGGTTGGAAGGTGGTCTCATTGTCTTATCAAGAGGTGAGTTCCCTATTCTTACATACCTGAACTATAAACTATTCAGTATCATATATTTGCAAATGGAATGGGAAAGCTATCGAGCAGGTTATCATATTGAATATGGAAAAAACATAGGGATATTAACTTAATTTCAAAAAATGATAACAGAATAATATGTTAACATTAGACTAATCAAACACTGATAATGGAAGAATTCCTAAAAACGATTATAATCTTCTGACTAAATTATAAATCTTAATCAATTGTAAATTATCTACAATGCAGGAGAATAGACTGAAAACTAAAACTGAGGTAATATTAGAGAATTAATAATTTCATCCTTAGGAATGCACTTGGAATCTTTGTCCTTGCTGAAGGTTCTCTCTCTTCATAGCAATCAGCCCAACTGTTTCTTACACGTCTCACTATCCCATCTTTAGTCCCCAGCAAATGTACAATTGCACACACAAAAACACACTTTCATAGACATAGAAGTCTAAGAGGTTGAATTCTGATCAATACGGCTCTAAGGCTACCACTACAGAAACCAATGTAAGAATTAATCTAGCATTTTCCGGCCAGGGTTGATAGGAAAGGCATGCCTTGATTAGATTGAGAGAGCCAAAAAAAATATGCATAAATTGTCAACCTGGTATATTTTTAGCAAGGGCGCGTTTACGCCTAGCCTTTCATATAAAAGACCAAGGCTGAGAATTATGTCTTAATATATTTTTTCCCTGTTCATAAACCACCTTCGTCGATCTGTTTGACATAAAAAAAAGCTGATCATGGAGGTTTTTCTTGTTTCCTTGTAGTGGGAGGACCTTCAAGGCAGCTTCGAGCAGCTCGACTACCTACGAGAAATTCTCAGGGATCACCTTGGTGAAGGCGATGACAACACTGCATAAACGGCTATTTAAGTTGGTAAAAATTTTGTAGATATTAAATGAAAAATGAAAGAGGGGTATATTGATTAGATAATCTATTATGTGTATCATCAATAGCCTATTCATTTCTTATTCAATCATGTGTATTTTCCATTGATTTTACCTGCCCATGAAAGTATATGTATTCTCCAAATGGTAAATTGTTATAAGCTGGTCAACAATGATACTTGGGCTTGTTGGGTTCTGTTTGGGCCGACCGACATCTTAGGGCCCATCAGTTAGATTGCCGCCTTGGACTGTTAATCATTTGGGCCTATAGATTTTACCATTACAATTCTTGCTTTTATCAGAGAGTTCTTCGTTAAGAATCAATAGAAGGTCAATATACAGCTGCTGAAACTTTGCCATCAGTTGAGGTTCTTGTAAAGTGTTTAATTTGTATGAGTAATGTTCGTAGAAACATTTTCTGTTGGAGCATATGAAGGGGATTCAGAAAGAAAGTAATCATAGGTTGATTTGAGTGCCAACACAGAATCATTTTTAATGAGTTTTAAGTAGTTATTATATTTAACATTCTAAAATAACAAAAAAAATAATTAGAAATTATTTATAAATACAGTTTGATATTAATTCATGTGAAGTCGGTCCTAGTTAACAAGCTTTAAATCCTCAAATCTCCATCCCTATTGAGGGGAGATTTCGAAGGTTTTGGAGGATGAGAATGGAAATCCATCTCCAAATCCAAGTGGTATATTAGCTATAAGGGCAAATTACACATATCCCTTGAGGTTTGATAAAATTATACCAATATGTTAGTTTTGGTCATACCAAAATGAACCTCCTTTAAGATTCGAAAAACTCAATGTAAATATGCAAATATTATGTGCTATTTGTTAACCACTAGTCAACTACCATTTGATACACATTAATAAGAGTAAAATGGTTAAAACATAGGTAATAAATATTTTAATTAAAAAATAATACTTTTTATTGAAGTTAAAAAATATTTAATAATAAATATTTTAATTAAAAAATTATTAAATTTCTAAATAATATATCAGTATAGTTTTCAAATTTTTAAGGGTACAAGAAGTAAAAATTTTAACTTTAATTTTTTAATATGGAGAAAAGGTACACTAAGATACCAGCCCAATAAATATTGAGCCCAATTGTGTGTATTTATTTAATTTTGTTAAATTAAGAGGAATTTAAAAAAATAAAAATAAATAAAAAAAGAAAAATAGTAATAGTGAGGATAAATGAAAATCAGACGAGTGTGCGCGTGTCAGTCCCCACAACGTTAAATTTGCTCTTCTTCTTGTCTCAACTCTCATCTCATCTTTCTCTCCAATCTCAGTTTCGACTTTTTCGGGTAAAAATCACTCTCTTTTGACTTTTATCATATTTCTATCTGTCTGTCTTCTGATTTGATCTCTTATGATGCTATGCAATACAAGTAATCAGATCGACTAGTACATTAACATGCTTGCTGTTTGTTTTTTGGACAAAATGTGTACATCATTCATGTTTCGAGTCTTTTTGGAAAGATTATGAGATCTTGCTTTGTTTATATGATTATTGATTGATTACCCACCAAGATGTTTAGATCATTTCGATGTCTGTGTAAATGGCTTCGTTTCATATGATGTCATCATGATTGTTGTATGATCTACTCAGGATCTGATTGATCTAATGCTGCATTTTATGTTTTTAGAGAATTTTTATGCTTTTGTTTTATTTTTGAGAATCAGTCAATCTTTGATTATTGTCATTTTTTATGGATCTTCCAAGTTAGCTTGTTCACCTTGTGAGTTTAAGTATGTAGTTATCATTGATAATTGTTCGACCAGCTAATATAGATGTTGATGTATGGAACTTGATTCTAGAAATTGAAGAAACTTGACTATTGGGTTCACATATGTAGATCACTTCTGGCCTTTTCGTTGTGTTTTGGCATTTGGGGTTTTTGACAACCATTGGTTGTTTAAATTGCTGGTTTTTCATTTTGAGAATGCGTGCCATTGGTTATTAGAAATTGCATTTAGTTTGGTCAGGTGTATTTTTTTCTTTGGTTAATAGTGTTATTGTACTATGTAATTCTTCTAATGTTGATAATCTGTTGGGATGCAGGTATGGCATCGTCTGATAAGCCAGAAATAGTTGACAGAGAGCGAAAGGATGATGACAAAAAGGAAGGAGAGGGTGGATTTATTGATAAGGTCAAGGATTTTATTCATGATATCGGTGAGAAGATTGAGGAGGCAATTGGATTTGGGAAGCCAACTGCTGATGTTTCTGGGATTCACATTCCTAAGATCAATCTGGAGAGGGCAGATATTGTTGTTGATGTCCTCATTAAAAACCCAAATCCCGTGCCAATCCCTTTGATCGACATAAACTACTTGATTGAGAGTGATGGAAGGAAACTAATTTCTGGGTTGATCCCAGATGCTGGAACCATCCATGCACATGGGGAGGAAACTGTCAAAATTCCAGTTAGTTTGATATATGACGACATAAAAAGCACATATGATGATATCAAGCCTGGGAGCATTATTCCATACAAGATCAGGGTTGAGTTGATTGTAGATGTGCCTGTTTTTGGAAGGTTAACCCTACCCCTTGAGAAAACCGGAGAGATCCCCATACCTTACAAGCCTGATGTAGATCTTGAAAAGATTAAGTTTGAGAGATTCTCATTTGAAGAAACTGTTGCTGTTCTTCATTTGAAGTTGGAAAATAAGAATGACTTTGAGTTGGGCCTCAATTCACTAGATTATGAGGTTTGGCTATCTAATGTCAGCATTGGTGGTGCTGAACTCGCAAAATCTACCACAATTGATAAGAATGGAATCAGTTATATCGATGTTCCCATCACCTTCAGGCCTAAGGACTTTGGCTCTGCACTCTGGGACATGATTAGAGGAAAAGGTACTGGTTACAGCATGAAAGGAAATCTTAATGCGAGCACACCTTTTGGAGAGATGAAGTTACCCATCAGCAAGGAAGGCGGTACTACACGCCTCAAGAAGAACAAAGAAGATGGTGGTGACGATGATGACGATGATGATGAGGTATACTAATTTTCTAATTAAATTTCATTGTTCCATTGTTGGCTGTATTGAGTTAGGTGGATTTAAGTTGCATGCTGTAATCGTTTACTTCGATATTCTGAAGCTTGACGGCTATGTAAGTGCAAACCTAATTACTTGTGCTAATTGTCATTTCTTTTCATCCATGTTTTGTGGCTTCTCAGTAATTCCTTTTATCTCATAGAACTGGGTAATATTACTTTCTTACATAGGTTGACCAACATACTTTTCCGTTTACTACTGCATATGATCAATGACTAAATTTTATATCATGTGACAGTATCATGTTGACTACATCATTTTTAAATTTTTTGATAATCCTAGGGTTGAACCATCACCGGAAAGAGGTAATTAATTTTGGAGAATTATACAAGTCAGTATGTTTTAGAAATATAGAAGTTTCTTAGTTCATTAAAGCTTAAAAGAAAACTGAGTAGCTGTATATAGTTAGTTTACAGGATAATATCAAGGACAATTATGATTTGATACACAGATATGTGCAAATAATCTGATTACATCAAGTTGGCAGAGCAGGAATATACAAATGCATGTATATATATTCTCTGTGCTTTAAATTTACTAGGTATCTGAGTGGATAGAAAACCATGTACTTGGGGTTACCATCAAGATAAAGTCATGTATATATGCAACCAGATTAGCCCATTTGTTGCAAGGTCCACTATTTGATGGTTAAGTTTAAAAATAACCAAATCCATTTGTCTTCAAAGTTAGGTGCATGAAAACCGTTCTGTGAAACATATGGTGTAGCCTATGGGATGTGCTATTCTCTTAAATGGGAATAATGTACAGATGCTGTGTATGAATTTCTCTATTTATTAATAAAACCTGTTGATTTTGGTTTTGTTTAACAGTGCTTTAATTATTTTCTGTGCAGGATTAGACCATAACTGACCGGAGTGGTTCGTGAGTAGGTGTTGTTTGATTATTGGAAGAAGTTTATTATCAGTAGACTTGAATTTGAAGCGTCAAACTTTTCATTGCAGCATAGATACTTCTTTATGGACAGTGGTATTTATGCTTTGTGCATATGTATGCTGGTGTTTTTGTGATCTATATTTGCTATGTGGCACTGGTTTTTATCGGATTAGCCACTTTGCCATTAAGACTTTCAGAACAGTTGATATTTACTCCTTCCATTTGCGTGCACATCACTTTCAGATGCTTGCTATGTTCACTCTATATGTTTGCTGAATGAGTGAGTTTCGTCTTCCCTACATTTCTTTCCTCCCCTATGTGAAATATTATCTTGTTCATGGTGAATGTGTCCCTAGACGCATGATTCCATAAAATGAATGGATATTTGTTGCATAAGAAGTCATCGGAGAGTTGTTGGGAACAAAATATAATCGAAGAGCGTTGCACTGTATATCTTCCAAAAGATACCAAACAAATTTCAGCGATATGATACTTTGGAGTAACTAGTTCATAGTGCAGCTTCTATATGAGTTACAAACCTGTAGGCAGCCTTTGTTTTGATGAAAGCAAAAAAGGGTTGATGATACCCTTACAGGATGCAGTCCGTCAAAACACATTCCGTCATGCACATAATCTAAGTGGAAACTTTGTTTATAGTTGCTGATTATCACCAGTTCCCTGTTTATTTTGCTGGATGATGGATATCATCGAGTAATGCTAGAGATAAATCACTGGTCTTTCAAAGTTGTGTGCTAGATATAGATTCTTCAATTTGCAACTCCGGTTTGATTTTTGTTTCCGTCGGCTTTCTTCACTACCATAATCTGCCTCCAAGAAGAATGAGAACCTTACTGGTACTGCATAACATGTTTCATTTTGAGGATTTTCTGGGTTTTCAATTTGCTCAACAACGTATATACATTTTCTCAAATTGGTGGGCATGTCCAATCCAACCCATAAGACCCAACCCCACCCGATCATTTTTTATCGAGTTGGGTTGGGTTAAATCTTAAAAAAGCTAGGATCGGTTGGGTTGGATTGAAACTAAAATTAGGTTGGGTTTCAGGTTGAAAAAATTTCAACCCAATCAGACAAACACATTTTCCTAGTTCTAAATTCAAGATTTTCTCCTCTCTCTAAAAAAAAAACTTGCTAAGGATGAGGATCAATAACAGTTTTATGGTCGATTGAATATTTTATTTATAATCATTAAATTTTTATTTGTATTCGTTTTATTTGTAATCAAATTATTAAAGCTATGAAAATTATCAATTAGACATTTTATATCTTTATAATGGATTAAGTTCAACTCAATTAATCCACCTCAACCCAACCCGTCTATAATAGTTGAGTTGGATTGGGTTGCAACCCAACCCAATGCCAAACCTAAAAACGTACACCCCTATTCTCGATGTCACAATCTCATATCAGGATAAATAAAATAGAAACAAGCTATGTGTAAGAGAGAATAAACAGTATCAAGTTCTCATGTCGTTTATCATGAGGGTGTTTCACTTCTATACCAAGGAGCTAGAGTCAAAAGGTAACCATAGTAGAGTTGTGTCACGTAATTGTGAATGTATCATTCAACTGACTAGTCTTTTCAACTTGATTTTTAAGCCCCTATACTTATCTCTCTCTAATGTAGGATGTGGATGATGTGAAGCTATAAAAATCCAAAGAGAAATAGCCTTAATCGTGGTTAAGGCCATTGATAATAACACATTAATAAAATTTTCGAAAGAGGGACGTCAAATCTTATCTCTAATCTGTCCCATCTCCGAATAATGAAAGAGGAAGCTGCTAGGCTGGATTGGACCTCGAATTGTCAATTGTGGGATCCCAAAACTCCAACAATGAGCAGGTGAAATCAATGTTAATGTCATGACAATACAGTACGTAAGAAGATTTTTAGACAAGATGGACCACTCAGTGGCATCAAAACGAAATGGGCCATTTGGTGGGGTCTTTTCTTTGTGGCATCGCGTATTTTTTAACAACACAAAATACTTTGGGTTATGAAATTGGAATCAATGGCTCCAAACAAATTGCCAGTTGAAATTAGGCATTTGTTTGGTACTTCTGATCTGGGGTCCCAGTCTCTTTTTTCCCACTCCATTTATTGCCGTAGACCAAAATGTATGGTTTACCTCCTCATTGTTATGATGGGGTGACACAACTTTTCTTCGAAGACATAATTCACAACTTTTCTTCGAAGACATAATTCACAATTTTTCGAATTTTAAAACTTATAACTCTCAAGTTGTTGCCTAAGATAATAAAGTAGACAGATCTTTCAATACTCATGAAAACAAAGATTCAATTAATCTGATTGAGCATGTAAACAATGGCCTTAACTTTTAGCAAAAGCACAATCATGATAAATTTGTAGAGTCAGATAACATTTCTAACCATGCTTCTTACATTTTAGTTAAATTTTACTTAAAATAATAATAAAAAAATTATTTAATTAGTAATTTTTTATTAAGTCATTTCTACCATCCTCTCTATTTTAACTAAGAATTAATATTAAAATAATAGGAGAAAGAGTTCGCTTAACTAAATATAGAGAGCAAAAGCGTCTCACTCAAATTCTCTCTCATATTGTTTTAATATTTAATTTAAATAAAGTAATATGAAAATATTAGACAAACTTTCTCTTATATTATTTTAATATTAATATTTAGCCAAAAATCTCCCTCTTATTATTTTTATATTAAAATAGATTTTTTATTATTTTAGTTAAAATTTAACTAAAATTTAGAGAATATAATTGAAAATGATATATATTTAGCTGAGGTGATTCAACTTTTATAAAATAATTAACAATATAAAGAGTAATTGGAGTCCATAAAATATCACATCATTAGTTGTTTTAACTAACGATAACAGATGGTTAGCATGATTAGAGATGCTTTAACTATTATCGTAACAATGGTTTCAAAAACCCAGCCTCAAAATTGCTTTTAGGCTGTGTTTGGTGCATGAGATTCGGGATGAGATTGAGATTTAAAAATTCTAAACTACTTGAATACCATATTTGGTGAGCAATTAGAATGAATGAGATTGGGATTCTTTGAATCCCAACCTCCAATCCATTCTCATTCTCATTCTCTTGGCATTTTTCAATCTCACCCACACCTATGTCATTGGGTGGGAATGGGATAATATTGGATTTGATAATTTTTTTTTCTCTCCATTTATCTCCCTCTCACATTTCTTCTCACATTTCTTCCTCTCACACATCCATTGAACCTCTTTTCTTCTTTTTCTTCTTCTTCTTCTTCTTCCTTTTCTTTATCATGCATCTGGTTCTAGGTTCGCTAAACCTAGAACCAGATGAACCCAGAACCAGATCGATTCTTGGTCGGCTAACCCAGAACCGATCTGCTGGTTCTAGGTCGGCAAACCCAGAACCAAATGCTCTTAGTCCTTTTTTTTTTTTTTTTTTTTGGTGTTATGATGATTTGATGTTATTGAAGATATTATTGTTATAAGAGATGATGATGTTGATGAATTGTGAGTTAATGATGTTGAATTGTGGGAGATGATGATATTGATAAAGTGGGTTGATGATGTTGAATTGTGGGAGATGTTTTTTGTTTTTGTTTTTGTTTTTTTTTTTTTTTTTTTGGTTTTTAGATTTTTTATAAAATTAATTTTATATAATAAAACAATTAAATTAATTTATTTCAATCTAATCCCAATCTACAGCAAACATAATATGGTATAATTTTTAATCTAATCCCAAGTTTTATCAAACATGGGATTGTGATTTTCCATTTCAATTTAATCTAATCTAATTCATTCCAATCCTGCGTGCAAACGCAGCCTTAGAGATATGGAAACATGCAAAGTATTTTCATCGTTGGCCCAATTACTCACTTGATTGCAAAAGCCAATTTCATCTAATGATCCCTGTCTCTCTACTCCAATACTTAATTAGTATAGTCGATATGTTTGCATATATTTATATTACTCAAATCAAATGGTCGGTTAGGACCCTTCAAACAAAGTAGCTGCACTACGATACAGATCCAAATAGCTGCACTATATACTTTATTAATTATTTCTAAATTTTGCTACACAGTTGCAAAGGTAATAAGAAATTTAATAACACTAATAATTCGGGAAGATATCTAAAATAACAAAAAAAAAAAAAAAAGACTCACATTTAAATTATTGCACAATTCATAGCATATTCCCCAAAACAAATCAAGATTTGGTATGATCAATATCTTCTACTATCTATCAGAATATTACACGCTACGCTATTACGATAATCCGGTATACAAGACAAATTTCGGTTCCACTAAACAAACTGAATGCTGAAATATTGTAAACACAGAAATCAATGCTAGATGGTTTCGGAATCCAATAAAACTCAATTCTATTCCCTAAAAGCTCCAAGATAACGTGTACGCTAATTGAAAATGAAAATGAAAGAAAATCGAGAGAGGAAACCTGAATATCGATGGGAATGTTGAATTAAGTTCTATTTTCAAAAAGAAACTTCAGTTTCTTATTTCAACATGTGATCTACATAATTTGATTTTTAGTTGTTTATAGTAAACATTGAAATCACAAATGAGTAATCATCCTTTTTTCTTCCTTTTAACTATTCTCGATTGGTAAACACGCTTTTTTAATAAATTGATTTAATCCATGGTTTTCACATTTTTGTGATGAATAAAATATTCGTTATAAGGAAAGAAAAAGCTAACACACCACGATTTTCACCATTTTGTAACGAATAAAATATTCCTCAAAAGATAAGAAAAGTGAATAAAGTTTTCTCGTAATAGCAGTTGTATTAAAACACAAGATATGAATATGATTCTTTTCTTAAGACAAGAAAAAGCAACACACCGCGATTTCCGCAATTTTGTAATGAATAGAATAATCCTCATAAAATAAGAAAAATGAATAAAGTCTTCTTTTAATAGGAGTTATCTTAAAACATAAGATATATATGAGTCTTATCTGAGCAGGAGTTATCATAATCATCTGTCATTTTTGGTAATCCTCTAAACGTAAGGTGTCAATATTAAAAAAAAAAAAAAACTATTAATTATTCATCTCGATAGAAAGAAAATACAAAAGAGAAAAGATATTATTAGTGATTCATCTCGATAGAAAGAATAAAAAGAGATAAGATAAGAACAAGGAAAAACCTTAAAAGAACATGATCTACGTAATTAGATTTTTGAGATGAAGAAAACGATTAAAATGCAGAATATGAGTCAAAGAAATTACATGGATTGTCAAAAGGTCAAAAAAAAAAAGTGTTTGGAAGATGTTTTGTTCAAAATTTTGGACAAATTCAACCCACAACAACAATGTATAAAAGGGTCAGCCGCAGCCTTTGAAAAGCTTAACTAAGTACAGCTTCAATGAAAACAACCATGGAAAAGGTACTAACAAAATCCAAAATTTATCAAAACTTTTCTTCCAAAATTTGTCAAACACCGTGTCACTCACCGAATTTTCGTTGCAAGAGAATGTATAATATTTGCCGTGATTTGTTTTGCCACAAGTACAAATCTATGTTCCAAATTCTCTCAGGACAAAAGGACTTTTTACAATAATCATAATTCCAGACAAAAATGCTTGGTCACATTCTGGCATTTAATACATTTTCTACAAATTTCTTTTGCCCTGATAAGTTGCTTAAGATGTTATTTAAGCAAATGACAATCTTATAATTAAATGGACATGTGCATATTATGTCCATATTATGTCCTATCATACATAGTTATATATCTTTTCATCAATTTTAATAAGTCTAAGTTTCATGATACGTATTTTAGAAGTATACGTGGAAGAGTTTTTCTTTTACTGTGAAAGTATATATTTTCTCGTTAGGAGAGTAAATATACAGATGATACAAGTAGTGATTAACCAATAGGTTTCAACTATCTTATAAGCCATCTAATTTCAATTTATGAAAAAGATAATAATAACTAAATATAAGCAACTTCTCTAATCACAGTACTTAACTTCTCTATCATGGTCTCTTTTTTAAAAAAAAAAAATTAAAAAGATAAAATTAAAAATAATGCCGTATTAGACGAGTTTTGGAGGTTGACATTGGCACCAATCAGATCTATTCAAAAACTTGTCCTAATTAAGTGAATTATTATACTAATTTATCTTCCTAATTCACGTGGACCTGCTATAATTGATCCACACAAATCCTCCGTTAATATTTATAGGGATAATCCTATTAACCCCTTATCATTTGGTCTAATAGCTAAAAAACCTCAATAGTTTGGAAAATCGTTAATTATTCGCCCGTCATTTGATTGAATAGACAAAATATACCCCTAATCGTTAAAGGTTGTATAAAAAAAATAAAAAATAAAAAACCCTCACCATCAATTTTGATGTTAAAATTAAACCGTTAACTGTGTAAAAAGATAAAATAATAAAAATGTGTTAAGAAGTTAGAAAAACAAATTTATTAAATAAATGAAAAAATTAGAAGGAACAGATTTGGACATCTCATCAGGTGCATGTGGAGGGTCAAATATTAAAAAGACTTTGGAGGTCTTAAGAAGACACTTATCAGATCATCCATATTCTCTTCATTTGTGTTCATTGTTCTTCTCCGTTTAGTGTAAAAAAAAAAAATAAAAATAAAAGAAACCCTAAAGTTGACAAAAGCAACTATTAACCCTGCTAAAACTCCTTCTATGCAATGATGTTTGTTAGTTGAACTAGTGGTTGACAATATTTTAGAGTGTTTGAACCTGAGTTGGATAGATTTCTTGAGACCAAAGGGGTTCTTGGTCGTTGGAGTAAAGATAAGATTTTTAAACTCGTTTTTATAGTTAATTGTCGCTTTGTTGGAATAAGCAACAGATTACAGTATCGTATTGTTTGATTTTAATTATTTTGCGCTGATTTCTTGTCATTTTTTTTGCTTGATAGCTTGCTAATACAATTGTACAATAGCATAATTTGCTAAATATGTTCATGCTTTGCTAGCAAGTTCAGACTAGTGAATATGCTAGAATCATGAACAAGTTTCTTGTTATATTATTTTGCTCATGTACAAAATGTTTTATATTACTCATATCATACAATGGTGGAACATTGCTAATATAAGTACATTTATATAAATATCATGCTTCCAAATGCTTAAACATTGAGTAGAAAAAAAAATTGCAATGTTTGCACAAAGTGCAACTACATTCACTAGCAGCATCACTTGCAACCATCCTTACATTGTCTTTACTTTGTGCATTTTTTGGATGAAGCATTATTCCAGGTTCTGTACTCTAATTTCTACACTTCCTATTTGGTTCAACTTTGATTATATGTCTTCCAATTCTATATATCTTCCTTTTGTTTAGGGTAGCAACTCTGACTGAATCTCTTCCATGTCTGGCTCCCAAATTATGAGTAATATTTACATTGTCTAGTCCTACAGTAGAAATACAATATCATAGGATTGTTTACTAATTTCAGATATCTTGACATTTGCCATTTTTTTTTTTTTTTCATAAAAACATTTCCTATTTTTTAACCTTATTTCTCCTCCATTGATGTTGCTTGATGAACTTGTTATTGCTTCCATTAACTCGTTGTTTTGGTTGTGTATTTAGTACAAAAATGTATAGCTGTTATGCTTATCGGTTTGTCAAATGAATTGTGTAGGTTTGAAAGATGATCTAACAATTTTGGGTGAACTACATGAGTGTTTGTTTTGAACTATGTTTTGCTTCTGATGGAGAATTGGTGGTGTGAACTGTGTGGTTTAGAGTTTTGCTCGTGTTTTGTGTTTTTTATGCTTTGCTTGTGGGTGTTTTGATGTGTGTTTGCTTGCTAGTATGCTTGATAAAAAAGGAAACAGAGCTTATAAAGGCAAGAAAAAATGACCGTTGTGAGTGCAACGATCATATAAAGTCAAAAATATATGACCTTTTTCTATTTAGGGGCATTTTGGTCTTTTCTAGCACTGTACAAATCAAAACCACTTTTCAATAACAAATGTTATGGTAGGTTATAAAATGGGATTGGACTAAAATATCAAAAGGTAATTAACTATTAGGCCAAACGAACAGGGGTTAATAGGATTATCGCTATTTTATATTAAACAAGTCACCTAACCCAATTGTGAAAGGATTTTGACAATGTCTTTGAATTTAATTTCTCGTTTATTGTGTTTGTAATAAAGATTTAAGTCTCCATATATCTATTTATCATTATATATTATGAAAATAAATAATTCTAAATATTATAAGAGTTGATTTCAAACAATATATGTGATGATATCAAATATCGTTAGAGACCTATAAGCCTCATTGATGTCAAATTATATTATATATGTAAGAATTTATTATACATGAATACTTTATATTATAATTGAATTTGTTACTTCTATGCCTCTAAGGAGAAATTATTGAAATTTTCTTGAAGTTTTAAGTCCATTTCAATTCTTCTTAAAAGTACTCAGATATCCTTTTATATATATTGTTAAGTATATAAAGAAATGTTTTGAGAATATATGCTTCTCACGAATTTTGAGAATTAAAACAATTTAATTCCTTTTATAATTACCCAAAGGTTGAGGTAGCCAAAGGTATTCTTCCATCATGCTTTAATTCCTAACTTGGCCTAAATAGTACAATTAATTCACTAAATTTAGATTCCTAATACGACAATCATGCTATTAAATTATCTACAGTAATCCTGCCTTAATTTAAAATACAATGCAAGAAATCTAGATTGATTAGTGGTTCCCTAATCCAATTGCAGGGACCCACATTCTACCAACCAAAGAGGCAGAGCTGGAAATGTGATGGGTTGGGGTTCGCAAAAACCCTGCTTTCGTTAGCTAAATTCCACCACCTAAACATCCAAATTATTATTATTTTATGATAAAACTAATAAATGGAAACTTCCTTTGCTAGCTACTTCACATTAATTAAGTAATTCCATTTTTTGTTTTCAAACACGGTTTACATACAATCACTCAAACTTAGAATCATATTTAGGTTGAATGAGAATTTTTTACTATCTTAAGTCATTGTCAAACTGAATGGACGCCCTTTATCATCAAATTACAGTGAGTAGTAGTAGTAATTTGCATTCTTTTGAAACCTATTAAACACATATAATTATATGCTAAGTAGAAGAGATTTAAATTTGATTGCATAATTTTGTCTACTTCTTGATTATTTAGTTATCTTTTATCATTATTATCGGATTTAATAATCGAAAATGGGTCATACTGCTAGAGTTTTTGTTTATTATAATAATATAAAGAACATTAAATATGAACTAAACTTTCTCAAATTTTGATATGAATAGATCGAATTCAATTCCAAAACTTGTTGTATAATAATAACAATTATTATTAATTTAATGGTGGAAAGTCGTTCAGTAAGCTAGATTATTTTGTTTATTATATTGTAATACTATTCTCTTAATTTTTAGGATACCACTTGCAATAAAAACAATTCAAACATGAATCATTATCAAGTTAAATTAGCATTTTATAAACCAAACTCTTTCAAATTCTAGTGTGGATTGAATATGATCCCAAAACTATAAATCTAATTCACAAGTTTAGGATTCATACAATTTTCTCATAAATTGCATTTTTTTGTAGTTATTAAAGAGAAGTAAATTTTGCTCATTACTTATGTTCGAGTGATTAGTACACTTTTCCTTCGTATATATGATAGGAGTTTAAATCTTATCATATATAATTCTCTCTTTATTGTGAAAATAAAAATATTTCAAGAAGCACATATAGCATTTACTTTTGACATATCTCGGTTGACTTTCGAGATATATATTCTAACATAACTTTTATTATGGGAGTAGATTTTATAGATCTTCTTTATTTTTCATTTTTCAAGTTTGTTACTAATTTAATTTTTGCAAGTTGTTAAGTAGAAGATAATGCCATTCAAACATAAGCTAGACTCTCCCAGTCTTTTGTTATCTCATTTTTCACATTTCAAAAATCAAATTTGGTTAGCAAATCTAGAGACCAAGACTTTACAATTGATTCAAATCACACTATTCTTTATGACAAAAAAATGAAGGTTGTTGACCAAAACAATAATGTTGGTATTGAGATGCATGCACAGTCCAGAATCCTGACCTGGACATTGAACATCTAAATTGAATTCATGATCAGCAAACAAAAAATCTGATGATGAGTGTGAATGGAGCGTGAAGAGTCTCGTGGGCAGGGCACATTCAAATCTATTCAAAATATAGATAGATAGATAGATTAAAAAATGAGGGATTTGTACGAGGAATTAAATTACAAGTTGCATGGAGATACATGCATTGAATGAAATGAAGTAAGGCAATGAACGAGACATGTGCACATCTCCAACTCTGCCGTAGATTTATTAGGTCCACTTGACACACCCCACCACCCAACCCATATAATATAATACCACCACACCACCCATTGTTTCTTTATATTATAGCAACTTGTTTTGATTATTTGTTGCACAAGTTGAGAGATCCTTTTATCTTTATCTTTTTTGTTTTTTTGAACATAGATCCTTTTATCTATATGCATGTACGCTGGAGTTTCTTTTTAACAACGTATTAAATTTTCTAACATCAGAATGTGTCTGGCGAGGAATTAACTAGGGACTGACATTGATGTTGAAGCATTTACTCAGGCCACACATTGTTATTATTTATTATTGATAGAATATATCAGCATAAGCTTTTACATCAAATGGAGATAGATTTGTGTGATCGTGAAAAAGATGAAACCACAAAACATCTAAATTTCATTGATGTTTTTTTCACTGTAACACCTTATCGTTTAGAGAATTATTGGGATCTACTGAAATAGATTATGAATAACGTGGTTCAAATGATTACTTTAATAACTGAAAGATTCTATAAAAAGAGAACGCTTCTAACCCCTTGTGTTATGGTAAAACAATGGTAAGGCAAAACTCTTATGGTGTGTTTACTTGATGGATTAGAGAGTGAGAATGAAGAATGTCAATGATTGTTGATGTTTATTTACTCTAAAATCAATCCGTAATGGGAATGAAATTGTGGATCCCATATGAATTTGAGATTATGAAATGAGAATCTCATTCTCCCTCCACCAGGCTTGGGAATCATCATTCTCATTCTTTTTTATAAGTTAAAATGTCTTTTATACCTCTTATTAAAAAAATGTTTATGGAGGTACATAATTTTAATCAAGGATATTTTTATAATTTATAATTAATTCATTCCTATTCTAAAGTAAAATAAATATTACAATGAAAATACTGATGATTTCAATTTCGATTCCGATTTTGATTCTAATTCTTATAATTGAAGTAAACAACTTATTCTGATTACAAGTCATTCTGATCACTAAACACACCCTTAATATCTTAAGGTGAAGAGTGATACTTATCCACTTCTATCAAAGGTGTTGTTTTATATTGTCATAAGATAATTGCCTACTATTGACGAGAGAAATGAAAGGAATGAATTTACATAGATCACCGATTAGAAACCTTTCTAATTAGTGAATTATCCAAAAGTTTTCTAATTAGTGAATTATCCAAAGTTCTTTTTCGATAATAGTAAACTTTATTTATTTCACTTTCAATTGTAAGACAAAATATATAATCAATAAAGATTATGTTGATTTGAGTCCTTATATTATAAATTAATTTAATTCTTATTTTCTTATAAACTTTACTTGATTCCATTTTTATTTATTTTGATTACAAGTTTATCCTGGAAGAAACTTCAAAAACCAGGAATTCAAAATTATCTGCGTGATGCAAAGTATGCAAAAGAAAACAAAAGAGCGATGCAAGCAAAGGGGCCCAATTTCAATTGTGAGGTGCAAAAATGAAAATGAATAGATGCAGAATAGTTTCGAAAAAAAAAATAGATGCAGAATGGGACCCATAAATGTGAAAAAAATATATATATAAGAAGCAAATAAAGTAGGTGATGGTAGTGGTTTTGATGGTGTTAAAGACTTGCAAAGCTTATATTTATATTTTTAGAAAGAGAAAAAATAAATATATTGTCCAAAGTCCAGGGGTGGTGAACCTTGGAAGACACAAGACAAGACAGTCTTCATTTTCCATTTTCCAAAACCAGCAACTGTGTGTACCTGTGCATGTCAGCAGCAGCAACCCCACCCCACAAACCACACACCCCCCATTCAACTTGTTGATCAAAATTCACTGAACCCACCCCCTCTCCTTTTTCTCTCTCTCCAATTCTATGCTTTCCTACACAACAAAAACATTATTAATAATAACTACTAGAAAAAAGAAAAAGAATAGTAGTAACAAGGAAGAATTGAACATATTCAATACAAGTACAGTGTAACAAACAACTAAAAAGTTGTCATCTTTTTCCTCCTCCATTCCTTCCTTCCTTCCTTCCTTCCTTGTACACTTCACCTTCTTTTTAAGACCCTCTTGGCCTTTTCTCTTTTATTTTGTATTTCTTTTTTGGTCCTGTTATTGTTTTTAACAATATTCTTGAATACCAAGGGAAAGATATCAGAGAGAGGGAGGGAGGGGTAGAGGTTGGAGAATGCTAAAAGTGCATCAAGGAGCTTTCTGCCGCCTTTGTTGTTGTGTCGTCTGGAAATTCTCTCACTATTCTTGTTCTCATCACCTACAAACTCTGCAACATCACACGTAATTTCTATTCCTTGTTTCAAGTCTGTTTCCTTTTCACAAAGTTTTGATTTTTATGTGATTTTCTCTATCGTCGGCTTGTTTTCTTATCTGCGTATGATTCTTTTTCCTCGCTTGTTTGTCATATATTGGATTAGATTAGATTGGATTGATATCTGGTAGTTGGGTGTGGAAGAAACCTAATTAGTACTATTGTTTTGAAAGTTGGTAGCTTTATTATTTTTGATGGACTTGTTTGTGGCTTCTTGATTTGAATTTTTTTTTTAAGATATGATGAGAAATTCATGTCACTGATTGAGTCTTTTCTTGTTTGTTGAATTGTTCAAAACTATGAAGTCCAGCTGGATTATTGGGGATGACGTTTCGTGGGTGTTAAGATGTTGAAGGCTGCTGAATTCTCTGGTTGAATCCTGTTACACCCGTACATACATTAGTATTAATAGAGTTGTGGTGTGTCATATTGGATTGAGTTTTATATTTTGTTCTGTTAGAGTGTGTTCGTGTTGATATAGTATTTGAGGCTTTTAACACCAAACTGAGATCCCAATAGACTTTAGTGTTTGAGAAAGATTCAAAGTTGACAAGTTTCTTCAAGCATAAGGAGGCATTTGCACACTGAGGAGTCTCTAGCCATTTGAATCTGTCTGCATTTGAGATTCCATTGTTGCATTTACAAGGCAGTTTTCCACTGTTTGCAAGTAAAAACTGTGATCACCATCACCACTTGGCCACATTTTAGAATTTGGATCGTGCTCCAATCACGACGGTTCAAAGTCTTAGCTTGGAGAATCATTACTTAAATTTGGCCACATTTCATCATCTGAGTTGAGGTTCAAGTTGTTGCAAGTCTTTTTGGAAAACGGAGGATCGACTTATCAGCATTTAGTTTGGTTTGCAAGTCTGATCTTTTGTTCTTAAAGGAATCTGATCTAATCCAGGGTGTCGGTGATCTGGGAAACTGATAGTCTTAAATGAATTCTGAGCATCCTGAGTCGAATCTAAGACTGCCGAAAGGTATAATCAATCTTCAAGATCGTTGTTCAACCCGCATTATGGATGGAAGAGTGAGAAAGATAGCTCCTCCCATTGTGGAAAAAAGGAAACTAGAGTACCAGCGAAGCTTCTCACAAGGATCCTCGCGAAGATTGTTACCAGCAAGCTATTTCAGCTTGGAGTCGTTGCTTTTGCTCGTATGTTTAACGGCATCTTTGCTGATCCTACCGCTGATACTTCCACCATTACCTCCTCCACCATTCATGCTGTTGCTGCTTCCTATAGGTATTCTGGCTGTGCTTATGATCTTGGCATTCATGCCTTCTAATGTAAGAGATATAACGTATACATATGTGTAAATGGTGTTAAAATATCGCACCCCATGTCATCATACAATTTTTGTATTTCTCCCTAAATGTTGAAAAAGGATAAGAAAAGAAATATGTTCTTTTATTTCTTATTAATGAGCTTTGGTTCTTGCTTCTTTGAGATCTCTGATCCTTGTATCCTGATTCATTTTGATAGTAAATTTGATGCATATTATTACGTGAATGAGTGGTTAACACCAACTACACATGCCATTTTTTCTTTTTTGGTATCTGGAGATGATACAAGCACTTTTAGATGCTTCTTGTTAATTTGGCATAAGCACTTCTAGACGGTGGTTTAGAGTTAATCTTGTATAAGCACTTTTATGTAAGTTACTCTATTTAGTACCTCTTTTCCAGTTGTTTTGGTATTTGGACATGATACAGGCACTCTTAGGTACTTCCTGTTAATTTGATATAAGCACTTCTAGATGGTAGTTTAGATACTTGTTAATTTTGTATAAGCGCTTCTAGGTAAGTTACTCTACTTGAATGAAGTTGTTAATCTGGTAAGAACTTTTTGATACTTGTTAATTTGGTATAAGCACTTCTAGATGGTAGTTTACATACTTGTTAATTTTGTATAAGCACTTTTAGGTACTTGAATGAAGTTGTTAATCTGGTAAGGAATGATTTGATTGTTATCCATTTTCACAAGTCACAACTACTTGTGCCACTTGTATACAAAGCACTAATTAGATGGCTAATTTGCCTTGAGCAATTCTAGGTAGTTGTGTGTGATGGGCAGAATCACTTTCTAGATTGTTCTTCTTTATTTGGCATAAGAAGCAACCATTTGTAGCACAGAGAGTTTTCACATTGGATTCATTGCACCATGTTCATGTATATTGATGTTTTTAATTGGAGACTGATCAAATCCATGAATGTGGTTAGTAGCATGTGAATGTGACCGATAACAACAATCAAACCATAAATTATGTTTTACTTATTATCATTAGTTATTAGGAGAAAATCATAATACACCGAGGTGCATGAACCCCATTCGATAATATTATTTCGTTTAGTTGATAACCAATCCCGTGTAGCATGATTTTAATGTTGTGATGCTTTGGAGATTTTCTTGTCAATAAAATATTGGTTATTTATTGATCACATTTTATTTTTTCGGTTTCTTCTACTTTTAGTTCTCTCCGTGAAATGACATTTTTATTACTTTTACGATAAGTCATAGGAGTTTTTGACATTTTGTAAAGCAAGTTAAAAAAAAAAAAAAAAGAAAGAAATTACTTCAAAAAAAAAGAAAAAAAAAATTGACTGAAACATGTGGATCCAACACAAAACCTTGGCGTGATAATCTTTAAAAAGAATGATTTGCTGGCGTAATCTATTGAGATTTGTAAATTAAAAAGCATAGATGAGTGTTTCCAAAAAAAATTTTTATAAAAAAATGAATAAATGTTGTAATTGGTGACATTTGATGATTGAATTAAATTAAAAAGACAATGAAGAGAGGGAATGGCAAGTGACAAGATCATGCTGATGGCATCCGAGGTAAATGGAACATGGCATGATTGGGTCACTTGCATAATTTGTTGACCTAAGATTTCAATTTTTAACGAAATGGGGGTTGATGTACCTAAATTTGTGGATACATTTGCAGAAAAAGGGAAGGGATTGCATTTTAATAATGCTTTTAAAAATTTTATTCATTCAAAAAGATGACATCTTTCCACTCCAGAAATGGACCCAAATTCAATACATGCACCTCTTTCGAGAACCCACCCTTCTATTATAGTACCTTATATGAGACTTCTTAATAATGAGATTTCTTAATGATTCCCTCACCACATATAACTAACAAAGTCTTTCATGAAACTTTCTCGATGTAATGAAATAAACTTATTTTTTTTCATGAAACTGTTTCGATGTAATGAAACAAACTTTTTTTTTTTTTTTTTTCATTGGTCTTTTCTTTTTCTCTTACTTCTTTCATTAGTTCGTCTTACCACATCAATTATAAAATAATTTTTTTATATAATTTTACTATTTTTTTCAACATATCAAATACAATCTTTCCATTGGTTTTTTTTTTTCCTTCAGTCCATATATATATATATATGAGTAATTTTACCATTAATATTTCGTAATTTTAAAAAATTATGATGAACCAATCAAATTTATCCATTGTATTTTCTTTCTTAAAACAAATTTTTTCTCCTATTTAATTCAAATGCAATGGATAAATTTGATTAGTTTGTTCTAACTTTTTAAAGTGAAAAAGTACTGATGGTAAAATTATTATATATATATATAGTGTTTTTATAATCAAGTATATCTGATTTTAAAATATAAGGATTAATCTATCAAATTCATCAATTGTATTATCTCTTCTAAAATAAATTCTTTCTTCTATTTAATTCAAATGTAATGGATGAATTTAATTGATTGATCCTTACTTTTTAAAATTAGGTATACTTGATTATAAAAGCAATATATATATATATATATATATATGTAACTTAGAGCTTAGATTTCTACTTTCATATATAGAAAATCTACTCTCGTACATGTTGGTTTATATCAAAAGCAATCATTATGTGTGAAACTTGAAATTTTAATCTTATAAATGAGAAATCTCCATTCTCCCAGTATGAGATGAAACTTCATACATATATTAATAAATGTGTATAATAAAACTTAAATCTTCATCATTAACATGGATGAGGAGATAATATGTTAGACCCTTAAAGCTTGGTATAAGTAAGTTGCTAAGCATGACTCGATGGGATGGTGCCAAGCTAAGGAATGACATGTTGGTGCATGCCTATGATCCTAGTGGACTAGCAAGACAGTGTGCAAAAAGCAAATAGCATGAGCAGCATGCATGGGTGTCCGCACGTAACACAAGTAATGGGGCTGCCAAGCAAGGCAGTGTACGCAAGTAGTGGGCATATAACGTAGGCAGCAAAGTAGGGCGTGCAGGGCAATGCGCGCACAGCACAGGCAGCATGCACGTGCACAAGGGTATGTGCGTGGCAGCATGGGCAGCAGGCCAAACAAGCAAGCCAAGCCAAGGTAAGGCAGACAATGCCAAGGCCGAGCAAAGCAAGGCAAATGTGCATTCAGCAAGTGTAGGGCAAGGCCAGACATAGCTAATGCTAACTAAGAGTTATGTTAGGGTTGTTGCAAACTAGCTGGATTGTTGGAAACAAGTAGCATGTTTGGCTGGCACATGTGGCAGATAGGGCAGACACACACTCATACATGTGTGATAGTCACCGAACGGTTACGGTAGATTTGCACACGGATTTTTGAATTGGCAGATGCTTGTGGGACATTTTTTCTCAAATAACTACCTTTGATTATGTGTTTTGGGTTGGTTGGTGCTAGCAATGCTATGTAGTTAAGCATGTCAACTGCTATTGTATATAAAGTTGTTTGTATTGTGCCTATGACAGATGATGCATAGGCTGTTGCTGTAAACCAAGTTAGGTTGGGGGTGGTTCCCTATAATTCTTGTTGTATTTCTATGTTTATGTGATGCTAATATATAGGGACCAAAATGTGCATGTTTGGCTGAATAACTAGGCAAACAGCAAGTATTGTACAGGCACACAAGGGTGTTAGGCTATGTTGGTGCACGGTCATGTGGGATTTGTGGCAGCAGTGTTTAACACACTCGTTGGTAGTGTGAGTGTGACGAAAATTGACTGGCTAGGCAGAGCATTCTTAGTCTCAGCACGCGAAAAATTTTTAGACAGAATTTAGGCGTGTGACATAATACATCACTTAAACTAAGGAAACAGTACCATTTCTATATCTTCTTGGTATGACATCAAAATTTAATGGTATAAGCTAGACATTCACCTCACATATCAAGATTTGACTGACCAAACGTCATATTCCACTCACAAATTGAATTTCACCGCACCAATAAATGTTTTACCTGTGACGTTGCAAATTTAAAATTGGATTTTATGACGGTGAAGAAAAGCATGACAGAACCATCATACAAAACATATTCACAGCCACCATTTGGGCTAGGTTGGCTGCGGTCAATCAGTCATGTGGGACATGTTTTAATCAAATATAAATAAACAGAGACTATCATGACAAAGGACTCTGGCCGGCCAAAATTGGCTTGGTTAAAAAGCTCAACATTATACGAGTGGTAGACAGACAAATTTGATTTGTGTATGACCTTGTAAACACTTTTTAAACGTGGTAGATGCTGGAGTCATTGCTCTTATTTCCATTCCTGAATCTAGTCATACATCTTCTGCCCAGCGACCAAAAATTGTTGGAGAGAAAATGGATTGCAAGCAATGAAGAAGAGAGAGGTTATAATATACATTCTCATCATATATTAATATGCTTGTCGTAAACAGTTACTCTCGTCTTACATCATAATAGATCAAAATGCACATCCATTATGCATTTGGTGATAACATATCAATGCTTCAAGAAAAAAAAAAAAATATATATATATATATATATATATAATGTAGACTAGAGAGTGAGAAATAGAGAGAACCACATGATGGAAGGAAAACCGGCAAACTTCAAAAGCTTTGTCACCTTAACCACATGTAATTTATGTTGTCGTTATTATTATCTATGACACATGAGAGATATTGAGGTAAAAACTTTAACCCAAAATCTTAAACATCCGGCTGTTAAAAATTTTACTAACCGGTGCACACTGTGTGAACCAAAAATGGAGGGAGGTGATGCTCCAAAACTGCCAAGAGCTGTCTGCCCTGGCTCACCTCTTCTAACACCCCACCTCCAAGCCTTGTCACAGCTTCAACCAGCTGCCCCCTCAGCCTCTGAGATAGCAAACGACCACCTGCCTTAATACACTCCCTATACAGCGGCAGGTATGCAATTGCCACCCTTAAAGGCCCTGGCAGATCCCTTAAGCACATGGGAGACCCACCCCACTTTAAGATCCTCATTAAATTCATGTAATGCTCTTGCCCTTGCTTTAATCCTTCCAAGTAAGCCGCCTCAGACCACTGCTCACGAAGAAAAGCCTTCAGGTCAGGGGTGACAGCCTCATCATCAGACCTAGCAATGCTGTCTGCAACAGCATAAGTAGCAGCTGGGTCACTTAAGAAATCAGAACGGAGAAGGAATGCTACACCATCAAGAGAACCACCACTTCTTTCACCAGCAGCTTTCAGAATTTCAATGCTGAGAGCCGCAAGGACATGCTGAGGTACATGAGGGAGGAGATAGGCAGCAACATCAACTTGGCTGCTAGAAGTAGCAGCGGTAAGGGCAAGGCAGAGGTCCATATCTTTGCAATCCCTTTTCACAAACCACTGTACGACCTGCATGCAACCTCTCTCCGCTGCTCTCATCAAAGGACCCAAGAAAGTCACAGCATTACCCTCTTCCACTAAACACTCCATCGTGCCAATCTTGCAGTAGTGTGCAGCAAAACCCAAGGCCAGGTCAACATCTACATCCAAACTGTTCCTTTGGGCAATCTGAACAGACATATTCCACATAGAAAACAAGAGAAATGACAAAAGAAAGTTAGTTTCCACTGGTTTAAAACTTCTGAACTCTTAAATTATAGATATCTCAAAAAATTTGGTATCATTATAAAATTTGCCTTCAAAAATTGGCCAAAACAATAATGGTAAAAGCTTAAGAGTACAAAACTCGTTAGTTCCAAAATCTTATGGCAAAAATATATTTCAAGAATCAAGATCGACAAGAGTTTTTTCAAAGAATGCATTGCAAAAAATAGTACAAGTTAGGTAGGTAGGGTAGTGGAAGAAGCAAATCTCATGGGGAACGTTTAGAACTTCCACTCACTGTCATTCACACATCAGGCAAAGCTAATAAGCAAAAACAGGAGGGCAAACTTAAGCGCAAATTAAGCCAACACAACTCACTGTGTAACTTCATAAACTTATATGTTTGTCATGATGAATGGAACTATTTCTACCTCTAATCAGCTGCCACTTAACTTGATTTTGTTTGAAAATTGGAGTCTTTTAAGTTAAAATATGAGCCACCTTCCAATTAATAGGGTGGATGCGATCATCAAATGGCTGTACTAGCATGACGGGGAGGAATCGGGTGCTTGATGTAGAAAGAGATTCCAAAATTGTATAGAACTCATTAAAGGCAATTTTAGTCGTCCTTGGAATATCATTAACCTTGTGCATGATATCATCGGTAGAGTTTAAAGGGAAACTCCCTAAGATCAAACCAAAGAAAACTTCCTTCAACTAAAGTCAAGCAATCCACATCCACCACACATAATAGATTTACTTTTTCAGTCTTTCTTTCTTCCTATTGCTAAAATGAACAAATAATCAGATTTACAGGTCCAATCAAACTTGTCAGGCTCTTAGAACCAACTATTAAGCAATATAGTCATGATGAAAGTCAAAAGTCAAAAAGATAAGAGTGTAAATAATGAAATTACCTGCAACAAAATGCGCACAAGTTCTGTACTCCCAAATCGGGAGGCTTCAAGGAAACACTGGTTAACATTGTCGGCACCTCCTTCCACCAACAAACCCAACAACCCTTGGATTACAGTAGCCGATATCCCAGATGCCCAACCAGGATCAAAAGAACTAGAGAAGAGAGTTAGGGGAAAGCATGCCGCATCAAAGGCCTCTGTAAAATCTTTTCCTGTAAGTTGATTTCCTGCAATATCTAGGAATGTCTTGAATGCGGATAACTGGTATTGGATCTCAACAGCTGAGCTATAACTAACTCTATCCCTATTCCCTTGGCAACGAGAATGGAAGCCTATACATTTCAGAGCCCATTCAGTAAATTTTTGAACCTTTGCACCAGCTTCTGCCTTCAACACCTCATCCCCATTGCACTCCTGGAGACGCTCATGCAGCCTGATGAGATGCAAAAAATGAAGAAAACAGAAGTGTTAACAGCATAATGCAAAAATTGGACATAACATTCATGCCGTAAAAACTTGAGCTTTGTCTTAGTAGAATTGAAGGATAAAACAAATTTTCAATGACATCATGTTTCTTCAAGATACCCCTTTTTTCTCAAAAGATTCTACAGAATACAGTTTATACCACTCAGACAAGGGAAGGCATTACCTACTAGAACATCTAACCAAGAGTTGAAGGAAAGTTGTAACAATGATGCAACAGATGCCTACTTATATGTTTCAAGCGGGAAAAAAATTTCTCACAGCATGCTAGCAGGAATCAAACAAAGGCTAGAATTTTAACATTTACGAAGAAATCAAGACACCTTCATTTTCACATTTTGCACATTAAATGATCTCAAATAAAAAAAGTGAAACAAAGAATATCACACAGACATAACAACACACAGAGAGAGAGAGAGAGAGAGAGAGAGGGAGCAGGTTAATGTTAACTCCAATTAAGCAACAATGACAAAAAAAATTTGTTACTTGTTTCTATATAATTATAGATTTCATTGGTAGAGTTTTATTTTGTGAAAATCCTCATACAACATCTGATGAACATGAGTTGTACAATTCATGTCTATGATTAAATCAATTTTCAGTTCAGATCATTAGTTTGAGTATGATAGTAAGTTCAAAGATAGTTTAACTACTGTTTCAAATAACAAAGAAAGGAAATTACAGAATATTCATTTTTTCAACAATGCAATTCATACACTCCCAGAAAGTACTTCTATATACACATATCTATATATGTAGTATGCTGATAACTACAAAGTCCCAATTTACCAAACCAGACACGACATAAACCACAAATCACATGCCAATATATCCCACCCCAATAAATAAAGCGAACTTCACCATGACAAGTGAAGCAAAGTTTAACATGCTATGGAGAAATGTGAATCGTTCTTTCACAAAAATAGAAGAGTAACTGGGGCTAGTGCTGTTTACAAGTTAAAAATGCATGTGCAAGAAGGCACAAGTATCATTAATACAATTTATTAAAATCACTTTGACTCGTATGCACATTAATTAACAGATTCATCAGTAAGACGAAATTATCAAGAAAAATGAATAAAAGTGAAGGTTAAAGGGATAAGCAAAAAATATAGAGAATCCCACATTTTCATAATTTTAAATATGTAGATGAGTTTATTGAGAATGAACTTATCATCCCTACATTGGAGCTCAAAAAGCCTTCCAAACCACATTTAAGCAATTCATTACAAACAGAAGATGAATCAACCTGAGTGCTAGAAGAGGGAAACAAGTAGTGAATCATAACCTTAAATTCTGACCCACACTAGCTCCCTATAAATTAGGGATAGGGAAGGAAACAAATGTACCCTCCTGACCACCTTGTTGGGTGAATCTAGGCAAAGCATTTTCGAATCTTGTAAATTGTAATGTTAGAGAATCCGTTGGCTTTGAATACTTATGATATTCACCGTCTTCATTGGAAGTGATGTCATTCACATGTTGATTACAGATTCTTAAACCATGATCAGAGCACAGGATGTTGGTTTTATTCAATATCTAGTCGTATTATTTTTCGAATATTGTGATTCTTTTGATTGCTTTTCAAGTTCGAAATGAAAATGAATGACTTCCAATTTAAATTTGTTTCGAAAAGCGTTGGTCATTACAAAGTAGGAATATTATTAATGGTTTCGAACGATATATATACGGATAACTAACAGACTAAATATTCATTCCGCTGTCTACTGTTAAGAGAAAAAAAAACTGTCAGCTTTATTACCTCTGGGCCATCACAGTTACTGTGTCCGCAAGACTCATTGTTCTGCTCTGGCAAGCTGAAACACATGATGCAAGAAATGAAGTCCTGAGAGCTGCTCTTGTGAAGTCATAAGCACCATTGGCAATTATCTTCTTAATCAAAGTTGTTACCCCAAGAAGCTCCTGTTGTGTACTCAAGAACCAGATAGAGTCCAGCGTGATGCACAATGCATCATTAAGGGTCTGTGGATCTGCCAAAGATATCAGAGACTCAGCAAGTTCCCAATCATGGGAACTCATTGCACCCTGAAACAACCTGCCCAACTCCATCCTGTCTTGTCTACCTAGTTTTTTCTCCTGCCCAAATTTCTCCTTCACAACCTCAGAATCTGATGCAACCACCCTAGATTTCATATTCTTAAGACTGCAACAACAACCACCGGATGTTCTTGAGTCACTGCTGATGAGGGGAGCTTCTCTCGCAAAAACTACATCACTCCCCTCACCTTCATCGGTACTAAAACCATGAAGATCATTTCTTGGCTCTTGAATCTCATTCTCTTCAGTTTCCATTTCAACACGTACAGGTTCTCCAGGATAAATCCCATCATCCTCAAAACGCATATTATCACTCTTCGAAACAAAACCCCTCTCTTTTACCATTCGCATCCACTGTACACAAACCCACCAATCCTTTGAAATCCGAAAATCCCTAACCAAGCACAAACCCTCAATTCCCCCAAACAACACACTGATACATCCTAATCTCTGGAAGGTACCAAATCCAAGCACCCTGTCTCAGTAAAACCCAGCTTCGCTAAAAGGACTCTACCCCGAGATCCCTATTCCATCAAAAGCAAAATGCCTATTGCCAAACAAACAGAAAACCCTATTTTTCTGCTTATCTTCTCTTCCAATTCACAATCTAATATATTTTCTACAGACACACAACAAACAATAACAAAAGCTCCCCAATTGCCAGAAAACAAACAACCCCAGATATAAGATACAAACAAAATTCAAAAATAAATAAACACCCAATCCAAAAAACCCCCCAAAAAATATGAACTACACGGACTATATCATATCTGACTCATCCCTAAAAGATCTAAATTCACACTAAACAACCATCAAAACGATCAAAACCAGCAAACCCCACCAAATAAAATAATAATAATAATAATAATAAAAGACCGAAATCTACCAGGAAATGAGATTCCAACTCAGACTCATCAAAGTTATATTATCAAGTGGAAAAACCTAGAAACCCAGTTGGCCATACAATCCAGTATCGAGAGCAACCCAGCCGAAGATCGAGAGCATACCCTGCAAAACAGAAAACCCATTTCCATCAACACATGAAAACATAAACCCAGAAACACAAGAGAAAGAAACCATTCACTACAAATACCAAAAAGGCTGTGTTTGGAAAGTAAGAAACACAAGGCACAAAAGTATACAGAAAAAAAAAATAAAATAAAAATAAAATAAAAAAATAAAAAAACAGGGGAAGCTTACCTGATTGAGAGACGGAAAAAAAAATGGAACTGAGAATGAGAGAGAGAGAGACTCTGGTAAGGGGTGGCTTTTGAGAGGAGAGAATTTTTTTGATACCAAAATAGATGTTTTTTCTTTTTATTTTCTATTTTCTATTTTTGTGTAGTTTATATATATATATATATATATATATTTTTTTTTTTTTTGAAATAGTGTAGGTTTTTATATTTTTTGTGTTTTAGTAGTTGTATCAAAAGATATATTATTATTATTATTATTACTACTGCTGCTACTAATATATCTCCTAAAGCTCACATTGAACCAATCAAATATATGATCAGATATACTAAGATTAATCGGAACTTAATTATAATTTTTTAAAATTGATATAAATGAGTTAAGACGATAATTATTTCATAATAAAAAAAAAATACTCTCACGTAATCTTTAATATAAATTTAGTGAAAATTAAATCTTAATCTTTTTTATATATAATCATTTATAACCAGAGATGATATGTATCATAATCTAAATATTTAATCTATGAAAATATTTATTTATACATCAAATGAAAATATCTTATATGTAGTTATAAAAATACATAATTGAGATCTTAACTCCACCACCAGACTGAAATTATTATTATTTTATAAAGGTTGATGGGAATTGAAGGAAGAGGAATAATAATTTATTTTGTTTAATTATATGTTAATGAATATTTTAATACGCATATTTTATTGAAAAAAAAAATGGAAAAATAAAGAGGAAGTAGTAACTGGCTCGTGAAAATGAGAGTCACTTGAGTGGGACCCAGCCATGCAAACACTTCCACTACAATCATTACACATATTCCGCTTTCTCTTGCTCTTGTCTACCTCTCTTCTCTTTTGTCCTCTTCTCCTCTCTCTCTCTTTCATTATTATTTTTTTATTATTTTATGCCCAATCACAATATTATATATTCTTATTATTATCATGGATGTGGCCACCCTATGTTCTTGCCAAATGGGGCACATTGATTCACTTGATGCTCAATGTTTGACATAAATTATTAGGAGTGAAATGTCTCACTCACTCCTTCAATATTATGTGTAACATTACCAAAATTTGGCATTTACTTTGGTCTTAGATGTAAATATGGTTGATTGATAGACCTTGTTTGAGAAAGATTGTTTACCCAAAAAAAAATGGTAATTAATGGAGTATAATTTATCTTAATAAAACAGAGATAATTTTCTGGCCTTTTGAATTTGAACAATCTTGTAATCTTTAGATGGTTTTATATCGTGACAATATATGAATATTATCTTCATTACATTCAAAGATATCTGTTTTTGCAGATTATTATGTTATCTTTATTAATTACATGAATACGATCTCGTAGTTTCTTGATATTCTACTAATATTATAGTAATATGTTATCAGTACGTTAGAGATTAATATAAGAATACCATAATTACGCTTTCAAAACATGTACAATTTGGCAAATTTGGTGTTACTTTGATAGTACATACAATTGTGGTTGATAGATGTCACATGACAAAAGTTTGTGCACTCAAAAAATGGTAATTGATGACATATTTAGAAGGCACGTCGGATGATTTGTCTTAACAAGATAAGGATTCATGCTTGATCAAAAATCTCACAAGTTAAATCTCATAAGTTTTTAATGATCATGTAACGTGACAACAAGTGACTATTGTCGTTCATTTTTGTTAAGGACCTTTGTTTTTGTGCATTGCTATGTTCCCATGTGAAGCCAAAATGTTAATTTCTGTAAGGGCAAATTCGTTAATGTTTTATAAAATACGTTTTTTTTTTCTGATTTTTAAAATTAAAAATACTAAAAAAATGTGTTTCTCAACCATATTTTTGTACAAAAATAGTAAAAAACAAAATATTTGTTTTTCACTTTTATTAAACAAAAGTTGGAAATTGTTTTCAACTTCTGTTATATTATACTCTATTTAGTAAAAACAAAATTATTAAAGTTCATAGAGATTTAGAAATTAAATATATATATGTGTGTGTTTTGTGGATTTGTAGTACAAGAAATAAATAAAGAACAACAGTAAACACATTATATAATAAATATATGTATAAAATTGATATTACAGTAGAAATAGAACAACGAAAAAGATAGAAACAATGTAATAAATTGACTTGAATAACGAATTGATGAAAAAGATTAAGGTTTGCAGAAGTTTGCAATGTCTTAAAGACAAAATTTCACTCCTCTTTATGCTTGAAGTTCTATGATAGTTGTCTCTCATAATTCAACAATCTATAATATTGATTTTTAGCACTAGAATCAACACTCAACTTTGAACCAAAGTGCTTGAGTTTAGAAGTGCAAAAAATTGAGAAGAAAATGCAGAGAAATTTGATAGATGAAAAATAATAATCATGTATGAAAAATGATCATTTTTATTTATAGATATGTTAATGTCCTCTAAATCAATTTTTTATCCTTTCAAAGAGGTGTCAAGTGAAAAAATGCAACTCTTAAATGAACAAGTGTAATTCTTGAGTAAAGAGATGTAACTCTTCAAATTCAAAATAAAAACATGAAGATGTGCAATTTATGCTTTAATTTTGAATTAAAATGTACTACTTTTCAATTTCAATTGTAAGTTTTCAATTCAAAATTCCCAATAATATATATAGATTATTGTATGGTGTGGGCCAAAAAATAGTCAATAACGGGTTAATTTAGGAATTTTTCTAATTTAGGATTTAGTTTAATTAAGATTTATTCTTTCATTATTTTCTATTTTATTTCTTTTTATTAAACTAGAATTATTTCTATTTAGGATTTGATATATTTTTTTTTTTGGAATTTGATATTATTTCCCTTTAGAAGCTGATATTATTTCATTTTAGATCTAGATATTATTTCTATTTAGGTTTCCTTTATTTGTACTCTTTCATTTATTGTTTGACATTATTTCCTTTTAATTATTATTTCTTTTTAGAAAATTTTGTTCGTCAAGAAGTCATGAGACTATAAATAGCCATTAGACTTTGAGTTTAATATGTTTTTGGCTTTAGTGAATTAAAAAAATCCTATAGTATTGCCGCTTTTCTAGATAGATTTAGCTAAGTTTGCTTGGGTTAGATTTAAGTTATTTCGTTAATTTGATTCTAAATTATTTCGGTTTTTTCGAGAATTCACGATTGTATTTGCTTAGACTAGGATTAGGTAAAATTTGATATCTAATTCTGGAAGATAAATTTGTCAAATTCTATAAGATGATTGGTTCAAAATCTATCATGTTTGTGATGTGATATTGGAAGCAAATAAACTTGTTGTTGGATCTAAAGTTAAGTGCTCAATTACTAATATATGTATTTTTTTCTCAAGACAAATAATATATATATATATATGTATCATAATATCTAAATAAAAAATGAAAAATACCAATAAATTTTAAATTAGGTTTTTAAAATATACCGAGGACCCCCGAAAAAGTCTACATTCTTGCTTTACAAGCAAAGTTTATTGCAAAGGAAGAGATCCCTAAAGCCTTAAACTCCCCCACCCCCCACAATCTTAGATGAGCAATTTCCGCTTCTTACTATCATTTCCTCACTAAAAGTCTAAACAAAGACGTTACAAATCATTAAGGCAATGTTTGAAACATGAGAATACAATTGGGATTGAGATTGAAAATTTCCCAACCTACCAAATCCTATGTTTGGAGAGGTTTGATGAGATTGAAAACCTAATCCCAATCTCTTTTTTTTCCCCGTCTCGTGGGAATGCCCATTCCCAAGCTAAAGCATGGGTTTTTATCGCATAGGATTGGGATTGGAAAATCTAACTCTCTCTCTTCCTCTTTTTCTCACTCATCCATCTATCTCTCTTTCTCTTGCTCCTCCATACCATCACCACAACAACCGTTGTTGCCACGACAACAATAGTAACGCATCTCGGTTCGTTCAAAAAATGAAGGGGTCCTCGCCGCAACAACAATAACAACCCATCGCCGTCGTAGCAACCCATTGATGACATTGATTTTGTTGGGTTGATTGGATTGATAATGGATGAAGATGATGGCTGTTGGATTAATTTTATTGAATGAAGATGATAGCGGGGTATTTTGTTTTGTTTTGTTTTTTTTTTTTTTTGACATAGATGATATCTGTTTGTTTTTCTTTAAGATGATGGTTGTTTGTTTTGTTTTTTTTTTTTTTTAGAGATGATGACCCTTTTTCTTATCTTTATTTGTTTTTTAGATTTTTTAAAGATTTTTTTAAAATTAATTTTAATTTTGGTTGTATAATAACATATTTAAATTTATTTTATTCTAATTTAATCTCAATCTACACCAAATATAATATGATATAATTTTAATCCAATCTCAAATTTTACAATATATGGAACAATGATTTTTCGTTCCAATCAAATTTATTTTATTTCAATCCAATTTAATTTTATTTTATTCTAATCATATATGTCAAACAGAACCTAAAGAATGATATTAGAAGTTGAAAAGATTTTTTAAATACATAGAGATCCATTGCAGTATTGTTTTCGGGAATACTTCCTTTCCATTAAGTTTTTTTGTTTCTTTTCACAAAAATCGACAAACCAAGATATCGTTCATGGCGAGGAACTAAACTAACCCACAATGCCCTAACAGTATCATTAGCCATACGTTCACCCATTCCTTTACACAAACAAATGGTAGATGTATCAAATTTTATAATCTAAGCTAATGCTATAGTATAGCTATCCAAAATATTTTTCAAAACCACACAATCTTCCATTGTAGCCCACGAAAAATAAAACACTATCATCTGCGAAAAAGAGATGAATTATCTAAGGCCAAATTATACCATATCAAATCCTTAAAAATTCACCCCAAATGAATCAATCTTATGAAGCACACCAAATAAGCCATTCACACAATTGAGGAACAAGGAGAAGGTGAATTTTATTGACAATGCCCTCTTGATGGATAAGATCAACCCACATTACCTTACCATTTATCAGCACTAAGCAACTCAGGTGAAATACAATCCAAAATTCTCGATGTCCAATGTGTCCACATATTACATAAGTCTAATCATTCTTCCTAAAAAAATTCTATTCCACCTGGTTTGTAGGCCTTTAACACATCAAGCTTCAAGACCATTGATACCTCTGTTTTTATTCTTTTAGTGTTAAGAATATTAAGACATTCATTATTGGTTATAAGCCTAGAGGGAATAGAATTAAAAAAAGTATAAAAAAAAAAATCATTTACGGTGACCTCCATTAGAAAAACCAACTTTCTCTGTTAAAGAGTACTTGGTTAGCCTGTATATTTATTATCATGAATGAAAGACAAATACTATGATAAGAAGAAAACTACAAAAGACTAGGGAATAATCTGAACTGAGAGATGGTATGAAACTATTAGTTGTTATTTATTAATATGTTAATATATTAAAAATATCTAAAAATAAATAATTTAATAAATTTTGAAAAAATATTTAGTAATAATGTGCTAATATAATATAATTTTAAAAGCCGTTGTTTACTTTTTAATTTCTGAGGATAAAAATTGAAAACAGGTGAAGTTTATGATGATAGTTTTGGAGAAAAAAAAACCTTGAAGTACAAATATATTAAGTAAAAAGTGATAAAATTCCACTCTAATTTGATGATTTTAAAGGCTATTTACTGGACCCCATTGAGTCCCATTAGATGACAAGTGAGAAGTTTTGGTTATTATAAACTTCACAATTTCATGCCACTTAAATAATAATAATAATAATAATAATAACAACTGTTTTTTTTTTTTTTTTTGAGAGAAATTAAAACAATTGGTTTGTAAAACAAGAAAGTGATCTACAAACTTTTTTAAATGCCAAAATAAATATATTTAAAAAAAAAATCTAAAATTTATAAATAAATTAAGCTCTTTGGGCTTAGGTAGATGGCACGTTATGCCCATACCTATTGAGGGTACCTGGAGCCCATATGTCAATCACCCCAATCATCATGATATGCCTCATCAAATTACATTATATGATAGTAATTTAAGCTTTCTTGAATGTGGCTTTGTAAAATAAATATTCATTTGAATTATCTCTAACAAAGCACTATTATAATAAGAATTAAGTCCTATTCTAACCCTCCATCCTTACCTAAAATCTTATCAAACCAACCTTCCATATAATCAAAAGAATAATATTAGGTTATCCAAATAATTTGTTCAAAATTATTTCTAAATAATATGATATTTGAGTTGTAATCACCATATAAATCATGAGATTATGTGGTTAATATTATGTTAATTACATCTCGTTTGTCGTATCATTTGGCCATGATTTTTGATAAATTATTTAAGCCGCATAGCATTTCTATAATAAAAAATGTATTCAATTATGATGAAATAAGATGATTCAATAGTTTGCGCCTCACATCTACACTACTATGGTTGTGTCCTCCTTCAAAACTATGCTTTTGACTTGTAAATTAGAAAGTTCTGAGTTGGGTACTCTCCCAAAACCATATTTTGGATTTTTGAATAAATTAACCCATAACATTGAGCAAATTAACCATTTAGAATTATATTATATAATTTACTCAATTTTAACCCAAACAACCCTAGTATCTCAACTAAGAAACGTCGAAAAATAAAGATAAATTATCTAATAAATTTATAGGAATTTACTAATTCTCCAAAGCTAAAAACATCCAAAACATAATATCAATTTTAAACTAATCTCGGACAGCTAATTCTAACTTTCATACGAAACATAACTTTCTTAGGAAATAAATTTTAAAACAAAATAAATTCTAAACTAACAGAAAGAGAAATATAATAGTAAAAATAGGAAATAAATCCTAATTAAACTTATAAAACCAAAATCCTAATTTAAATAAATTATTAATCCTAAATTAAATGATATAATTAATCATAAATTAAATAAAATATCTAATTCAACGAAGCCAACCATCCATTGGCTCCCGCAATTCTAAGGCTCTGATCAGAATTTAAGTTGTGTGACCTTTGATCCTCATTATTTTTTTTCTTCTACATGATGAGAGAAGGTGGTTAAATTCAAAGTACCCACACTTATGTAGGATAAGAGTGAAATTTAGACTATTAACTTTTTAATATGAAATATAATAATAAAACTAGAAAATAAATCCTAATTAAACTTATAAAACCAAAATCCTAATTTAAATAAATTATTAATCCTAAATTAAATTAAATAATTAATCTTAAATTAAACAAAATAACTAATTCAACAAGTCAACCATCCATTGGCCCGCAATTCTAAGGCTCTCATCACAATTTAAGTTATGTGACCTTTGATCCTCATTATTTTTTTTTTCCTATATGATGGGAGAAGAGAGTTAAATTCAAAGCATTCACACTTATTTAGGATTAAAATGAGATTTAAATCATTGATCTTTTAAGATAAAAAAATACTATCATCATAAGCCACTAAATTACAAATTACATTAATTAAAAATTAGATCGTCATTAAAGATACTTGTTCAAGAAAATTCAAAAAAATTAAATCTAAATTATACTAATCCGATGTAATGCAATGCAAGCTCGTTTAAATGCCAATGTCAAAACTCAATTGTGAAGGGCAGCCTTAGAATTAGAAGAGATTCTATTCTCTCTAATTGTTTTTGCTTTTTGGAAAATGGAATTGGAATACCCCGTCTAACAAACAAAGCATCTCTCTCTTTATAATATATATATATATATATATATATATATTGACCTAACCCAAAAGAAGAAACCCTCTCTCTCTGCGTCTCTGGTCATCTCCAAGAAAAAAGCAAATCAAGATGGATGAAGAGTACGACGTGATAGTGTTGGGAACTGGTCTGAAAGAATGCATTCTCAGTGGTCTCCTCTCCGTCGACGGTCTCAAGGTCTCTCCTTTTTTCCTTTCTACATCTGGATCTCTTTCGATCTACTTCTTCTAACTCGGTTTTGTGACTCATCTACTGCTTGGATCTATCCAAAAGATCAATTTTTTAAAGCTGTCTATCTGGGATTTGATTGTTGTTTGTATATAGATGTTGATTTGATTGGAGTTGATCCTTTTTGGGTAGGTCTTGCACATGGATAGGAATGACTATTATGGAGGAGAGTCAACATCGCTCAATCTCATTCAGGTTTAAGTTTTAAGATTTGGGTGGTTATGTATGTTTTTTGTCTTTTTGGTTTTTGGTCTGAAATCAAAGTGTTTGTTCGTTTGCTTAAGTAAGTTTGTATATTTTCAGCTCTGGAAGAAGTTTAAGGGAAATGATCAACCTCCTCCAAACTTGGGGTCTAGTAGGGATTACAATGTTGACATGATCCCTAAGGTAATCAATGCAATCCCCCTCTATCATTATATTCTCTATCTCTTCATATTGTACTCATCTTCAGTTTGATTTGGTTAGTTTATGATGGCAAATGGAACTCTTGTACGCGTCCTCATTCATACCGATGTTACCAAGTATCTCTACTTCAAAGCTGTCGATGGCAGCTTTGTCTATAATAAGGGAAAGGTATAACCAAACAACTTTCCTTGCTCTTTTGTCATTTTCATTTTAATTACTTGAACTCCTGCTCAAAAAAGAAAAAAACGCCTTTGCTATAGGTTCATAAGGTGCCCTGCAACTGACATGGAAGCTCTCAAGTCTCCACTCATGGGTATATTTGAGAAGCGCCGTGCTCGCAAGTTTTTCATTTATGTTCAAGATTACAATGAAAATGATCCCAAAACACATGAGGGAATGGACTTGACTAGAATCACAACTAAAGAATTGATTGCGTAAGCTTCTGCTCTTACTCCTCATCTTGTGAATTTGACGTGAAATTCAGATGGTGTGGAATGGCTTCACAATCTTCTGTAGTTGTGTTTTGGAATGGTTTTACATCTATTTTGATGGGTTGTGGTGATATTTTAATTGTAGGTCTCAAATTTTGGCGAAAAGTATTATGATAGTCTGATATTTTTAGGAATTTGTTCTTTGTGTGAGTTATAATCTTTACTAGTTTGCTGCTTGTTTTCTGGTGTCTAGCTCCTTTTAGTTACTTTGCTTCTGTTATTTTTTCGATGAGATGTAGACATCTGATCTTTCACTTAAGATGATGCTGATGAAAACTCATGGTAGGAATGTTGGTCATGTGTCTTATAATATATCTGGATTTTGGCAGAAAATTTGGTCTTGATGACAACACTATTGACTTCATTGGTCATGCATTGGCGCTCCATCGAGACGATCGGTACTTAAATGAACCTGCTTTAGATACTGTGATGAGAATGAAGGTAAAAACTTCTCTGGGTAGTTTACATCCTTTCCTTGGGTTTGAACTGTCATACATTGAATATCTTTCTCCTCTCTAAGAATATCCGGATAAAAGATAAAAGAGAAGAACATGGAAAAACTGTTTTAACACTGCACTGAAAGTTCAGCTTCATATGTTCTTCACAAATTTTTCCCTTACTGTATATATGATAGCTATATGCGGAGTCTCTTGCACGTTTTCAAGGAGGATCGCCGTATATTTACCCTCTCTATGGGTTGGGAGAACTACCCCAGGTCTCACACTCTCTCTTCACCCCACCGTTCATCTTTGTTATGTTCATCATGAATTTTAATATAAAACTGGCATTGGAATGATATGCGAAATTAGTTAATGTGAGTTTTTTTTTTTTGTACATCTTTTCTTTCCATTTAGGCATTTGCACGGCTTAGTGCTGTTTATGGTGGGACATATATGTTGAATAAACCCGAGTGTAAGGTAATTAATGATGCTTCTCAGTTTGTTCTTTCTCACATTGCACTTTTATTTCTTGTATATGTTGAAACTCCTTTTGTATTTGTTTTATTGGGCCTAACATTGGCATCTTAATCTATTGCCAGGTCGAGTTTGATGACGAAGGCAAAGTTGTTGGTGTCACATCAGAAGGGGAAACTGCTAAGTGCAAGAAAGTTGTTTGTGATCCTTCCTATTTGCCAAATAAGGTAATGATTATAACATGGATTGGGCATTATCTTGATTTTGTGAATCATAACTAACCATTGAAAATGGAAATTTTTATTTTAGAATGATAAGTTCATTCAACTGAGATTTTCCTTTTACTTCTCTACCTTCAATTCTGCAGTCAAAAACAGAAGGTCTTACAGTACATAAAAATTTGTTATCTGTTTGAACAGGTGAGAAAGATTGGCAGGGTTGCAAGGGCAATCGCCATAATGAGCCATCCAATTCCAAACACCAATGATTCACATTCAGTGCAGGTTATCCTGCCACAGAAGCAATTGGGTCGCAGATCTGACATGTGAGTTCTCATGAAAGATTTTCTGTAAAGATTTATAATTTGAGATTAGACTGGGGAACTAACAGCAGAAGAAGCATACAGGCATTAAGCTACTTGATTAAGTAGTACTAGGCCGAAACCTTTGTTCTAAACTTCTAATTTGGCCCTCCTCTCTCTCTCTCACTATCCTGAATTCCTGATTAATAGCATGTTATTGTGAAAAGAAGATAGATTTTTCAGTGGCTGGCGCAGGGTATATTTCCTAATTTCTGAGTAATATGTTTATTAGGATCTATAAAGTAAATATGTTAATTGGTAGTTGGATGTCTAATAAAAATTGTGACAATTCTTTAGAGTTATGTATGTGGTGTTTGAAGTCAATCCACTTGATATGTTTTCATTTTTGTAATTTTGTTAATGACTTGTGTTGGGAACATTGCCATTGACAGTGGAATCTTTGATCCCACCTGATGCAACTAAGAGGGAAAGTTTTTGTTATTGTGAATTTAGCAGGAAATTGTTTCTTCGGAGTTGGCATTTAAATGCTGTTAAAACACAATTAACAATGCCATTTATAGGAGAGATTAAATGTTTGGGAGGAAACATGCACAGAGGCAGCTTGGGACATATTTGGAAACTGATATCACAAAATTACCTGTTGGTTGTTATTTATTTGTTATGGTTGTTTCGTAAAATTTTTAATATGCTTACTTTTATTAACAGGTACCTTTTCTGCTGTTCCTACTCTCACAATGTTGCTCCGAAGGGAAAATTCATTGCATTTGTATCAACAGAGGCAGAAACTGATGATCCTCAGACTGAACTAAAGCCTGGAATTGATCTTTTAGGTCCTGTTGATGAGATATTCTTTGATATTTATGACAGATATGAACCAGTCAATGAACCCACATTGGACAATTGTTTTATATCAACAGTGAGTGCATTCCTGGGTTTCTTTAAATGCATTTCAAGATCCTTTATTGGCATGATTCTAATGAGCACTTTATTGCAATTTTTCAGAGTTATGATGCTACTACACACTTTGAATCAACTGTCGTGGATGTACTAAACATGTACACACTGATAACCGGAAAGGTAACTTTACTACTGCAAGTTATTTCCCTAGATCCTAATTTTCTGTCTTGGACAAGGTCTGACTATTTGTGGTGGTAATCATAGCTATTCCATTTAAGACGTGAAGACATTTTTAAAGAAGTGTAGTGCAGGAGAGAGATTACAGTTGTAGTCTGTGTTATATAACTTAGCATTTGATTATTGCTCCATTTGTTGATATTTTATGGTTTAGTTATAATTGGTTCATGTTTTACAAACGAAGAGAATTGCTTGAATAACCATTTCTCAGTTATCTATAAAACAATTTGGTATTGTTGATCCATTGTTTTACCAAAAAAAAAAAAAAATGGAATAGTGCTTGAAAAATAATTATTGTAGAGCTTATACAAAAACCAGGTATTATTCTGTCAGAGAACTTGGTACTACGTAATATGTGCTTCAAGATAAAGTTAGAGAGGGCAAAGTTAGAGGAGGATTCTATTAGAATATTATTGATTTCCTTATTTGGTTTGAACTTACATTTCCAGAGAAAAATAACTCTTTATGAGCAAATTATTATTGTGGAGGACAATTTTAGGGGCTGTAAAAGTCCAAGTTACCAAGTGATGATGTTCCTTCTTTACTTAGTTGTTTTCACACTGGTGATTAACTGACTTGTTTTGTGAGCAGGTTCTTGACCTCAGTGTGGATTTAAGTGCTGCTAGTGCTGCAGAAGAATGAGGGGAAATCCTACTCTTATTGCATTTACCAATGTTTGTGCTTCAGTCGAAGTTGCTCAGAATGTTAATGGTAGTGGTGGGATTTGTGTTGTGAAGGTGGGCGTCCGACTTGGCATTGCTGGTTTCATGTTTTAAATCATGGGTTATATAAGTATGTAATAAACCAGTACTTTAAATGGTCTTTGGAACTAAATTTTTAGAATTCAGACACGCATATGACTGCAAATATCATAACTTATCTTTCCTTTAAAGCCATTATATATTATAACAGCCGAAGTACACGTTTCTTGTGATTGAAAATGTTTCCTGCCCCAAAAAAGAAGCAAATTCATTAGAGTAGATATGGCTTGTCGCTATGGATACTTTATTTTTTCTTGAAAGCCTATGAATCTTGTTTTTATCGCCAAAATTAACATTTGTTATTATTGACATGGTTATTTCTGGGTAATCAAATGTCCCATTACTGGTTGCTGTATCTTGTGAAGGATCTTTTGTTTCTTATCATCACTTCTGATCAAGAATACATTTGCAAGTGAAAATCATGATTAGGGGGTGCCGTCAAATCGGTTGTTTATCAATTATATTCAATAATCTGACTCGCTTTGATTGAAATTATAGATTTATGGTCGTTAACGATTACTAACTTCAACATCTTGTAGCTAATATCAATTTTGGTATCAAGAAGCTGTACGCTGTTCTGAATGGCTATAAAGTTGGTTACTGCTTATTTGTCAATGGGATTTCGAGTTTGTTATTTATGTTTTTGAGAAGGGTGGATTCATAACTAAGAGAATTACAAAGTCAAGCTGGCCATTGTCTATAACATAGTTAACAATACATGCCATTAAGACCAATCCTGGTCCTCGGAGACTCAGAGAGCTAATTGTGCGAAAAGAGTAAGCAACAAGATTAGCCTCTTGGAAAATAAAATCTAGAATAATCATTATATAACAAAGAAGAATACAATATAAAACAAATCCATGCGTCATATAACAAATCAAAATCCATGTCTCTAGAATTTGAGCATGTTAAACTCAAAATCTAAGCTCCATCCTCCTCCACAAAAGACTTGCATACAAATCAACTTTCCAAGAGCCAGAATCTGTTTTGATCAAATCAACACTAGCATCTTCTCCTAGGACACATAATCCTCTTTATTGATTGTCAACACTTGGAAATGTACAAAACCAGGTCTTGCAAAATTTCAACGAACAATATAGTTCCAAATTTTAGAGATAAAACAAATAAAGGAAAAAAAAAATTAAAAACCATCATACAATGAATAGATTAAACTTTTATATGTTGAAACATTAAAATGGACTGTTCAGGTAATATAAACTAATAAGCCAAATAATCACTCTTGAAAACTATGATGGTTTGGTAGTCCAAATCTGGAATAGCAGCTAATATGGTCCTGCCTTTGGTTTCAAACAAAATAAATGATCAATAGAAAGTGAGATTGAGAACATTGTTGGAGCAGGATTCGTCAGGTTATCAAGTGTCAAGTCTTCAATTTAACAAGTGACTTTAATATGAACTCTGAGTGGTTCATTTTGTGCAATTTGAGATGGTTTTTCTATCTTATTGAGATGGTTTTTCTATTTTATTTATAATTATTACATGTTATCTATAGTTTTATGTTTTCTTGCATTGAATATTAAGGTTCTGATCGCCATATGTAATTCAGGAAGAGCCAAAAGTGAAAATAAGACTGGACAGAAATGTGAAGAAGTTGCCAGTGTACCTGAAACTCAAGATGTTAGAAATTTTAGTTACTCTTGTTCTAGGGAACATATACAATGTTGAATAGTCTAGTCTAAGGTGAGTTCACAGTTTAAATATACTTTTGAGACAAGCATCGATATGCATTGTTCTCAAGTAATACTGGCTGTTATGGGACCCTGTTCTATTGGCTAACAGCATGGTATATTTGGAGTTTTGAAATGACTTGTTCTACATTTTGTTTTAAGAGATATGTGCAGCATTTGAGATGGATCTTAAAAGTTATCATCCAAAGACATGTCACTCCAAAGGAGAATCAATCATATTCAGAACTATACTTATAAATTATCTTCAGTTTCAAGTTTGAAGACTAGAAGCAGTTCATTTGTGTGCACTATCCTCTTCAATTTCTGATTGCTTCTTGTCTACCTTTCCCATCTGAATTGCCACAGGAGAATCGGTGTGGCTTGACCCATTAGCAGCAACTCTAGTTCTCTTCTTTTTCGCCATCCGAGCCCATCCAACAAGACCATCTTGTATGTGCTCATCAAATATTGCCTTCTTGAATGAACTCCCCATCTTCATTTTAGCAGTTTAAAAGAAACATTAGACACCAATGCAATTCAACAGTCTCTATTAAAGTTACAGAAACAAAAACAAGAAGCACCATGATAAATGAAGTATTATCTGTAATGCATGCATCTCTCTTACCTGTGTGACGATAGCATAGAGTGGCAGGGTACTGTAACTGCATAGAAACTGAATGAACCCCCTAGACGATGCAAATTCACAATCAGATATAATTTAACACAACACTTTCCAATCAAATACATAATTATCACAAACAAAGGTATCCGAAAATTTTACCCGATAACAAGTCTTGGGATAATAAAACCAACTTGTCCCATTATGCAAGAGTCAAAGCCATATTGAACCTGTAATGCATATGATCATTTGTATGACATATGTCGAGACCAATACTAATATATCAGTATCTCTTTATGATACTCTTACCCATATCCAGAAGAAAAATGCCAGTTCAAAAGAATTTTGGAATAGAATGATGTGAATAAGCAGGAGAATGAGCCTGGGTTTCTGGAACCAGAAATGATCATCTGAAGGTTGAACTACCAAATCTCCTTCAACTGCTACGTGCTTCTCGGCGACTTTGTGTGCTAATTGGTTGATAATGTGCTCCAACTTAGTGCCAACAGCAAGTAGAAGCTGTTTAAGAAGAAAGAACATAACATGTTGTCCATGAAACAGTGTAGCCAAAGCTTTCTAATAAACTTCAAACTCCATTGTTGTTCGAAACTGGGGAAATATAATTTGTTTGGACACTTACGATGAAGGGAATGAATGCTATCCAAAAATATGTATGCCAACCTACACATGAAAATTGAAAAGTTACATTCTCTCTTAAAAGGGAAGACTATGGCATGAAAATCTCAGTTGAAAAAAAAAGTTGGTTGAAGAGTTTTAGTTTTGGCATGAAATATGTGTCAAAGAAATAACTATGTTACAATATGCTACAGAAAACAATTGCAAAGAGAACAAATAGGATTTTGAAACTAAGCAAAAGCATAAAAATGATGCAATCAATTTATGAAGTTTATAAAATAGCTTACCATAGACATTCAGCAACAAGAAAACGCAAACGAATAACCAAAGATACCAGCTGCAGTTGGTGAAATAAGTAGTTAGGATGAATATTCGGCTCCAAAGACTCTTGAAAAATTAATAAATGACCAGAGACGGAAACTTGCCAAAAACACATTGTAAGAGTTCGGCAAGGTAAAACCACCGAAGCTGAAGTGTATGTCGAACTTGAATAAAAATCAGCTCCATTGGGACTAACCTTATTCCAACAACTTTCTTGAAATCAGCTTCAAGGGTACGCATCATGTACTTGTGAAAGTTAAACTTTGGATTTCCCCTGCAATGCGTCTAAAGAAGAAATTAATCAAAACTAGACAAAACAGTATCGTAGAACTAAATTTGTAATTTAAATGAAGGAAACTTTGTTGGCAGAAGTTGAGATTCAAATGACTTAACCATAATGAAGCCTCGTCGCAATGTTGTATAATCTGATTTGGTGACTGATCCGTAGAATTGCTTCAAAAATGAATGCTGGAACCAGAAGCAAAACAATGAGATGATCCTCTACTTGAGCATGCAAAGCTAGACCTTGACACTTTGGTATTGCCAAGTTGGTGTGCCAGACAGGCATGTCATATCATCAAGTGTTACACAATCCAAATATCAATAGGACCCTTTAAAACAAGGCTTGTTACGTATCCATTACATGTCTTCAATTGGGCATTTTGAAATTGTGATAAAAAACAATTTTGTAAGTCAAAGTATATTGTAACATTCATGACTTACCAACCAACCAAGCAAAGAATAGCTCTTTCCCAGTCCCTGAAACCGATTCTTGATGAAATCATGTTCTTGTACAGGAGTATATCTTGTTCTTTGAGCTGCAATACCAGTCACTTGCATTAGAAGAAATAGACATGAATAGACATCAACAAATACACAATATCAATTTAAAAGTTGAAACAATTGATGAGATGCGTATAATCCTTCCTATGAGGCTATGAATATAATTCTTAGAAGCTGGACTAGGCAGAAAACGATTGATGAGACGAATCTATTTCAACTGAATAGTAGATGTGTTGTGCAGGGATTATTGATTAACAAATCATTACCTTCCTCCATATCATTTTCTCCTTTGGAAGCAGAATCCTCCCAACATTTCCATTTACGTATCTACATGATGAGGAAATAAACTGTGAATGATATGGAAAGAAAGGTGATGTAAAATTAGACTAGTTTGGAGGGGAAAACAACGACATAATCTGAAGATACCTTAGTCCCCTCCAAAAAGAATGGTTAGAGCACAGAAAGTGACGTGCACAACTGCTAGCACGAAGACTAAATATATGAAGATGATGCAAGGCAGTTATGGATAACAATGGCACTTTCCCCTGCATGAGAATCAAAGAGAGTTTTTGAATCTCAAATCTTCTGATGTACTAAAGACTTGAACTGCCTCCTCAAGTTGCTTTCTATTTATACAGTGAAAAGCATATTTTTTCAAGTTACTATAAATGTTGTGAGTTACAAATTGGACTATCCTAAAAAATTAGATTCGAGTGTAGTATTTTAGTCTTGAACAAAATGAAATTTCCTGTTGAACAAACAGAAATTTATACAAAAACAAGGCACATTTCTTGTTTAATAATAAGAATAAAGAAGTACTAATTTAGAGAATATGGTATATCCCTAGGCTCGAGACCGTCCACTTCAATTATATGCAGATGGGTCATCTTCGGTTTTCAATAACAAATAGAAAAGTAGTAACAATATTACTGTGATTTTTCAATAAAAAGAAATTAACAAAGACTAGAGGAGGGGAGGGGTGGGGACTAATGATGAAAGAATTAGTGAAAAACATACCTTGGCGGTGCAGTAATCAGCAGAGGCTGAGGATTCAGCAAGAAGTCTACGGGCAATGCTATGATCTGTTGTGCTGGTATGTTGAGCCTTGTGTTTCTTGCAAGGCAACCATTCACTTGCCAAATCTTCAGAGATACAGAATTTGGCAATGCTGTTCTGGAACACTGTAAGCAGCAGCGAAATGAACCCCAACAGCATCAACTCTTCTTTGATCTTTTGTAAGGCCTCAAATAGCGGTTTTTGGTTGTTTTTCTTCAACACCTGAAAGAAACGAAATCAGGAGGAATCATTCTCTGGTAGCATGATAGGTTGCTTATTACACAAGCAAACGACTACATCTACATACAAAAAGAGAGAGAGAGAGAGAGAGAGAGAGAGAGAGATTTGCATTGCATTGCCTTGCCAAGGTAGTGAAGAAGGCGTTCAACAGCAAGAGAAATGACGACAATGACACTGCAAACCAAGGCCACCACCCATGTAGGTGTATACTCCAATGTCGTCCCTCCTTCAGCCATTCTCTAAAACTAAAACCTTGCTTGGTTAATGAAAACTCTGCTTGCTTAGTTAACAATATTACACACACCAGTTTTGTTAGTCATGCTTCCCACCATATAGATTCTCCATGTTCTACAAGTTACAAAACAATACAAGAAGATCAAGGTGTGTGCGCCACCACTTTGTTTTGACTTTTGCAAGCATCAACATACCATCAATTATTGACCAAAAAACTCGAGTAAAAAATATTAGTTTGCCAAGAATATACAAAATTACAAATAATACAGAACCACTTTCCCCCACAAAGGAAAAAAAATATATGTTCGATTATCCAGATCCGGTACTTCCTAAATATACATTTTTCACTCATTTATGGATTAAAGAAGGAAAATTTCTCTCTCTATCTATACATACATACATACTTACTTACTTACTTACTTACTGTTAATACCGGATTTTCACCAGATACTAACAATACAAGGAGAGCATGGGAAACTCTGTTGGAATGTATGAAATTAATGGTTGTGAACTGCCCTGTGATGGAGATTCTCTACCAACCCGCTTCCATTTCCTACCCCGTCTCTTGCCTGAACTGTCTTGCGAATCATCCCCCTCTCCGTTTCCCTTCTTTGCTATAGTATTACAGCCTTCCCCTATATGTTTTATATTCTAACACAATGTATTGCAACATTGTTATTAGAAATGATGACAAGAATAATTTAGATTGTATCCAAAAACTCAAAATTGATATTTATGAAATGATATATCTTTTGTTTTTGAAAATGTTGATAATACATTTGGATCCTTAGTGGCTTGCGGTGGATAATAGGTGCTGTCATGTTTTTCTTGTAAATCGGCCTATAAAAACTTTCTCATAAAATACATGTTACGAACTTGTCATTAGACATCCATGTCATGTGCATGTGCAGTGTTATAAAACTTGATGAGTAGATCCTATTACTTGTCGATAACTTAATCAGTGGTTTCATCGACCTTAAAATCTCCAAATTGGAGGTTCTGCTTACCGGAGGTTAGTAGTCACCTCGATCCAACTTGATCAACTCGAGATTCCGTGGCATCTAGCCGCAGAGCCTCATTTTGTTTTTCAACTTTCTTGGACCATAATGTTCAGTAAATTTTTTTAAAAATTTAAGTTATAAAGTTAAAACAGAGCACCAAACCCATTTTGTTTCACCCAAAAACAACAGGGCACCCTTTGGATTTTGAAACAGCAGGGCACCTTGGAGTGTGCCTAGGCGCGAGCCCCATTGAAGTCGCTTCGCCTGGCTGCCGGCGAGATGCAGGGACCGCGCCTCGCGCCTAGGCACACTCCAAGGTGTGCTTTTAATATTTGTGGACATACCCATTTCTTGGTAATCAAATGTCCCATAAATGACTGCTGCATCTTGCAAAGGATCTTTTGTCTCTTATTATCATTTCAGACCAAGAATACATTGTCTAAATCGCTTTCTTCGCTTCGCTGCAAAATTCGCAAGTAAAAATCATGATTAGGGGGTGCCGTCAGATTGTTGTTTATCAATCATATTCAATAATCTGACTCGCTTGGATTGAAATTATAGATTTATGGTCGTTAACGATTACCAACTTCACCCATCTCTCGGTATCAAGAAACTGTACACTGTTCTCCACAGCTATAAAGTTGGTTATTACTTGTTACTCATCGGATTTTGAGTTGGTTATTTATTGTTTTGAGAAGGGTGGATTCATAACTAAGAGGATAACAAATCAACCTGGAGGAGCTTTTTAGAAAATTACCCACACTTATGAGCTATTAGAAAATTATCTACTTTTGTGGGTCCTAAGGTACAATCCGGATCTCTATTTCCCAATAGACGGACGACCCACACAAAGTGAATCTTTTCTCCCTAATAGGTGGGCAATTAACATAAAGTAGGAAAACTACCCAAAAACTGGTGGGATTTTTTAGAAATTATTCACACTTATAGGCTATTAGGAAATTAATCTTTTCTCCCTAATAGGTGGGCAATTAACATAAAGTAGGAAAACTACCCAAAAACTGGTGGGATCTTTTAGAAATTATCCACATTTATAGGCTATTAGGAAATTATCTACTTTTATCAGTAAAGACACTCGAACCCAGCCCTCTACTTAAAAGAAGCAAAGTTGGGTGGGAATGACTGTGCCACTCCCACCTGAGAGTTTTTGTGAGATAATTTTATTTAACAATTTTTGTATTGGTGCTTGATATGATATCATACCAACATTTCTTCTCTGTTGACAGTTATGACAAATGATCAAATGAACTCTCCAAAAAAGAAGTTTAGGATTATTTGGCTTTTTGCCTTCACTATTCCACAATGATCTTCAAGAAAACAAGGTTTGTTATTGGGGTTTAATATCATCAGCCTTATCAGGCACAATCTCTCCTTGCACATTTGCTAACTGAACTGCCATAGGAGGAGAATCGTCTTTGTGACCCACTTGACTCGAAAGGCTTGACCCATTACCATTACCAGCGGCCATTCTCAAAGCTGTTTTCTTTTTGGCTTGCCTCGCCCACCCGACCAGCCCCTCTTGTACATGTTCATCAAATACTTCTTTCTTGAATGAACTACCCATCTGCATTTTACAACACATGAAAGACCACAAACTCTTACTAGCATGCAAAACTTATGTAGAAGCTAGATTGTTTATTGGTGAAATGTGATGAGGCAACTAATTACCTGTGTAACAATTGCATACAGTGGTAGTGTACTATAGCTGCAGAGGAACTGGACAAACACCCTGAACATGCAAATTGGCATATGTTAGATTTTGTGTAACTAAACTTATGGTTTTCTTTCTCTGGTACTTGGACCGTCAGTTTTAACTAAGTGCGAACATCTCATCTACTATGAGGTGAGGAAAGAGTTTTGACTTTACCCGATGACGAGTCTTGGGAGAATGTAAGCAAATTTTCCCATTATGCAGGAGTCAAATGAATATTGAATCTGTGCATACAATTCATTTATCATACATGATCAACACAAACTAATGTTGTTATGTGAATGCACATATATATATATATATATATATATTTATAGTCTGCCAAACTGCTTACCCAAATCCAGAAAAAAACAGCGAGTTCAAAAGAATTTTGGAACAGTATGATATGAATGAGTACGAGAACGAGCCGAGGCCTTTTAAACCAGAAGTGATCATTTGAGGGTTTAACCACCAAGGCTCCTTCTATGGCTACATGTTTCTCAGCAACTTCATGAGCCAATTGTGTTATTATATGCTCTAGCTTTGTGCCCACAGCCAGTAGAAGCTACAACAGATAAAATTCCATTAGACTTCTTAGTTTTTTATGAGTTAACAAGTCACAATTGTTATCATTTGAGTATATTTTCATATTGGTGTGTCTATATTTTAACCATCATTTTCTCTGCTAAATCAGAAGCTTAAATTTGTAAGTCAAGGCCTGAACAGTATATGACAGCAAGATCATTATTTTACGGTTTTCTTCAATTTTCAAATGCAGATAAATTTTCATATGGTGCAACCAATGCATATTGCTGTGAATTAAACTGCATGAAGATATTTTGCGAAACATCAACAAAATGGTTCATAAATAGAGAACGTGTTTGATAACTTACAACAAAGGGAATGAATGATATATAAAAATATGCATGCCAACCTGCAAAACAAATCATCACAAACTCACTCATCAGATTTCTATTCCCTGGTTGAAAATCAAGCTAGAATTATATATTGTTTAAAGCTACGTAAACAAATCAAACTGTGCAACAACAGCTTACCATAAACATTCAGCAACAAGAAAATGACCACAAACAACCAAAGATACCAGCTGCAGATGATCAGATCAAACAATTAGTAAGATCTACCAAGAAGAATCACGTTTGCTGGTCATGACCTACAAAGTTTTCTCAAAATTTACTGCATTCAAAGAACTTTAAACACACCGGACCAGTGGTCTTTTAATATCAGATGCTACACAAGTTAATAGATGGCAAAACAGTTTGTAGCTTAACCTTATTCCAACAACTTTCTTGAAATCAGCTTCAAGGGCACGTATCATGTACTTGTGAAAATCAAATTTTGGGTTTCCTCTGCAGTGGTTCTAAATAAAACAAACAAATTATTCATTGGAACCAAGAGAAGTCCATTTACAAATAATGATTTGAAAGCTAGTAATGTACCATAATGAAACCTAGTCTAAGAGTGGTATAATCAGACTTTGTCACAGACCCATAGAATTGCTTGCAAAATGATTGCTGAAAAACACAACACAAAACAGAAAATTATAATAATAATAATCTCATTGAGCATATATAAAGAAAATAAATGTTGTCAAATATTAAGACATACCAACCAACTTAGCAAACCAAAGCTCTTTCCAACACCCCGAAATCGACTCTTGATAAAATCATGATCTTGGACATTTGTAAACGTTGTTTTTAGAACTGCATAATACTACTTGTATAAGAAACACACTCCAAAAAGCACTTAGTAGAATGTGTGTGTGTGTGTGTGTGTTTAACAAGTAGATGTTAGAAAGCATTACCCTCTTCTGCATCATATTGTTCTTTTGTAACAGAGTTCTCCCAATGTTTCCATTGACGTATCTAAACCGTGGAAAGGACATTATTAGCAAATGAACACTAAATTTGGTAAAAAAAAATATGTATCTTGAAGTATGAGAGACAAGCATGAATAATAGTAACTACTGAAACTTGATTACCTTGGCTCCTCCAAAAAGAATGGTTAGAGCACAGAAGGTCACATGTGCAACAGCTAGGACGAAGATAAATATGTGCAGATGATGCAATGCTGTGCTAGATAACAATGGCAACTTTCCCTGTCATTGAAATTAAGGTAATTGCAACATTTTCCAAATTCTAGAATCAGAAAATGAGACTTCAAGCACAAGTAATCTACAACATGGCTGTCAAATTCCACATTTTGGTGCATTTCCAAATTTCAGAGTAGACTTCAAAGTGATTTTATGGTGAAACTAATACCGCCCCAATTAATATTCCCTTGTTATATTTTGAAAAATTTATATTTATAAATCTTATAATTCGTTAACAACAGGATGTAAATATTAATTACATGATATTCATTTATAATAGTGTTATAGTGACTGTCCTGACTACAATAAGTTGTAAATCTCTACCAAGTTGACTTCTAAGTTTGAAGCTTGATTTTTTTTTTATTGAGACTAGCCTTGAAGACTACTGGAATCAAACGGAATAAAACATTGATGGTGTGATCTGGAGAGTGGCTCCCATATAGGAGGGAGCAGCTCACATGAAAGTACAGGAATGACCCATACGAGGGTGAAAAGTTGGCTCACACGAAGGTGGGGAAAGCCAGACACAATTTAGCGGTCAAAGGATGTCAAACCGGGGACCAGACTTGATCCAATCCCGAGCTGTGCAGCCTCCTCTGTGGCATTGCACATGTTGACAAGTTCGAAGCTTGATTGATGGATAAACTTTAGTACATCGCATAGAATTGCAAACTATGCATGAGAACATTTTGGAGATGCACTGATAAAATATTGTCGTCATAAATTGACTTTAAATTAACTAATTAATTGAACCAAAACCAGTCTTTCAATAATATTATGCTAAGCACCGGCCAGTTTATAATACACACATATTCCACACAATTAGCTTCGATCATTAGGTCAACTACTCCACCAAAACATAATCAATTCCTCATATGGCAGATGATTTTACCTTCTTAGAACAGTACTGTTGTGAGGAGGCCGACTCAGCGAGAAGGCGACGACCGATGAAAGAGGAAAAGGACTGAAAGTGGCCAGTACTTGTAGTGTCCTTTACTTCTAGTTTCTTGCAAGGCAACCATTTGGTGGCCAATTCTTCAGATATGCAGATTTTGGCAATTCCATTTTGACTCACTGTCAGTAGCAGTGATATGAACCCCAACAGCATCAACTCTGCATCATCCATGATAATATGATCACACCATATATCATTCCATTCCATCGATGTATATTAAATGACAACCACTATTATGGGGATACTAATGCACAAGTTAAATGTTAAACGTAGAATTAATACAGAGGTAAATTTATATGATACGTTACAAGGTTAGAAGGTTAGTTATATATATATATATATATATATAGGTATGTATGTATGTATGTGTGTATATAAATGACACTAATAGCAAAGTCTGTGCACCTTCTTTGATCTTCAGTAAGGCTTCATAAAGAGGTTTCTGATTGTTTCTCTTGAGAAACTGCACCAACAGATAAAGAGAGAGATCAAAACTACCAATCAAAATCATAATAACATCGAAAAACGGAGCAAAACATACATACATATAAGGAAAATGAAAGGACATGCCTTGCCAAGATAATGGAGGAAACGTTCAACAGCAAGAGAAATGACAACGATAACGGTGCATACAACAGCCACCACCCACGTAGGCGTGTACTCCAATGTTGTTCCTTCCTCTGCCATCTCTCTCTCTCGCTCCAGTCGACTCTGATGTCTGATCTTTGTTTCTTAATCCTAACTTACAATACGAGACACTTGTTATATATAACTCTTAGAGGAGCTTTCAAGCTCCGTGGGCATCGATGTTATTCAACGATTTGGAGATGATTATTATTATTATTATTATTTTAAAAGTGATTTGGAAATTATTATGTCACGATATGCATGTTAGTGTTTATTTTAAAAGGTTTTTGTGTTTATTTGTGTTCGTTTAATGGAGAAATCATGCAACTTCTGTCCTAATGCAAAACGACAGAATCAAAATATATCTATGTTTAATTGTTTATTATTCATTAGTGGAACCGCGTTCCGTGCTTGTGTTTTTGGAAACTCCTTCCACGCGGACTGCAGACATTACCGCGTAACTTTTCCTTTTTAATTTTAAAATGCATGGCATCTTCTTTGGAGTAGATAGGTGTTCGAGTTTCCTATGAACCTCCTCATATAGTATGAGTAGATATTTTTCATTAGTTTTGAAATAATTTGTAATTAATTAATAATCTGAACATGACATATTATTGAATATATATTGTTAATTATATAGTTTATATTTATATATGTAACATGTGAGGTTAGTTGATAGAGCGAAGGGAACGGACCGATAGGCTTGGACTTGAAACAGAATACTATTATAAGCGTACAGTATGGTATATGTAAGGGTACTTTCGGGATTAGAGTTTCAATATAAATATCGTTGTAACCCTATTAAAGGATACGGTATGGTATTTGTAAGGGTGCTTTCGAGATTAGAATTTTGATATAAATATCATTATAACCTTATTGAAAGTTTAGTATGAGTTTTTCAGCCGTACAAAAGTGAAGTAGGCATGCTATTGAACCACTGTAATTCTCTGTATTTTTCTTTTCTTCTTCTTCTTCTTACTTAATTATTACATCTCTATTACACAACATATATATATATATATATATATATATATAGGGGCAGGATCAGCAATCCCCAAAAATTACACAATTTCTTACATAAATTGTCGACTTGTGGATTTGAATGAGATGGAGAGCTAAAATGCACTCATGTCCTTAATTATATACATATTTTTACATCCAAAATAAATGTGTTTTCTTTTCTCTCTTCCTAGAAATCATCTTAAATTGATTTTTGAAGAAGTCAGGTCAATTATTTGATATTTCTGTTTGGTTTATTTACTATTGTTTTCTTGATCAAAACAGAGTTAGAGACTCCCCCGAGTCCTCCTCATTTTGCTTTATTTTATGTTTTTGTTTTATCATGCATTTGTTTATCTTTCATAATATATATGAAGAAGTTATTAAAAAAGAAATAATATCTTAGAAACATTCTCGTAGTTAATTGTTACTGTCATTTAAAATCACAATTAGGCAATTTTTGAGGACCATAGTGAGCTACTCCTTTAATTATTTTACAAGTCATTTCAATTTCTGTCATTTTTTTTTGTTTAATTTAATTTCAATGAGCATGACTTTACCTGTTCTTATTAGTTTACACTAGAGCAGTTTAAGTCTCGTATTATTTCGAACTGAGTCCTCTGTTTTTCGTTCGGTTAAAATTAACTTTTCAAAACTTCAAAAAAAAAAAAAAAAGCTCTAAAAGAAAAGAATATTATTTGATCAAATTTCACTGAAAATTTATCATGAATTAATTGTTTTATTAATAAAAATGACTGTTTTATTAATAATGAAAAAGGAAAGAGAATGTATTAAAGAAAAGAGAGAAAAGAAAACACATGTGGTCCAAATAAGAAGTGTTGGGATCGATCATTAGTTATAGAATAATGTTAGACTTTCCAAATATTTTGTTTAAATGATGTAACATGTGAGTGATCAAGATCCTATTAATTATCACATCATATTATAATTTATAAAATCTTAACAACTTATATAACCTATCATTTAAGCATAAATTTGAACAAAATATTTTGAAAATCTAGTATTACTCTTATTTATATGGTTTTCATATCTATTCAATTACTACTTATTCAGTCCAAATATATACTCTTAAAAGGGGAAACAACTATTCCCATGATAAAGGGGAGTAAATACCAACACATGCTTATAGCATGTATATGGTGAAACTTAAACCTCGACATTAAAATGAATGAAAAGGATACAAAACCACCTAAGTTAAGAAAGAAACATGCAACTACACCTATATTCAATTGAGCAAGAAACCTTAGTTAGTATGTACCTATTATGTATGTTACTGTTAGTTACTAGTTAACTTACTTGTTAAGTTACTGGTTAAGAAACCTTACTAGTTAAGTTATTTGGTATGTACATATAATGTATATTAGTTGACTATGTCAACTAATATACATTATATGTATTTTTCTTTTTTGAAAAATAATATTAAATAAGTTAAAGGTTTACTGAAATTTGTTGAAATCAAACACTATCTACATAATTCGATATCAAATATTACTTATACAACCTAGAAATCTATTTTCATATATTGGAGAGAACTACTCTTCCTAAAAAATTAAGAAAATTATCCACATAAGTTATAATATGTATTTAATAGGATTTAAACCGTGCTAGCTTAGTGTTTGGGGATGTACCTAACTATCTATACTATGAGGTGGGGATGTCCCTAACTATCTATACTATGAGGTGAAGTGCACATGATATTATACTTTACAAGTTTGATTAATATTTTTATTATATGTACTTTATCTTAAATGCACATAGTCTCTTATTTTAAGTGTCATTCATCTTCCCTTCCATATTTATGGTATGAGTTCAAAATCCATTTTACACATTTAATACTGTACATAGGCACCTAACGCAACTATAGGCAATTCTTTAGTGCCTATAAACGGGAACTCGTCAACTTCGCTGCATATCAATTAGCCCGGATAGTGCCTGTCGAATAAAGGTTTGTAGAAGTTGGAGCTGACACTCAACGAAAAAATTTATACATTCAAAAAGTATAGGAAGACCCGGTGTTTTCTTTTTTAATATATAGTATATTTGACCGGACCAATTGTCGGCAAGAAGACTTGGGATTTGTGTAGCTACTCCAAAATTTATAGCTGTACAACGACAGTGATTGAACGGGTGACATGAAGCTTGCGAAGGAAAAAATGCTAAAAGTCAAATTTGTGATGTTACATTGAGAAGTAAAAAAGGGTTCCCTGAAGCATTCGATGTTGACTAGAAATTTTAGTCCTCATCTTCTAAACAATGAAGTCAATTCGATTCCATTGAGATACCTGGCAATATCACACCTCGCTCCAATTATTGTTGTAAAAGCTGCTTAATTAATTGTATTTGGTATACTTTTAAAAGAATAATAAATTTGTAGCTGGTATTTATGATTTTTTTTAATAGAAATTTAACTTGCCCATATATGGATCCTATATTGGTGTGAACTGAAGATATTGGATCAATAATCAAGCTGTAAACCTCTTTCTAGAGCATTAATTGATTGCACTGAAGACCAAGATTTTATTGAGCATTGATTGAGAGTGAAGACTAATCAAATAAAGGATTTCTCACACACAGGATTTCACATATTTTTTGATATAAATTGTCTCACATACACGCACGGAGGATAATCAACTTCAAACCCCTAGAACATTGATTGAGATTGATTATATTGAAGACCAAGATTTTATTAAGCATTCATTGAGTGGAAAGACTTATTAAATAAAGGATTTCACACACATACTCGCACACGCATAAATACGTGTGTGTATAAAGTCTTTTACATGCTTATTTGATATAAAGTTTTTCATATATATATATACACGTCAGATTTTATTTTTCTTTTAAATAAATTTTCGCACAAGCACGTACACATGATTTCACATTTTTTCATATAAATTTTCTCTCATCCATTTCAAATATTTTTTTTATATAAATTTTCTCTCACATATAGAGGATTTCAGACACATGACGAGTTGACATCATCTCATTGAATTTAGTGTGGCATAAAAGTCAATCCTTAGATTTTAATATAATAATTCACAAAAATTAAAAATAAAAAGACATAAACCTCGTCGTAACGGTCCCCTCACCTTTCTTTTCACGTTGTGTGTCACATCCGTAAATTATGATAAGACTGGCTAATCACTACAAGTCAGTGGCACGACTTGGCTGCTCTCGGTGGTTGTGCACATTTCAATTGTCTTCAACGCCCTCATTGCAATTTTCTTCAACGACCCTCGTGGCAATTATCGAAGAACTGTCACTAGTCATGGAAAATGAGATTTTAGTATTTTTTTTTTTTTTAAACTCGGTCGTCTTACGAATAATAATAATATCAAAATCTATCCAGATGGTTCATTAATAATTTGATTTGAATAACTACTATCACAATTGAAAAGAAAACAATTCTTATTAAAAGTAGACTCACAACTCACATCTTGTGTTTGAAAGGATAAGAGTGAGACTTAAACCTTTAACTTATGAAGATCAAGATGGGTACTCAATCATTCTTAGTAAAATATGGTATATTATATATGTCACAAAATAATAAACAATCTATCTTTATTATTATGAATATTACAATAAATGCAAATCAAACCCATCTTTTCTCTAATGTAATTCATTTGAATCTAAATCTCTTCTAAAACAATAAAGAAGGGTGTATTCAATTTCAGTTAATTGAAGTTTAATAAATTCTATGTAGATTTTGTTTGATTCCAATGAAATCTATGGGACTGATATAAGATTTTTTATAGACCTTCGTATTCATAAATATCATTTTAAAATCCATCAAAATCTAGTGAATGTTATCAATTAAATAATTTCTTTAAAGTTAATGATTTTTTACATACATCTTCATTTATTTGATTTTCTAAAAGTTTGAATTAATAGAATCTACATATCTGCATTGAAATATCTAAATTTTTATCGACTCTATAAAAGTTTTAATGAAAAACAATCATACTTTTAAAATCCTCTAAAATTTCAATGAACTTTAAATTACACCCCTTAAGAGATCTTACAAATCAAATTGAACTACATTCCTATAGGTAATGTTACAATGAAATGTTATTATAATATAATTGTTGAGAGTAAATTCAATCATGGCTTTAAAATATTTTTATAGACATTTTTTAGTAAATGATTTTTATAGAATTTCGTAGACTTATTTTTTAATGTAATTTTTGGATTAAATGGTCAATAAATATATTTCTTTCATCATATTCATTTATGTAGTTATTTTATTGAACAACTGCTTTGAGATAAATACTACTCTATATATCTAGTAGCCTGGATAGTGCCTGCCCAAATAAAGGTTTGTACCAATTAATTTGGTTTTTATTTTTTATTTTTTGAAAGGTTAATTTGTAGGAGTTAGCTTTTAGAAGAATAAGTATTTATATATTAAAAATACATACATAAGAACTTCTCAAAAAAAGGAAAAAGAAAAAAAAGAAAAAGAGAAGACCCTTTATTTTATTTTCCTACAGTATATAAGTAATTAACTTAATTAATTATCAAGAAGAAGATCCAGGAAGACTTGGAATTTGTATAGTTCGTGAAAAATATATAGCTGTTGCTAAGGTTAATAGTGATGATAATCACAAAGCATTATCAACAGGATGATCAAATTGAGCCAAAATCTACATTCACCAGGTTGCCACATCAGCATCAATTATTATTATTATTATTGTTATTCTTCAAGTAAACATCAACGCCCATTGGAAGTTGCCAAGGAACTCATAAGTTAGAATTTAGTTACTATTGTGTTGAAAGTTCAAAGTTTGTTTGATGATTCATGATTGTAGACCAAGTACAAAAACCAAACTATCTCTTGTAAAGCAATTAGAAAACAAAAACACAAATTGAGAAATTTCTCCCATATTTGCGTCTCACTTTCTTCTTCAATACTCTATGTAAATCTAGGGTTTTCTTTGCTAATATTTTTAGCTGTAACATCAATTACTGACATTGTAATGTGAAATTTGTGAAGAAAAACAATACTAAAGTGAAATTTGTAATGTTAAATTGTGTATTTCTTATGCATGAGGAGTGACAAATAAACACTTTAACCTAAGCCTACCAGCTCAATGCTATATTACAAAACAACCCTGGAAGGTATGTGAAATGAGACAAAATAGTGAAATACGAGCTGAAATTTTTTCTTATTACCCAGCTCACATGTACAAAAGCCACACAAACAGAGAGACTTGAACATAAAATACAATAACATAATGATAAATTAAGAATTTACAACAAAATTAATCTTTATCCTTATCTAATATTAGGTGAAGCATCTTTATCCTTATTGTTCCCTCTCAAACATAGCGCGTGCTGGCATATGGTGAGTTTGTCTCGAAGCTTTAAGAACCGAGAAGAGGACAAGGCCGTGGTCAGGATATATCAGCTATTTGTTCTTATGTAGGAACATACTGCACGAGAAGCTCTTTATTAAGAACTTTCTCTCCAACAAAGTGTTGATCGATCTCTATATGCTTAGTCTCAGCATGTAGAATCGGATTTGCAGCAAGGGATGAAACACTAAGATTATCACACCAAAGTATGGGTTTGTGACGTAGTAAAAACTCAAAGTTCATGGAGAAGCATCTTTATCCAAGTGAAATCTAAAGCAGAAAGTGTAAGAACTCGATATTCAGACTCAGTGCTTCATCGAGATACAATAGCTTGTTTCTTTAAGCTTTAGGAAATAAGATTGCTGTTAAATTAAATGCAGTGTCCGGACTATGATCTGGACTACTCGCCAATCCATATCACCAAAGGCAACAAGATCAAAGTTGGAATTTGGTGTTATCTTAAGACCATGTGTCAAGGTCCCTTTTAAATAAGGCAATAGGAGTTTTATTGCCGGCCAATGTCTATCTCATGACTACTGTATATATTGACAAACTTTGTTCACTGGGAATGCAATCTTTGGCCTTATTAAAGGTACTGTAGACCACAAATAATTAATGTTCCGATATAATGATGGGTTGTCAAATGGATCGCCATCTTGAGAAGACAATTGTTTATCTTCAATCATTGGGTTGCTAACAGGCTTAGCACCATCCATGTGAGCCTTTTTTAAAAGATCAACGCTGTAATTTGCTTATGAAAGATGAAAACTAGAAGAGTCTTGAAATGCTTCCACACCAAGGAAGTAGTGAATACTGTCAAAATCTTTAAGAGCAAATGACTTATAAAGGTAAGAGATAAGATCTTGAACTTGTTGTGTGTCATTACCTGTAACATGAATATCATCAAGGGTTCATACCACGCGTGCACACACTCGTACATGCATGCGTGCACCTACAAAGGATTTTACATATTTTTTTGATCAAAATTTTCTCACACATAAAGGGGATTTCATATATTTTTCTTATATATTTTCACACACATGGTTTCAATTTTTTTTTTAAATATATATTTTCTCTCACAAATAAGATTTCACATACTTTTTTTTACATAAATTTTCACTTGCACATTAAGGATTTCACACAAACATTGTGCCAAATTACAGAGATAATCCTTCTCATAACTAGGGGTGAGCATGGATTGGGTTAGGTCTGGTCGGTTTTTGACAAAACAAACCTGAAACACACTATTATCGATTTTTCAAATCAAAAACCGACGACCCGATTTAGGTAGAAAAACCAATCTAAACCGACTAGTATCGAGTCGGTTCAGTTTGGTTCATATCGGATCGATTCGGTTCGGTCAGTTTCGGAGTTTTACCATCAACTCCAAACAAAAATCGAAAGCCAACACAAGACCACCAACTACCAGTTCAAAAAATACAAGTTTTCAGTACCAATTACAGTTGACAACTTAGACAAGAAAACATGTATTTTCCTTGCAATGAGTGGCATCGTAATAGTCATTATATATATATATATATATATATCTCTCTCTCTCTTCTGGTTCAAAAAACATCTTAGACACAAATTAATATATATATATATATATTAAAAATAAAAAATAAAAAAAGAGAACTAAAATTCATCACAAAACAAAAGTTTTCAATTCATCACCAAAACTACTTACAGTTGAAATCCCTAACAAGAAAACAAATTAAAATTATATATATATATAATTTTCTTAAAAAAAAGAACCATGGAGATGGTTTTGGGATGAAGATGGATTCTTAAGAATCAAGATGTCTGGTATTTGTCAAGAAATGCAGCGCTTTTGGTGCTAGATCCATGGAGTTTGGCTTCACAAGGACACATGTCTGGTATGTGGACTTCTAATATGGGTTTCAAAGAGAGAGAAGCGAAAGGTTGAAGAAGAATGAGAGGTAAGAGAGAGAGAGTGAGGGTTTGGTGAGGGAGAGAAGGTGAGGGTTTGGGTCTACTGGCTCTACTAGGGTTGGAAGTGAAGTGAATGAGATTTTAGGTTTTTTTTTTGCCTCTTAGACTTTCAGTTTATAATTTTTTTCAATGGTCATTTTCGATTCGGGTCGGTGTTTTCAACAATCGATTTTCTAAACTGAAAAACTGATCTAATCAGTCCTAAAATACAAATGAAACCTGACAATTTTGGATCAAATTGGGCTGAGCCGAGCCAGGTCGATCCCTCTTTTTTGTCCACCCCTACTCATAACCATCTTATTGAGATAAGAGTTAACCATCTCACACACACACACACACACACACACATGTTCCTTTTTTATTAGTTCAATTATTATTTTAATTTATTTAATATTTGAAATTATTATAAAATTCAATCCATCGATCCCTAATTAATTTTTTTAAATGCAATTAACTAAATACCCTTACACCTTAATGGATCTGTCATCTTTTGGACAGAAATCACTAACCCACTGACAATTAGGGTTTTTTGGATAATAATTTGAAAATCAGAGGTGGTTTGACGTTAGTTTTGATTCTAGGAGTTGTTTTGACAATATCCCATAAAACAACGACATTGATTTTAAAAGAATAAAACTCTTCACAAAATATCTCTCATAATTTCTCTCACTAAAAAATAAAATTTGATCTTTTTCTCAAATAAAAAATATTTTCGAAAGTAAAAATCACCAAAATGTTTTTTATATTTATTTTCATCAATATGATTTATATATAAGATATATAATTATTGTAAAAATAGTATTTACAAATTCAGACAAAAATAGAAAAACTAATTTTCACAAGATAAGAATTGCTATATTTATTTTGACATCACCTGTCGAAAATAGTGTCAGATGTAAAGAATATTTATATTCATATTTATATCGTCTGTCTAATGTAGGCTAGATGTAGATGTAAAGATTACATCTTATCTTAACATCAAAATAGATATTAATCGTTTTCATGTAATCATATTCAAGCATCCAACAAGCAAACATCAAGCCAATTCAATTTGTTTTCCTTTATTTGTGTTTATATGTGTTTTTATTCTTTTGATAAAAATTATGTGATTATAAGAACATTTGTTAAAAGAAGATACGTGCTTTGTTAAAGAGAAAAAAGGAAGATCATTTTCTAGCCCTGATTTGCAACTTACTGTAATTAGAAACTATTGAGTGCATTTAAACTAAGGTTTGTTTGGGCTAAACCACTGCAAAACTAAGTTCAATTGGGCCTCAAGGTGACATGATAATGAAGAAATTGAAGATTTTCAACTCAAATACATTTTATTACACCAATATCCATTATTTGAACAAATAAATCCATAAATTTACAACATAACAACATTTTTATTATTTCAAAAAGATAAAAAAAAACAACATTTTTATTTTTTTTATTCAATGCTAACCTTTTTATTATGTATAGATTGTGGAAATTTTACAATATCTTCTATTCAGTAGCGGACCTAAAAAAATTGTTTAGATGGGCACATCAAAAATTAAGAAAATACTAAATATATAATAATTTTATGTAAAATAATGTTCGATAACACCATATAGTTTAAATAAAATAAAACATACATAATATTTAAGTAAAATAAATAATCTTATACTTGAAAATCATAATAAAATCATTGAAATAAATAATTACAAAAGAAGTAAGTGATTTAGTAGGCTATATTGGTAAGTGAAAAGATGTTAAAATGAAGATAAAGAGACGTCAAATATAGACGAAGACAAAAAGAAAAAAAAATGTTTGCTAAAATTACAAATTGCCAATAAATTTTGTACAACACATAAAAAGTAGAAATAAATAATATTTATATAAGAGAGAACTGAAATGAAAATATTAATAATTAGAAATAGGAAAAATATTAAAAGGTGGGAAAATTAGAAGTAATAAAAAAGAAGTTAATTATATTGGAAATAGGAAGAATAAATAATGGAGTTTAAAAAATAATAAATAATAAAAAAACTGAAACAAGCAGCGGCAGATAAAAACAAAACAGTTCCACCAGCTTTTAAACAATTACAGTTGTCGGTCAGAGAGGGAAGCCGCTTTTGAACAAAAATAAAATAACAGTTTTTGTCTGATTTGCCGGCAGCACCACACGCATAAATTGAAATATCAGTTAGATTTGTGCACCGTGTGCACTGCACTGCACAACTTTTCGATTTTTTTTTCAAATCCCAAGAAAGGCGCATGTCCCCCTTGAGTCCTTGATCCAATGGTGGATCCGTCCCCGCTTTTATAAATTTAAGATTAGATGAGAGGGAAGATTGAAGGTTATAATGTGTACATCATTGGTTCAAGAGATTGATGAAATCCAAATACACCTAATTTTGATTTCGCTTTGAGTTTGTTGATCGAATTTATTGTGTTTTAGATCATGTTTGTTGTGTACTCTAAGTCTTGCATGCAATATGGTGGCTGTGTATTTATGGGGAGTAAAGTGACAATTTTGCAACAATTATCATGGATAATTGTGCAAATTTTGGTTCTATTTAGGGGTAATTTTATTAAAGACCCTTACTGAAAAATAATTGAAAGACATATATGAAACTTAAAAGGCATATATGAAAGCATATTACATTAATTGAATTTGTACTTCATTCCATTTATATAGTTTTCATCTAACAAAATATGTATATTTAAACAAACTTCTAGTGTTGATTAATAGAGTAGAATTTCTAGTGTTGATTATCTTAAGACCCTAAAAGCCTCCATCAAGACTCTTACTTTGTAGATCAATACAACACCATCCAGATTTTTATTATATGAACTTAACCACACCTAAAACTTACTCTAGATGTTGTTATGTTGTATATTAGAACCGAAGAGGGCATGCCGATTACCCAAGCATGAGCATAATTGAGCCATGCTTTCCTGTTAAATGAGCTTGGGCTTACAATTTATGGCCCAACATAACAAAAGGCCCGAAGAGGAGAAAAGCCTGCTAAAACGACTTGGACCAATAGCCCATACTCAGAGATCCATAGCTAAGACTTGCCCTACTGTTAATCTTTGGAAAAATATTATTTCAAAAACTAATCTTTGGTAAACATTGATGTCGAAATGATACAAGAAAGGAAGCAAATTTGGTATTTCACACATTGACTCAAAACTCTAATACTTAGTGTATAGATCATTCATATTCATGAAAAAGGTTTTGAGTCTAATCATGTATATTTATCAATGTATTAAGAAATTTTTCTCGTGTTTGGAGGGTAGATGTCTCCCAACTCTACCAAAATACATTTCCAGACTATTCTTTTTTTGAAACTCATTTCCACATTATTCAATAAACACATACACACATATATATGATATTGTTATTAATCTTGCAATGAGAACTGGTTTAGTATTTGATTTCTTTTTTAGAGAATTAAAATTATTATATAACCTTTTGATCACTCGAATTTGGATAATTATCAAATTGAATAAAAAAGTTTTATCACCAAATCATATTTGATCATAATTATTATATAATCTTATACGGGCAAGATTCCACACAAATTAAAAATGTTCGAATTTTTGTGTTTAATAATTATTAATAAATATTTTAAACTTATAAACAAAGTGAATAAATCAGAGCAATATTGGACAATTCTATATCTCAAGATCTAGGAGGCTGTGCCAAGGTTTAATTTAACTTAGGGTTCTAGAAGCACCCCACATGGCAACTTGTGCATGTCTTATTACCTTATTGTGATCAAATGTTGTTTCTATCTCTGTCTCATTGTGTGGAGGCCACCGCCCTGTTCCTGACATTGTCTTTTCCCTCTGGTGAAACTTGGCCAAGTCAATGCATTCCTGGCTATGACTCTCTCGCTCAACGTTTTCTCTCTCTCTATATTTTTACCTCTTTTAGTTTCTTGACACTATTGAAAAATATGTTATAAGAGAAGTTTTTATTTTTTATTACGAACTTATACGAAGTCAAACTACTTAGTGAGAATATCATAACTCATTCAATAAAAAGTGTTAGTGAGAAGAAATGACTCATAGTATTAAGACATATGTACATGCATATACATATTCTTTATTAAAATGAATTTTGAAACCGAGCGCTTAAGGGATTTAGATGAGGTCTGTATCATGCGTATGAATGTACACCTTATCTTCAAAGAACAAAATGGAAGGAATTAACTTTCGGTTTGATGGCTACCTGGTCGGCAAAAGCTTGTATTTTTTAGATAAAATTCTTGGAGAATGGGAGTCATTATGAAGCGGACAGCCTGATGTACAACAATTGCAACTAGTCAAAACCCCTGAAGACGCCTCTAAAAAATTCTAACGTCTCGTTTGGGCACTCAATCCACGCCTAAATTAAACTCTCTTTATTCAAATGCATGTTTTTCATTTTAAATGTTCATTCAAGATGCTATCAAAATCGGATGTAATATCATATTAAAATATAACTTGTGAATATATTCTTATAAAACAGAAAAGAATAATTCACATCAGATAAAAAAATTACTTACAGTAGATGAATAAAAATTATGTATAATATGAGATTTTAGACGTAAGATTAAACTCATAACCTAAAAATAAAGTTACGAGTGGATCACAATCTTTCCATGAGTCATCTTTCTCACAAACATGTGCTTTTATAATGGTGTTCTTTGTTTTCTTTCTAGAAAAAAAGAAAGTTTAAATGATCAGTGTGATTAAATTTCCAAGCGGACGAGGTTATCGTCTTCGAATGTGCAAGAGATTCTACACAACTGGCTATAAAAGTGAACTTTATAAGAAGTTTTGAGAGAGATGTATACAGTATAGTCAAATGCAGGCGGTCACTCTTAATAAATGAAGAGAGAGGTGCACTTTATTTGAGTCATATAATTGAGAGTCGAGTTGACTAGATTTAGCAGAATCTTTTATTTTAATTATAGGCCACATGTTCCCCTTGTAACTTTGAAGAACGTGGATCCTTCCCTATTTTTATCTCTTACATACAGCCAAAATGTATTCTCGAATGTTTTTTTCCACTCACATTTTTAACCAGATAAAATTAAACGAAATAATATAAACACTAGTGCTTGCAACCATCATTGTCTATTGTCAGCCTCGGCCTGCAAGGACCGTTCTTTTCCATACTTCTTTCTTGAAAACACATCATATATGTATACATAATAAGAAATTGTATGACAAGCTTTGTAGATATATTTCTTTTATATATGTATGTATTATCGATCCATATGTTGATGACACATCCAAGAACACAAAGTATAAAAGAATTGATCCATCATAAAGCAAGCCGACATGACGTTTTTTTTTTTTTTCCATTAAATAGCATGGGACAACTTCTAGAAATGAGGGGATAGGCACGAGGTTTAGCTTCCATTTTTAAATGAATGATTGGCAATCATCATCATAATTAAATAATTAGCGGCGTTGTCTTTGTCGATTTCATCGACCCTTCAAATTATTTTATATGAAATTTAATATGTGTTTTCAAATTGAAAACAGAATTGGAGTATACACCTTAAAAATAAAGGAGAATTAGACTTACTACTTTGAAGTTTGCCATAACAGCATTTAAATGGGTTAAAAAAATTTACAGAAGCATCTCCTAGAGTTAATCGATTTAATAAGGATACAACCATTCAAAGTTATTAATAGTCTTTTGATTGTGATTGAAATTGAGGAAAAAAAAATTGAATTCTAAGAAGATAAGGTCAATGCTCGTCACTCGCTATAAGGGTGATATTTTCAGGTTTAAGAGTTGAGTGGTTGTTTTAGTCTGTTTATCAAAATTTTAAGAAGTGTGATTATAGATTTTGGAGGAGAAGGTGATTTGTTTGAGAGAAGTGTTAGCCAATTGGGTATGTTGTAGTGGGCTCGAATAACCTGCTTTGTTGAAAATCTCGAGATGAACCAAAGATGAAGAAACTAAATTGATTTGCAAAATTAGTGTGAAGTTGTGAAATTAATATTCTATTTAATGGAAGATATGAAACCAATTGAGAAGATTGTGAATTTGGATAATGAAGAGGTATGAAAAGGGTTGATTTTCTATATTAGAATGAAACTTAATTTGGAAGGAGGAGGAGACATCCATCATTTGTCGAACCGTGTGGAGGATACTCATACCTCCAATTGATTTGAGTGAAGAATAAAGATGGTGCATCAAAGTCTTCATATATTTTTTCTCTTTTTTCTTTTGTGTTTTTTTTTTTCATTTTTTATATTTATATAATTTTATTTATGGTTTAAATTTTATATGTTATTTAAACTTTTTTCTTTTACATAAAGGGTATTTTAGACTTTTTATTATATCAAAGTTGATCAATTAAATAGAACGACTAACATCCATTAACTCTCTGGGGTGATCTTTAAGAAAATTGATCTTGACCTACTTAGATGTCATTTTGCAAAATCTCAAGCTTGGGGTTATAATTCTCCCAATATTAATTACAATATTTATTTATGTTTTGAGCTTTATTACGTGCTCTTGAGACCAATGTTAATACCCAACTCTCATATTATATTATATTATATATATGTATATAACGTATGTTTTATAGCTGTATATATGATATATATTTTTATATCATGACTGGTTAGCTAATTAGTTATCAAATTAAATATAATAGAAAGATCTCTTAAAGTAACTATAAAATGGTTTCGAAGGATGTTAACCATTTAGAGATTACATGTGTCTAAATCATTCATCGAATAGATTAATAAATTAGATTTAAAGATATGAATTTTGTCAACAAATGGATGGAAACAAGTAAATAAGGGTTGACGAAAACAAATTAAATTGTAGATAATATGACGTGATACATAATGGAGGTTTGATTTTTAGCAAATAAATGAATAGTGATGATATATAGATACAGGATACATGGGACGGCATGGGGATTGTAGACCACGTCAATAAACAAAAGTTTTTAAATGCTAATAAATAATACATCATAAGTTTAATTAATTAATCAAGATTAAAGTTAGACTTCGGAAAGTGATTTACTGATAAAATCACTATACCTCTCTACTTTTATAGAGTAGTAAGTTGTTTATCTGTTCTTAAAAAATTTGTGGGCTTTCTCTGGGATTGTCTTCTATTTGATTTGATGTGGTTTATTTTCTCTCGATTTTTTTAAACCGTTTTTTGGGTCGTATTATTTAAATAGTATATGTACTTATAAAAAAATCAAAGACAAAGTTGATGTCTCGATCGTGTGGACCTGGGCTCCGGGGGCACCCATGAATGCAAACATCATGATGGTTTCTAGAAGCATTAATTTACTTGGAGTCATTATACAGTGATGCGTCATTCCAACCATACGACCAAACAATAACATATCACCAATTTGAAAAGGCATTAGTACTGGACAATTACAAAAGTAAGATATATAATATGATTTTGAAAAGGCAGTAGTACTGGACGATCAAAAAAAATAAGATACATATTTTGATAAGTGCTTCTAGAAGAAGTAGCTTTTAGCTTTGGAGCCTGCACGTCGTTCTTTTCTATCATGGGTCCAGCTCCCCCCAACTGGCTGCTCTTGGCCGCGTGAATAAATAAAATGGTATTGATGGGATGGGATTGGATTTCGATGGTGTGGAACTATTTCTTTGTTTTTTACTCTTTTATAATTATTTATTTATATTTCCAGTCTTTTTCTGACTGCTGTCATGGGCATGGCATGGCTTGAAAACGAAGAATGTGGTTGATCACATTAGAACATGTATATGTACATGGTCCATCACCATGACATACACTGTTTCATGCTCTAGTATTTCCCATGCGCTATCATTTAGCCTAGTTCTGGTCTTGGTGTATATTCAGAATAACTTTGTCCCTTTTTATTTTTTATTTTTCTTAATTATTAGAATTGATCCAAAAAATAATCGGAACCAAACGAAATTAAACATTGATGACATGATTCTGGAAGCGATTTCTATACGGAAGGGAATGACCCAAACATAGTTGAAGGAATGGTTCATACAAGGATGGAGGGCGGCTCACATGTAAATGAAAGAATCACCAACTTAGGGTATGTGGCATGGGTTGTGGGCGTCGATAGAATTTAACCAACAGTGCTATTGCCCAAGTGACAAAATTTTGTGGTCTTTATGTACTCTTATTTGGTGAAATGTATTTACATAATATATTGTTTTTTCTTTTGAGGAATTAATCTATTAAAAATAAAAATATGTATAATGAAAGTGTAATATTATTTTGTTCAAATTTGATATCTAAATGATATGAAATTAACATAGAAAATAAAAAGACTAATTAATAAACCTTTAATTCATTAAAATTTAATAAGATGTTTAATGATGTGGTAGGATGTTGCATTATTTAGACACCCAATTTAGACAAAATAGCATTATTGATATTAAAATGCAAGTGAACAACGTCAATTTTGTGATTTATGTTCTAATCCTTGGATTGAAAATGTTGAATTTTGTAGTGTATTCAAACTAGTTAAATTGATCAACACAAGGGAGGTCTGGGGAGTCTTAATTACTGAAGCTAGAAGATCATCTATGCCTATGTTCTTATTTTTTTATTTTTTAAATTACATATTTCTCAGTTACGTAAAAGTGAAGAAGAAGAAAGAATTAGTGGGGTGCATGATTAGGAAAGGAAATTAACAATTGTACTGTTAATGTATATGAATATGCGTGCACATGGGCTGACGAATAAACAAAAACAGTACATGGGAATTTGAATTATTGAAACTTTGGACCAACCAAAATACAATCTTAATCGTTACTGGATGTCAATTATACTAAGAACTAGAGATTTCATTGAGTTTAGACAACCTGACGAATACTTTGGAGGACATGACAATCTCATCCGTATACAAGCATGGCGTCAAGTTTGGCAACCAGATGTTTGAGATGATTTGTTGTGTCATGTGCGTGCGTGTGGGGCAAGGTATACCATGTCCATCCTTAGAAAAGTAATATGAATAAAATTTAAAAAATAAAATATAAAAGCTGGCTTAGCTTCTAGAACACTTAGAGAGAGTGTGTGTGTGTGGTGGTTTCCACATGGGACCTGCACTACTGTGTAATGCAGGCAGCAAGCTTTAAGTTAGGCAATGCCCTACTTGCCAAAAACTACCGTTTAAGACATTACATCATAGTTAATGAATTTGGTATCTCATACCATTTTCCACGCTTATCTGGTAGCATCCTAACTATTTCTGTTAAGGTCGGTTCGCTAGGCAATGCCATTCAATGAAATGACACAAATTGTACAAACTCAGGGGCTCATTTGTGAGTACACGAAATTAGGATTCTCCCTAAAATGTTTAAAGATATAGTGATAATCCAATTTTATTAATAATAGGAGGTTAATATCTTGTATTTTTCTAGCATTTAATCAGTTTAAGGCAAAAGGGCATATTAAAGGAAGTGCAAAATATTTCATTAGAAAAACATGGTTGCTAATTACAGTCCAAAGTAGACCACGGAGTCCAAAATAGATAACGAACTTAGGAGTCGTTTGTTTTTGCTATTTTTCACTTAATGGGTCTGAATTACACATTTTAAGTGATTTTTGATTTTTTTTTAAGTAATCAAACCATTTAAAACTACCAAAAAATCATTGAATATAAAAAGTTACAATTTTTGACTTTTCACTTATTGATTTTTTATATATTTCTTTCCAAAATAATATATTTCTAAATTAGTTCTAATTTTACATTATATAGATTTATTTTAAATGTAATCAATGAAATAGTACAATGATTAAAATATATATTACTTTATAATTTCAACTTTTGTTACTATAGTTCTTTAATTTAAGAATATTTTGTTTATTTTTATTTAAATATATAAATTTAATTTACTTTATAATAATAATTTATTTTTGTAAATATAATTTAAAAAAATTATTTTACTATAATAATTAATTATATTTTAATTATGAATAAAAAATGTTATTAATATATACATAAAAATGTTTTAGTATTTTTTAAATAATTTATTATAATTATTTGTATTATATTAAATGAAGTTTCAAAATAATTAATATGAAAAGAATATAAATATTAAATTATTAATTTTTAAATAATTTTAATTTTAAAAAATAAACGAGATTATTATATATTAAGAAGTAAAGAAAAAAAAAAATTATTCAGATTTAAGATTTTAATCATTATTCAATCTTTAATTTTTAATCGTGTTATCCAATTTTCAGATAAAAAAATAAAGGAGAGCTAGGTCGAGTGAAAACGATGACATTACCGTCCAATATCTTTAATAGGTGATAGGTTTTAGGTGTCTAAGTCCGACAAAGTTAGGGTGCCCTACTCGACGTGGATTGCTTTTTTTTCGCTTTTAAAAACTGTTTTCTGCGTTTCATAAAACAAAGAAAGTGTTTTCTGAACCATGTTACGGGGCAAGTACCAGTACCTCGCTATAAATACATCTTCTCTTAGCTCTCATCCTTGCCACATATTCTAAACCCATCTTCAATCCGCCAAAAAGTTCAACCTGAGCCCAACTGATATTCTCATATTCAACTTTGAAACTTTGAGATGGAAGTAGAAAAGAAGCAAGAGTGGTTGATTCCAGGCCTACCCGATGAGATAGCCACTGGAGTGTTTGATCAGAGTGCCTCGTGAATTCCATTCCAACATGAAGTCAGTGTGCCTCAAATGGCGAAACTTGATTTCAGATACTTCATTCTATCAAGAAAGACTCAAATCCAACACAGCTGAGGAGCTTGTCTTTCAAGTCCAACCACTCCCTAAACAATCATCAACCCACATCATCCAGGACCATAATTTGATGGCTAGCACCAAGAGCCAACAGGTTCCACCTCAATATGGTCTAACCATCTACAACATCACACGTCAGACCTGGCAAAGAATGATCCCCAACTTTGCAGTTCCAATGTTCTGTCAATGTGTAGCTCTTCAATCTAGTGGAAAGTTACTGCTTTTAGGCGGTTGGGACCCCAAAACACTAGAACCAGTCAGTGACGTGTATGTTTTAGACATGATCAAAGGTCCATCAAGCTGGAGAAAAGGAGCTTCCATGTCGGTGGCCAGGTCTTTCTTTGCATGTGCAGTGGTGGGAGGTTCAAAGGTGTATGTTGCAGGAGGGCATGACAATCAAAAGAACGCACTCAAGTCAGCACAAGTGTATGATGTAGATAAAGATGAGTGGACGGTTTTGCCAGACATGGAAGAGGAGAGAGATGAGTGTTTGGGGATGTGTTGGGAGGGTGATGATAGGTTCTGGGTTGTGAGTGGATATGGCACTGAAACTCAAGGAAGGTTCAGGTCCGACGCAGAGTGCTTTGATCCAGCAACTGGGTCATGGTCCAAATTTGACAATCTTTGGCCTTTTCAAAGTTTGAGTCCCAAATGCAACACCACCACCACAGTCACTTTGAAGAGTAACAATAGTGGTGGAAAGCAAAGTGAATGGTTGTGGTTCTTGGAAAATGAACAACAACGACAACAGCAACAACAATTTGAGTATGAGGATAAGGAGAGGAGGTGGAAAATGGTCTGCTCAATCGTACAACTACCCATTAGGACATCATCTTCTTCTTCTGTAAGTGTGACCACTTTTGGTGATCATCAATGCAACCAGCAGAAGAAGAAGCAAAAGGTGTTTGTGATGAGTGGCAACGGAGGCAGAGGATTGAAATGCAATGAATGTGAAGGTGAAGCAGCTTTTATAATGGAGAGAGATACAAGTAATGGTAACATCAAATGGCATCATGTTCATACCCCTGCTGCCTTCTCTGGATTCCCATACTCTGCTTCTTACCTCTGTATTTGACATCATTTTACTTCTATGTGAGACTTAAGCGAGAATGTAAACATATTTAGCAGTTAATCATACTAGTTGAGCCTTTGCTTGGTGTTTGTGCTTTTTATTCTCTTCTTTGTGTTCAAATATGAGATGGAGGTTACTCATGAATATGTACTCCTGGGTTCTTAAATATTATCGACTGCTGACCAAATGTTGTTGAGTATTATAATTTGGATTGGCTTCACTGGAATTTTATTCTCTCTTTGATACCACATGTTCAGGTGATAGAATCACATGACTTTCCTTTCTCTGTCCATGGTTTTGGGAAGATTGAGATGATGCACAAATTAGAGCATAATGTGGTGCACATGCTAGAGACAACCCTCTCAAGTCTCACTTGAGTTTAAGGGAGAGCACATAATATTTTTCACCAATTAAGATACAAACATTTCCTGTAATATTTTGCACATAATATTACACCAATTATGATCCAAGCAAGCTACTAAAAGCATTTCCTGTATCTGAGCTTTCTGATCAGCATCAGTTTTGTACTATACAAACAATAACTACAATCGACATTATACCAAAATATTTTGGTAGTAAAACTGCTCCTAAATAAAAACCCTCCTAGTCTTCTGGAGTGTAGCTGCAGTGGCAGCCACACCCTCGTGACCATATTTGGTCTCGGGTTTGACACCTACTTGCCACCAAAATGGTGGCTGATGTTTCCTTGTTTGTGGTGCTTCTCCTCCCTCTTCTAAGGAGCCTTCGTCTCCGTCAATAGGAGCCTCCAGTTCAGGATTGTATCTCGATCGACTGATCAAGAGGACGTGTTATTTGTGTCAGTACTTATCATGTTAGAAAAAAAAAAAAATGAAAAACCTCCTAATGAGAGTAATCCAGGAGACTTGTCTAGGAAGCGTGCCCAGGAACAGATTTTCGAGCATGGGACATGCTTGACATGGAGACGATCAAGAAGTGGCATGGCTGAAGATATTGCTATTAAAGATGGAGAAGGTTATATCAATGGAGGGTTACGTTGATGAATTGGTTACAAGTAATGAATGTCATGAAGTCCATCATGATGGAATAACTTTGCCACTTATGAGTTCATCAGTAACCCCCAACTAATAATTAGCCTATTAGTAACCCTTAGTTAATGATTGACTTATTAATAATCTTTTAGCAATAATTAGATTTCCAACGTTAGTAATTCCTTTGGCACTTATTATTTATTTGTAACGTAACCTTTCTAACACTGATTGTCATCATAAAGCTTGTTGTTAAAGCCTACAAAGAAAGAGCTCATGAAGAGTAGAGCTCATGAAGAGTAGAGCTCATGAAGAGTAGCATAAATTCTGACCCTTATTCTGCTGGTGAAAGATATGGTAATAAGTATTGACTTCTACACCTCTAAACGTACACCCTTTTACCCTGGATCTTTCTCACTTTACTTGAAGTTCTGGACTACTCGTATAATCTCCTAAGTCAGAATGAGGTTGTTGGCAACAGCCTGACCTTTTCTGATCTTGCAGGGAAGAATTCAAGTCCGACCACGTCCTGGCAGGGAACCTTTCCAGGAGGAAGATCAACTGTCCACGATGTAACCTTTTCAAGAGACGAATCAAGTGATCAGGACAGTCATTTCAGAAGGCATGCTTAGGAGTCAAAGAAGATAGCCGAGGTTCAAAGACATCCTAAAAAGAACCCTTCCAAAGGTTAACCTAATTGTCCAAGACATAACCCACCACATAAACGAGTTCAACGTCCATGATAGTGTATTACCAGATATACACTTGAAGTCAAAGTCCAACAATCCATTCAATATTATAGTAGTTAGCCCTAGAAGAAATTCTTGTGTTAACAATCGAAAATATGGCCAGATTCTTTCCATCTGCTACAATTTGAACAATGCTCATCGACTTTGACATAACTGACAAACAATTACTGTCAGTTTCCAACAGCGAGAGTTGTTTATCAGCACCATGGATGGATGGTACCTCCGCATTGATACAACTTTTCTACCTTTTATCCAAGAAAACCATAAAAATGCACCAGAGCACTCAAATAGTAAAATAGTAGTAATCTACCACATCTGAATGGGATAGTTGCATCTATCTTACAACATAAATATTTGGTCAGTTGTATGAACAACGTCAAAATAATTAAAACAAAAGAATCATAATTAATGTACTGTCTACACATGTTGAATTCAACATACTCCTGGCTAATGAACAGAATCACAACCCAGCTGAGTCGTAGTTGTGGTATAGTAATATGAGAGGCATTGTCAGGTTGGCATTCGACCAGTACAAGCTGAGACGTGAGAACCATTTACAAATTTCCAACCCATTAGCTTTTGAATCCACTGAACAATTTCTGTTAAAGGAGTTGCCAGTCATCCTCATTTGTATGGCCCTCAGCATCACCCATGGGCACCACACCGAAGGAATCATCTTCTTGAATCCCACCAGTATCACCCAGCACATCACCGTGGTTAACTGGCTTTTTATGAGCTTGTGTCACTGTGAACAAAGGAGCACCATTTGATTCTTCTGCTAGCTTGGATGCCCGGAGACAAAAATCATCAAAATCGTCTGCCAACCACAAAGGAGAAGTGAAAAAGAAACCAGAGTCAACAAGAGCTTTATTCTAACCCTAAGCTATAACAAGTGAAACTATAAGAGATTCAATCAAGAGGGACCACAGACCTTTGTCTCGACAATAAAACCCTATAGCCAAAGATGAATCGATCGAGTCCAAGTGAATGTGCCTTACGACACTGGAACAATTATTGAACAAGTATTAACAATAAGAAATAATGCAAAATTCAAAAATATATTCGACGGACAATGAAGAAGAAAATCACTAACTTGCTGTGGTAAGATGATGTGTCAGCATCTAGATTACCCCTGCTAATATTGGCTACCTGATGACCAACCATATTCAAAAACTTAATCACGATAATTAATTTCCCACACATTGTGAAAAAAAAATGTTAGATGCCAGAAAATTTCAATCACTACAACAACAATACAGTTATCTTAGCCATCCATGCTTATGATAGCAGCAAATATTAATTATGCAAAGCAACTTGTACTTAGTCTGTAAGATGATAAAACTACCAAGATAGAAAAGCTTTTTTTTTTTTTCTTTTGGTCATTGAGTATTTGACAAATACAGTATGCAAATCAATAGCGATTCGCAAGACTAGTTAATATATGCATGCCTCATATGATTATTATATCCATCCAAATGTGAAAGACATTCATGCTTTATTTATTTCCTAACATCATGATTAGTTGTGCATCGCCTCTTTCAACCTTTCCAAAACCACTAAAAGTTTTGCATTTCTCTAACAGTTTCTCACTTTATACAACTGAGTTTCCCAACATCATCATCGGCGTATCTCCATTTCCATTTCCTAGCAAGCAATACCCTCCCCTTCCACAGGATTGGTTTTAAAAGTCAAGAGAAATTTTTTTCTCCCATTCGGGGGCTCTCCAAAAAATCATGCAATAATGCTAATTCATGGACACTTCAATTCTCTCAAGTCATTTAGAGCCAAAGCAATCAGGATTTTCTAATGGATAGGAGGCAATTAGTATGACTTTCAGTACAATCATCAACACCAAATGAGAAGTTGTAAAAGCAATTGACATAATTATTGTACAAACATACACAGTTTAGCGATCTATACAATATTAACAAATCATTGATAAATAATAAAGTAATCCACTAGATTTAAGCTTTACCGTCTGAACTTCATGCGGATCAAGGTAAAATGCATTTTCCTCTTGCACACCAACAATGTAAGTTGAGGCACCAGGTTTCCCACCCAATATGCCAAGGCTCTGCGGGAAGGTAAATGTCATCCGTAATGATGGAATATACCTGATGAGAAATCAAGAAATTTTGACTGCAAATCAGATTGTGGGGAAAACATATAAACAAATACCAAATTAGATAGTTTACTAATTACTTCAGTTAAGAACAGCACATCAAGTTCAACTTGATTTTTTCAATTCATAACATTCAATTACGCTAAATAATTCTATAAACTCCCGATGTTGCATGACAATTTGGGTATTCTCTAGTCTTAACAACTGTTGGCTATTTATTTCATGAAATCATTCTATCTGCACACACCCTGTGACAACCATATGCTAACCCAGCAGATATAAGATCATCTTACAATAATCAGCAGTTAAAAAATTCTACCATCTTCTTTCAACAACAATCATCAGACAAGAATAAACAACACACAAACAAAAGGGAAAAAAAATAAAGAAAAAATGTACAAGATGGGTAGTAGTATTAGCTAACAATCTTCCATATCGTGTGCAACATGGAAAATGTAATGTAAAAGAATGTCAAGATAGGATCAATGCTTTTTCACTTGTAGAAATTCTACAGTAAAAATAAGTCCAAACATCTTAAAGTAAATGCTTCCTCATCATTCCAAAACTGTTGACAGATAAAAATTTCAGTAACTCAGGATCTGGATTGAGCATTATTTTAATTCTTTGATAACGAATGGCATTTTAAGAATGAAATACAAACCTTATCTAGAAGGATATCCAGTACCGGGTTTTAACTTTCCTAATCAATTCAAAAGATATTTGGCAATAAACTTTTATCCCAAGAAAACTAGACCTAACAACATGAAAGACAAATCATATGGTTAAAGAAAGTGTTAGGCCCCAATCACTGCCATCTACCAAAGAAGGCAGAGATCAATCAAGGGGTTGAATTGTTTAATAAGGAAAGTCAAAAGTATTAATGAGGATAGAACTTGATTGAAGAGAAATGGTTTTGGCAATAGCTTGATAGGAAAATCAAAAGTATTAATGAGAATTGAGCTTGATTGAAGACAAATGGTTTTGGCCATAGCTTGATCTTTGAAATGTTGTCTAGGTAGTGAGTGAATTATTTAAAGAGGATATTGTTAGAGATATCTTTGAGCATTGTATTATTGTTGCAGAGTAGCTACACTAGGAGTTTACAAGGCTAGTGCTACACTAAGCTTCAGCATAACTACTCTGCATTAACAACACAATACTCAACATACCCCTAACATCCCTAATCTCCCCTTTAAATACTTACTTGCTACCTACAAAATATCTCTATAATCAAGCTACTATCAAAACAATTCCCTTTCAATCAAGCTCAATATTTCAATAATCAAGCTACTGCCTAAACAATTTCCCATCAATCAAGATTCAAGCTCCATCCTCATTGATTGGTTTCCTCTTATAAACTTTGCTTTTATAAACTTTCAACTTCTTGATTGGTTTTTGCCGCCTATAGTAAATGACAATGATTGGGGGCCTAACAGAATCACAATATATGTTTCAAAATTAAACATATAGAAGAAAAAAAAATTGTCAATGCATAAGTTTAAGCGCATATCATTACTCTTTTCAACCCACAAAGAGAGAGAAACAAAAAAATCCTTGGGCCTTTGAAATCTAATCCAAAGATTAAGCTAAAAAACAAGTTGATTGAAATCCAAACACCATTCCAATCAATAGTCCATTCAATAAATACTAGCTATTATCCTCCATAAGGTGAGTTAAATGACCCCTATTTATGACAGTTGAAACGCAAACAAGAAGCATGGTTCCTTAAATATGATACAATAATGATTACAAAAACAAGTTTTATGATATAATTTGTGCAACCTAATTAGTTCAACAATGAACTTATTACAAAACCTTTGTAAAAAGTGATAGTTTTCTTATTCTCCCATAGACAAAATACATTAGCATCGTCACCTTCATCTATCCACTTGAACCTATATATTTCTCTCTAATAGATCAGCATGTGATGAACCTATCTAGTTAAGGCACATATAATATTCAATTTACCATCAAAGAAAACCCTAAGACAAAAGTTATAATTGAAACACTATGGCAATTTGTAAAAGGGGCCTTAAACACTAAAAGGATTAACTGTAAAGAAGATGTTCAATTAAAAAGTCTAATGTGTTAAAAGTTTCTAACCATTATCATACTACTTGGTATCAATCTTCTTTTCATCTAGTGGGTGGGTCAGGAAGGAAAATCAAGGAAATAGAGTGATGACATACTTCACTCTATCGGTGTCCTCGAAAGTAAAGGGGTGGAGGAATGGGATAGAAAACCCTAAGACAAAAGTTATAATTGAAACACTATGGCAATTTGTAAAAAGGGCCTTAAACACTGAAAGGATTAACTGTAAAGAAGATGTTCAATTAAAAAGTCTAATGTGTTAAAAGTTTCCAACCATTATCATAATACTTGGTATCAATCTTCTTTTCATCTAGTAGGTGGGTTAGGAAGGAAAATCAAGGAAATAGAGTAATGAAATACTTCACTCTATTGATGTCCCCAAAAGTAGAGGGCTGGAGGAATGGGATGGCTATCATTTAAAGTATGCATGCAGAAATAGAAGCCCTAACACTAATAAGCTTACATCAACAAACAAACCCAACACTAAATGAAATAGAGTTCGTTGGACAATAAGACAACAATCTTTCTCTTAAGGATGTACCAAGCAATATGTTATACATACTAAAACAGAATAAATTGTCCTTTTTTACACAAGTTAAATATGTTAAATCTCTTCCAGTAACTCTCATGGTTTATCTAAGAAAAGTAAGATCAGAACAAAACTATAGTAACCACAAATTAGTAGACAGGTTAAATTTCAAAAAGTGTACTAACCTAGGATTTACTTTTTCAAGTCCAAGAACCAAAGGAACCAGTAGAAGAATGGGTGTCCAGTCAGCTTGACCTTTTGAAAACTCAAGACAATGTCTAGAGGCATCTTCAATGCAGACAACCGGAGCTCCACCTCGCTCCCCATCTTCATCACCAGAAACAACATAAACAGCCATGGGAAGTGAGTGGCATCCTGGGCCAGTTTCTTCTTTCTGGCAGCGGGCTAGATATTCCCATGATCGACACATGGCATAAGGTCCCACCCATGACCCAGCTGCAAGGCCATAAGTTTTTCCAGCTTGAAGAAGATTGTGAATCGAGAAAGCTGATGCCTCAGAATCTCCAAAAAGATGCAAGATCTCAATATAATTATTATCAAGTGACTGCATAATTAGAATAGTAGCACCATTAAATACTTATGAGATGATTATATCCAATTCATGATTATTTTATCTTAGGTGAACCATTTTAATAGTTCATCTTATACTTGTAAATTTATATCAAAATCAAACAGTGGGAGACAAAATCAAATATTATTTCTCTTTCTCCTACCTTATCTAAAGGTTTTCTCCAAGATCTCCCCAATTGATGAAAAAGCAATGCCTGCAATGCAGTGATAAATCTTCATTAAGTAAATAAGGTGATATTACACTTCCAACAAGAAATACATCATTATGTTTCAAAAAAAAGAAAGAAATACATCATGAATGACCAACCTAGTATCATCATCCTCATCCGAAAATATTTAAAAGTAGGAATGAAACAGCATTCTATTCTACCTGAGCAACGAGCATCTGACTGCTACGAAGCATGCAACCCCAACCCACATCACTCGTTAATTTCGAATCTCCAACAGCATCGAAACCTGTAGATACATAAGCTCAACTGTAATCAACAAAAGTTCGCTAAGCAAATGCATTGTTTAAAAAGAACAAGTGTTTTTACCTTTACGATATGTGATAAGAATCCGAGATGAAAAATCTTCATTAAAAGCAACTAATCCATCGTCCTGTGAAATTCTATAGCACCGACCGAGAAGCCATATATCGCTAGTAAAGTTGGAAATTCCAGTCCTGCTTGGCCCTAAGACACGATCGTGAATTCTCCTCATCGAGCCAGCAGACACAACTCTCTTCACAGTGGCAGTCCACCCATTGTTTCTGGAATGAAGCGCCTTCTTTTCGGAGTCAGTATTATAGGTTTCAAAAATAGCGAAAGCAGAGGCAACGAAGGTCGACCACAAGGAACCCTTAGATCCTGGCTCCGAAGAAACAGACGCCAAAGATCTATTAGAGGTGTCAGTAGTAGTAGTTTTAGAACAACATTTGGAAGCAACAGCCTTATCACGAAAGCCCTTCATTACCTACTCAAGCATCCACATAGGGGGCGCCCGCACATAGAACAACCAACCCCAACCCAACTAAAGTATCTGACATACAAGAGGAAAGATAGAAACTTTATATAAAATTTCACAAATATCAATAGATACTGATCAACCCAAATCAAAAACAAGGAAAGATCTAACAAAATAAAACTTGACGTGATTGATTAGAATTATAAAGTAATCATCGCAGCAGAGAAATTAGAAAATTACCTATCCAAATTGATGAATGATTGATTGGTGTCTCTGAATTTCAAACAAGGCAAAGAGATCGAAACCCACAAACAAAAATCAATCAAATATTTTGGAAGCAAATGAGTTGCAACAAGTTAAAGTTGGGATAAACACACCCAAGAAACAATCAAACACGTGTTTAACGAGGGGAGTGTCAGATTCCGGGTAAGTCCAGCCCAAGTTCCCGGCCCAATTCGGCCCATAAAAAATCGAAATTCCTATTTTGTCCCAGACCCAACCCAACCATGTTATCGTCATTTAATTGAACACGCTCCCTGAGTCAGGAACTGTCAAAAACTTCCCTCCTAAAAAAAAATACCCACACTCTGAGAGAGAAAGAGAGAGAGAGAGAGAGAGAGAGGGAGGGAGATCTGTGTTGCTGCTTCAGGTAAACTCGCTTGTTGTTGTTCTTCTTGTCTTGAATTATGTAGGTTTTCATGGAATGCATATGTATAAGAAATTGGTGGTTTTGTTTGTTTCTTTCTTTGGTAGGATCCAAGTAGTAGACTATAGTGTAGTTGAGGGAGGCCATGCCTGCTACCAAGAAGGTGATTGTTATCTTGTAAACGTGTTATTTCAGTTGCAAATGGAGTTTTGTTGTCTGGTGTTTTGTGTTGATGGTTTGGCTTGTATCAGAATTGTGACAACAGCCGCATCGGCCTCACATTCAACAAGTTGTTGAAGCAGATTGGAAACCCTGTCGAGTTTGAACTTCCAGATTGGTTCATCAAATGGAAGCCTATGCCCTACACCTTCATCAAACGCAGTAGCCACTTTCTATTTTACATGTTTTTTTTTTATTTTTTAATTATTATCATCTCAAATGTATTCTAATAAAATTGTTTCGTGTGAACATCTTTACTGCCTATCATCATCTTTTACTTTCACTCATGTCGAAAACTCTAAGACTTAGTTTTTCTGATTTTATATTTCTACATGTTCTGAATCCCCTCTCCATTTTTCGACGTTGATGTTGACAAATTTTAGACATATATCTCACCAAGAAGGTTAAGAGACGCCTTGAGGATGACGGTATATTCTGCTCTTGCACCCAATCACCAGCTTCTTCTGGTGTTTGCGATAGAGATTGCCATTGTGGGTAAGATACTACTCAATCATCCTTTCTTTACCCTATATTCTCTTTCTTTTCAGTTTTATCATGCTTATTTAGGTTTGATAATAAATTGCTTTTGACTTTAGAGAATATGATAGGACCTTTTCGATTTGTACTTTTTTTTAAGTCTTTAAATATCGATAACATGCTCAAGTTTCTTTGTCAGTAGATGCAATTGTATTTAGTGAAGTTCTAGAGCATTGTCGCTGCAGACTATTGAGCAAGTTATTGGGTTTGTGAAACGTAGTTTATGGATAACATTTTTTCAATGCTTTCATTGTGGATTGATGGGAAGGCCTGCCATGGATTCTTATTACTTTGGCTGAATAAAATTTTCAGATTATGGATTCATGTTGGTTGTGGTATTGTTGGTTAGTATGTGTATGTGATTATAATAGTTCTTTACAAATGTAAACGTGATATACAGATTTGTTATTGTCTAGTTATAAACCACTGAACGTGTACTGAGGTTTTTTAAATGGGAAACAAATAGTAAGAAAACATTGCTTATCATTAACATCTTTGTGTCATGATTGTGGTTTGTGAAGGATTGTCTAAACTAACTGGCCTGACTTGCCAGGGTCTGATGTTTTTGCTTATTAACATGTTTTATTTGAAAATTCATTGCAAAGGATGTTCTATATATCTGCCAGCTTCTTTGCAAGAAATCAGGAATTATATTCATGATATGTAGCTCTGTACCATGCAAAATAATTTCTCTTTACAGGATGCTACTGTCTAGCTGCTCCTCTGGCTGCAAATGTGGGGATTCATGTCTTAACAGGCCCTTTCAACAACGACCTGTGAAAAAGATGAAATTAGTGAAGGTAATTCTCTTCAATTTTCTTAGTTGTGTTTTTTATATTATACGCAGATTGGGATGGTCTTCTAGCTAGCAAAAGTAATTCTTCTTAAAAGATCTCTCTCTCTTTCTCTCTCTCTCTCTCTCTCTCTCTCTCTCTCTGTGTATCAATATGTAATAAAATACTCCTCCCTTATGTTCTTACTAGGCTTTTACACTTGAGACTTGATATCCACTTCTGCCTTCAAGTCTAATCTTTTGCAGTTTGTTTGGTATAATATATTTCTGTGATGGTCGTTTTTACCTGTATTTATGTATACTATGTGAAGTATATTTAGTCATTTCTTGTAGACCGAGAAATGTGGATCTGGGATTGTGGCAGATGAAGATATCAAGAAAGGAGAGTTTGTAATTGAATATGTTGGGGAAGGTGATGTTTTAGTAATAGCTTATCATTTCTATGGAAAAAAAAAAAAAAAAAAAAATCTATTTAGTGTTCTCATGTGGCATTATATCTGCAACCCATCAATATACAATTGCTGATTCTAATGCAGTCATCGATGACAAAACATGTGAGGAAAGACTTTGGAAAATGAAACACCGTGGAGAAACAAACTTCTACTTGTGTGAGATCAATCGAGACATGGTAATTGATGCCACATACAAGGGAAACAAGTCTAGATATATTAACCATAGCTGCTGCCCAAATACTGAGATGCAGAAATGGTAGTCTACTGGCCCCTTAAGTGCTAATCTTCTTGTCATATTTGTTGACTTGATAAACTGACGTGTTTTAATTAATTTTTTTTCTCAAGGATAATAGATGGTGAAACGAGAATAGGCATATTTGCAACACGTGACATAAAAAAGGGCGAGCATCTGACTTACGATTATCAGTATGGGCACTTGGATTACTTTCTTATTGCATACTGTAGACATTTCATTTGGCATGGTGGTCTTCATCATAGTAAACATGCATCTTTGTCCAATTCCCCGTTCTAACAAATTTAGCAGGTTTGTTCAATTCGGTGCAGATCAAGATTGCCACTGTGGAGCAGTAGGCTGCAGACGGAAGCTGGGGGTAAAGCCTAGCAAGCCTAAGATGTCTTCAGATGCTGCATTAAAGTTAGTTGCCTGCCAGGTGGCTGTGTCTTCTCCCAAATTGAAAGCACTGTTATCTGGAAAAGATGTATGTGTAGGTGGCTGCTGACTAAAGATACATAGATGCTGTGTAAATTTATTTGTGTTCATAATTATACATCTTCTGCATTTTGATTATGGATGCTTGCAATTATGCTAGAATACATCTTTAAGTTTTTATGCTTGTTTCGTAGTGATGGCTTATAAATTTTGGTAATGGATAATTGGTCTTACATCCTTTCTCATTCTCTTTAACAATATACTGTTACTTGTTGCTCTTTCCCTAGTCCCTTTGAAGTGGTGCTATACTTCTATGTTCTCTTTATGTGCTTGCTTAGCCCATTGAGGATGTACTGAGGAAAATAATACTTCTACTTGCCATCTGGTTTATCCTTAGTGGAAAGGATTATCTTGTCTCAATCTGGGAGCAAACCTTGCTTTTGGTAGTTACATAGGCTGGTGTGTCTGCTAATGTTCAGACACCTTGTTTGGTCAAATTGACTGAAATTACCATTTAAATTACTTATGGATTACCTAAAACTGCATTTGTGAGCATGCCTTGAGGGTGACAGTGTTTAATATGTTATAAATGGATTGCGTGTTGAGTTGCTGTGTATTTACTTTTGAGAGGCTTTGGTCCCTTGGTACCCTTTCTCTCCGTTTCCTTTTCTTTCATTTTTATGTGGTTTTTGGATGTAGAACTGTGGACATTATATACTAAAGAAACTTGACTGGTATGCTTGATATACTTTATGGAGTGTTAGCTTATATGTTTTTTTTTTTTTTTTTTTTTTTCCGATATAGAAGTTCTGTGGAAGATATAACATATAACTTTTTACTAGTGCACGATATTTTAACTGTAATGCTTTTGGAGATGAATTCCAACTAGAGTTAAATTTTTACCCCTTTTTTTTATAAGAAGCAAAGACTTTATTAATAATAAAGAGAGAAAGTACAAATGTAAACCAGCAGTCCACCAACAACACAAATAAAAACAAAAACAAAAAACAAGAATCGGAACAAATAATCAACTGACAAATTTTTAACTTTTGAAACTCTTGTCATCTTACATCTTTGACGAAGTAAGTGAATCTGTTTAAGTTTTCCAGCAGCTAAAGAATTACTTTGACCTGTGGAAGGTAGAAGATTGATTTGAGATTTAATAAGTTACAAGTGAAATTGCACACTAATTTGGCTGTCTTATAGTAACTTGGGTTTTCTTCGTCAATGAAAATGATTTTGGTTCTGACATTTTTAGCCATGTCCATTGTTGATAGATCCTTTATTGCAACACTATTTTGAGAAACTTGGACTGATCTGTGTTTTTCATGGTTAGGTTTATCAGAATGGAGGTTTACATATAGGTGAGAAAACTATTTTTATTTTACGTTTATATATTTGTTCTTTTGCCTGTAAATTGGTCTAATATCTAAAAATCTCCAATTTTATTGCAGGAAGTTCACAACCTGCTCATAATCAACAGGAAATATGCCCTCAAAATTGTATTGGCAAAGTCATTAGAATACATCACCGTCCCATGAAGAGGTACTTTTTAGAATGTTCAGTTCCATCTAGTTTGGACTTGTCATGTTTTCAAAATTAATGTCGCTTTGATTAGTTTTCATAAATACCATTGTGGGATACGATGTAAAGGACGTGGCACTAAGTGTTCCATTATATGTGGTTTTAGCTATGTCCTTTTTATATTTCTTTTAAGTAATTATGGAAGGACATAATGCAAATTGAATGGACAATATATTATTTGCATGTTTGAAAGTTTTACTCTATTTATTCTTGCACAAAGGCTGGCAGCATAAGAATAAATTTGGGAAGTTTCATTTGCTCAGTTATTCTGGGATTTTCTGGGATTTGGGTTGTTGATTGTGGATTTTTAAATGAAAATGGGTTTTAATCTGAAAACTCTTCATTTCTACTTCTCATTTTCTGCAAATGAATGGAATTTTCAAGTTAGCACACCATAAGTTGGTTTCTTATGAATTTATTGTCTTTACCTTATTTTCACCATTGTGATATGATTTTGCAAAATAAGAGTTTTTGGCTAATGGAAAATTCTTTTGAAAGCACCTTTTTTTTATCTTATTCTTTTAAATATTATTTAGGAGTCTTCTCGTTTCTTTTATCATTTGTTTTCAGTTGTAGGGGAAGGGCATGGATGCATAAGAAAGACTATAGGAGTCACTGAAGTTGGTTGAACATATGATTTGCATCTTCAATTTCTTTTTATTGAATAACTGTTGCTGTTGTGTTCCGTTCTTTTTGGTTACTTTTTATTAGTGTTCTTTTCTTAGTGACATTTGCTTGCATCTTGATTTTTGAATAAAAAAGTTCTGTACATGAGTATCAAGCTGAATTTTTGTTTTCTTGGTTCAAACATTTCAGGGCTTTTGGGATTATTAAACGGTTTGATAAGTATTCTGGAAAACTCGCAGTAAGAAGTCTTTCTTCTGGCTTCACTACAACTAACATGAACATAATGATCAAATACGAGTGTCTTTTATTGTAGGTCATGTTTGAAGATGGTGGTGTTGAATTCCTTGATATGACTAAAGAAGCTTGGGAACTTGCAACTTTATGATGTCACCCGAGGGGTCAAAGTGAGTTGATTTCTGTTCTCATTCTTTTTGTTTTTCAGTGAATGATATGCATTCTTCTGACGCTATTATCTAATTATTCATGCTTCCAATCCAAGAGATTTTGATGACTTTTGGATTAGAGGTGTTTGGTTGTGTTATGTGGAACTAATGAGGCGAATTTTATTAGTCAAGAAAGTTCTTTAATGTTGAGGAGACTTTTACAACCCATTTTTTTCTTTTGTAGGAAAAAAGTGTCATTTTTTTTAATATACATACTTGCTCTGGATGGTGGTGTTTAGTTATATTTTATTCAGTGTGGGTTCTTGCATTCAAGTTGTGTCATGGTATTGAGGTTTTAGTAGTCACTTGAAATATTTGGGAGATGAACTGTGAATGTTGTAAAACAGTTTTTAAACAGACTTTGATATCAAAATCTTTGTGAAAACATTACAGAAATTATTATCAAGCAAAATTTTGCAAAATTATTATATCGAGAAACTAGGGTGTGGCGCAGCCAAATCCCATTATCGATATTATAGTTATTGAAGTTTATTGAAGTATATCATTCGTTGTGGAGTCGCAAGCAAAATAGTTAATGGTTTTAACTATTGTTCTCCATGAATATCTTATTTGGTAGGGAACAAAGAAACTTATTTAGCGCCCCTTAGCGTTCACTTTCCTCACTCTGTTCACTGTGTTATGATTTCTAATCAATTATTGTCTATGGTTTTCTATAATTGTATCACTGTCTTTATGAAGAAATATATAATGGTTGTGTTGCAGGTATCAGTGACCGAAGTTGGTTAAATTGGTTGGTCTTCGGCCATGCTGACATAAAAGCAAGGGTTCAAGAACAGAGTCCTGCAGACTATCATGTTGGTGTATAAAAATGTATGAACCCTTTGTTGTAAACAAGGATGTGACTTCCTTGCACAGGGTTCAGTCAGAATGTTGTATCAAAATGTAATTCACTTGGCATTTTTTTCTTTCCCATAAGAAAAACAAGTTTTGATGACATTGAATTTGTGAAATGTAATCATTGACACAGATAACAGCATGTGCATTTGTAGTAAAAGGAAATATAAAAAGGTGCATAGGAAGCATTTGTGGCCAACAATAAATCCAAAGAGGGTTGGATGTGGCTAACAACAACATTAACTTGTGACCAGCATGGAACCAAGTGGGTGAGCTCAAGTGATTGTCTCTTTTGTTGTCATACTCAGATGGTGATGGTGAGCTTTGTTTCAGGTGAACGGAAACAACGTTTTGTGGTTAACTATGTACATGGTTTTCTATCAATGGAAACAGAATATATGGAACGTGTGCTAAAATGGGAATAGTTTAGTTTCGGTGAGTGTGTTGGTGTAACGATTAAATCGGCGAGGAGGAGCTGGGGGACTTATGGGGTTGGTGTGGTGGGACACACCTACCAACCCAGGCCCAATCCGAAGCCCAATTCAGGTTTTTTTTTTGGGGAAAGGGTGGGTGGGTAGGGTGTTGGTGGAGTAGAGAAGGATGGTGACAAGTTGGTATGCTTCAACCAATCAAGGTATTCTGAATCTTTCACTTCTTGTTTTTATATCATTTAAATTTTTGACTACTTAGATGTTGGAACTTGGAATGCATCACATGCATTTAAACATCTTGCATCTTATTGAACCAATTATATAAACAAACAAACAAAAATATCTTCAAGGACAACAAAAGTGAAAGAAGTTGAAATGAACTTAACTGTACATTCCTCATACTTATATTTTTAATTTTAAAATTTTTATAAAATTTTAAAATAGATGGTAAAAGTGATTTATCGTTATCCATTCATATTCATACTTTGAGATAGTGAGTTCAAGTTACATCTTTCTTTTTCAAATCATAAATTTATATTTTAAAAAATAAAATTTTAAAATCTATCCACACATATTGATTATTATATAGGTAAGATTTAAAATCCAGTCACAAACATAATATGGAAGATACATATAAATTAAACTAAGAGCGAACGTGCTAATATAACGGTTAAAAGTTTGGTCTAAAGAGGCGACATTGTACGAGCCACCAGGATGTTGGTATGAACTGTTATTATCAAACGTTATACATGTATACCAATATGATTGGATAATAAAATAAAAGTATTTATTCAAAGTAGAAAAGTTTAATCTAATAAAGATTCATAGAAGAGAGAAAAGGTTGGGAGGGGACGTGGAATTGAAAAAATCGTGTCCTAGAATCGTGGTTGTTGGAGTGGTGAAAGGTTATAAAGAGTAAGCACAGGTGTTGTATGGTCACTGCCACAGCCTCTCCCTCTCTCTCCTGATTGAGATCTGTCGGTGTGTCACACACTTTTGAAAGAGCATCTCAAAATGAAGGTTATAGACAAGATAAGGGAGAATTCGTGCGGGGACAGAGTGGTGTTCTCGTTCGAGTTCTTCCCACCGAAGACGGAGGATGGGGTGGACAACCTCTTCGAGAGAATGGATCGGATGGTTTCTCACAACCCCTCATTCTGCGACATCACATGGGGTGCTGGTGGCTCCACCGCCGATCTCACCCTCGAAATCGCCAACAAAATGCAGAACATGATCTGCGTTGAGACGATGATGCATCTGACCTGCACCAACATGCCGGTCGAGAAGATCGACCATGCTCTCGAGACCATCAAGTCCAATGGGATTCAAAATGTTCTGGCACTTCGTGGTGATCCGCCTCATGGTCAGGACAAGTTTGTTCAGATCCAGGGTGGCTTTGCTTGCGCTCTCGACCTCGTATGCCCCCCACCCTTTTCCTTCCTTCATTTGATGGTTAATAAATGTTGACGAATAGTAATGTTGACGATGGATGCTGCGCTGCAGGTTAAACATATCCGCTCCGCTTATGGGGACTACTTCGGCATCACTGTTGCAGGTTACCCAGGTAGATAGGCCTTGCAGTTTGTTAATGTATCATAACCTGGAACCTTAAATACTATAGTTGGGCTCTTTCCTATCAGTTTAAGCTTTTGGATATGATGGTAACTAATACTGTTAATTTTTGTTTATGTTAATAATTGTAATAACCATGCGGTTGCATTTGCATTGCATTCATTTAGAGGCACACCCTGATGCCATTGGACCTGATGGAGTCGCCACTTTGGAAGCATACCAGAACGATCTTCTTTATCTCAAGAAAAAGGTAGGTCAATCTTCATCTTTATCTTCCTCTATTGTTTTTGCTCAACTGATACTGATATCTACAGGTTTGCTTATTTTATAGGTTGATGCTGGTGCCGATCTTATTATCTCTCAGCTATTCTATGATACTGATATCTTTCTCAAGTTTGTCAATGACTGCCGTCAAATTGGAATCACTTGCCCCGTTGTTCCTGGAATCATGCCTATTTACAACTATAAGGGCTTCTTGCGCATGACCGGTTTTTGCAAAACTAAGGTATTGAAATGTCTCTTTTCTCGGGCTAAAACATTGATTCTTTAAGTGGCTTGGGAAACGAACTGCTTCTCTGGATCAGTTATATCATGGACAGAGTTCTCTGTCTCTACAGCTAAATGCACTGTTCTCCTGCTTTGTCATGTTTTCTCCTGTTCACATATCTGACAATTTGAAATTGTATCGAATCAAAATTCTGTTATTAGTAATTTCACCTTAATATATGGACCATGTACTCAATTGAGCAAGTAATTAACGGAGAATTTTGACATAACCTATCCTTGCTAAACGTTCACCCTTTTTTATTGTTCTGTGTTTGGTTTATTCTGTTAGATTTATGGTTGTTCTGCTATTTAATTGTTGTTATGTTTATTGATGTACTGCAGATACCAGCTGATGTTATGGCTGCCTTGGAGCCTATAAAGGACAATGAAGAAGCTGTCAAAGCCTATGGAATTCACCTTGGGACAGAGATGTGCAAGAAGATTTTAGCTCATGGGATTAACACATTGCATCTTTATTCACTAAACATGGAGAAGTCAGCCCTAGCTATATTGATGGTTATTTCCTGATGTCCTTTCGACATTTGGCTACTACTATTTGTGGTCAATATTTATGCATAAATCTGGGCCCTCATAATGATGGATTTGTATTTGCAGAATCTTGGTCTAATTGAGGAGTCCAAGATCTCCAGATCCTTACCCTGGAGACGTCCCACAAATGTCTTCCGTGTAAAGAAGATGTCCGTCCGATATTTTGGTATGCAGTATTAATGGGAACTACATTACTTTGGCAAAAAAAAAAAAAAAAATTATTAATTAATGGTGCAATGAGCTTTTCAAAAATATGGTAATTAATATGCTTTTCTAGATATGTTAATTCAAGCTCATGATTGCAGGGCCAATCGTCCAAAGAGCTACATATTGCGAACAGTAGGCTGGGACCAGTACCCACATGGTCGATGGGGTGATGCTCGTAATCCGTCATATGGTGCTTTAAGTGACTATCAGGTAAAAATGATCATCAATTTTTGTATTTTGTTTTTTCCGATATTGTGATACATTTTAAACATTTAATCTTGTGATAATGGATGATTAAATAATTATTTGAACTGCTACTTAGTTGAAAGACATTTCCATCATTACAATTCTTCCACACATTGTGATTCTCCATGCATGAACTTAATCTTAATTTTCTCAACAGTTCATGAGGCCACGTGCACGTGACAAGAAGCTTCAAGAAGAATGGGGTGTCCCGTTGAAAAGCATTGATGATATTTCTGAGGTAAAAGTCCTATCTCATATGGATTGTCTTTATTCTCCGTATGACTCTATCTATCGTGGAAAACAATTATAACTAGACATTTTAATATGGTTCTGTGGGAAATTTTTGTGTATCAGAAATTCAAGAAATACTGCCTTGGGAAGTTGAGAAGTAATCCTTGGTCAGAGTTAGACGGACTTCAGCCAGAGACAAAAATCATAAATGAACAGCTAGGAAAGATCAACCTGAAGGGCTTTTTTACTATCAATAGCCAACCAGCAGTAAATGCTGAAAGATCTGATTCATTGACTGTCGGTAAGTAAAACGTGTTTACAGATTTGTTTTGAATGTGTTTTAATCAATGCAGTGTTCTTTTTAAAATTACACAAGCAAGCATGACTTGGTTTAAATTGTCTACTTATATTGAATTTCTTTGATAGTTTGGCCACAAGTGAGATTTAGGATAAGTTCTTCACTTTTCTGGGGATTGAGAATCATTTGTAGTTAACCAGAACCATATTATTACGAATTTTGTAAGAATTGAATGGCGTGAAGCTCTGTTGTGCTATAACCTGACAGTATTTTTTATGCCTTAGAAACCCTTAAAAGTAATATTTGATACATCTCCAATCCTTGAAGAGTTTAATATTATTTTCTGCATAGCAAGTGCTTAAATAACATGGAGCTATGGAATGTACGAAGAAGGGATGTCAGATTAAAAGTGGGAATTTGTGTGAAAATTACTGGATAAGAATAATTACTCTATCTATGCATAAAGTGCACAGTTTAATTTAACAGGATCGTTAGTCAGGCTTATATATATACATGTGTGCTTGTGATTATATTGTTTTATTATACTTGAAATAACCTAAGTAAGCTTTTGTTGTTAATCAGTTTTTGCATGCATGTCTGACTAATCTGATATACAATTTTTCAGGTTGGGGTGGCCCAGGAGGATATGTTTATCAGAAGGCTTATGTAGAGTTTTTCTGCTCAAGGGAGAAATTGAATTCTCTTGTTGACAAGTGCAAATCTCTGGCACATATAACCTACATAGCTACGAACAAAGAAGGGAATTGGATATCAAACGTTAGTCAAACTGATGTGAATGCAGTAACTTGGGGAGTCTTCCCGGCAAAGGAGGTTATCCAACCAACTGTTGTTGATCCCGCCAGCTTCATGGTGTGGAAGGATGAGGCATTTGAAATTTGGTCGAAAGTATGGGCAAACTTATACCCAGAGGGTGACCCATCAAGAGCTTTGCTTGAGCAGGTTGGTTTGTGAATTATTCACTCATCAGCATTTTTATGACTAGAATTCATTCCAGTGACCATATTAATTCTTTGTTGTAATTGCAGGTGCAAAGCAACTACTATTTGGTCAGCTTGGTAGATAATAATTACATCAACAGTGACATTTTTGCTGTTTTTGCGGATCTCTAAGACGATTGTTTTACTTCACGTTATCTTAAAGCCTTTGAAGACATATGAAGTGGTGTCCTCAAACTGGATTATGTTTTGATTTTTATTGTAATGTCTTGAATCAAAGCCGTACCGCATTAGAGGTTTGCATTCTTTACAAGCGTAACTGTTTGTTTGTTGGAAGTTACTATCTGCATAATATTGTACTTTGTAACCTATATAATTGCAATATCTAATAAGACCGATTCCTGAATTTGTGCTTCTCAAGAATATGCATATCTTGTTAACGAGTATGTTTGTTTTCTTTGGCTGTCTTTTGGTATTCAGTAATGGACCTGGGTACCTCACAACAAACAAGAGTTGTTAATTGGTAAAACATGAACACAAACAATCAATAATTAGCTGGTAAAGTAACCTTAGTAACTGACTTTTGCTATTAGTTGGACTGGTGGTTCTGGATCAAACTCCTGTTTTAGGCCATGATTTCGAAAGATTAGTTAACTGGAACAATGCATTAAACAGCTTAATCGACTGGAAAATGAAGGGAAACTCCCATAAGCTAGTAAAGACGTGGACAAAATCTCAGGTATAATAGAACCATGCCACTACAACTGTGAAATCCGAATGGCCTGATGAAAGTATGAGTTCTAAAATGCTAATGACACCTTAACCATTTATATTAGGGTCCGGATAGAGATTATTTAAAATAGTAGCTGCAGGGAATGTTGAACTCCCGAGTCAAAGGGGCAGCCTTAAGTGTGTGTTAGGAAATGAATTCTCTCCTACATTGTACGGAACGAAGATATGAAGTATTTCTTATGGAAAAAGATGGTTACTGCCTATATAAATGTTATATAAATGTTAAACAGTTTGGAATCTGAATGTCTTTGTTAGGTTAGCAACATGCTTTAAGGCACACTACAGTGGCACCATAGTGGCTGCTTCTTGATTGCTGAAGATTAACATGGACAAACCATTAATGTTGATTATATGGTTATATTTGTATATATAACATGTGGGGCTAACTGATGGAGCGAAAAGGACGGGCTGATATACGGTATTTGTAAGGGTATTTTTAGGATTAGGGTTTTGATATAAATAACTGTCGTAATCCTATTAAAAGTTTACTGAATTTATTAGAAGTTTTCCGACCACACGAAAGTGGATGTAAACATACTGCAAAACCACTATAATTCTCTATCATTTCTTTCTTCTTCTTACTTTATTTTCGCGTCTCTATTGCACAACAACTAATGATGACACAAGCACGACTATGTAATCTCATTTTCTGATTAATAGCAAAGACAAGCAAACACAACCATGCAGGATGATGACATAACAGCTGGAAAAAATGTTAAGTCACTGAAAATGAAAATCATAAGGCAAAGGGGCAGGCACCAAGCAGCAGTGGAGGTAGTCATGCGATATTTGCATTCTTGAGAGATGTGCACACCACTGCACCTTCAGAGGTCTGCATCAAATCCTCTCCAAGCACAGCAATACACGAAGCATTAGTCTTGAGATGAGGCTGAACCAACTCCCAAATCTTCTTTTTCTGAATCTGCCAAATGTTAAACAAAATAGGCCACTTCAAGTAGTGAGAAATGCAGAATCACATAATACCTGACATACCAAAGTGCCATTTCATTTCCAAATCAGATTCCCAAGAGAGAACCCTAAACCCTAAAACAGAAGTTAAAATTTGGATCAATTATGATGCATTGCATAGAGTAAGAGAGTTGTGGTGGACAGACCTGGTTGGGTGTGGCAGGAGGGGGCTGATTTTGTTTGTCAAGTAAAGATCCGAACCAGATTCTGTCACCAGGCAAAGACGCCTGAGGAGGCTGAAGAAGCTCAACGTTTTGATGGGAAGCATCAGAAGCCGCCAAAAGCATACCAGAGGACTTGACACCACGCATGTTCCTAGGCTTCAGATTGGCAAGCACAACCACTTTTGCATCCTGTAAGCGGTCGATGGGAATGTAGTCGACAAGGCCACTGCAGATGATTCGGGGCTCTGACTCACCAACATCGACCTCTTCCACATAAAGGGAATCGGCCTCCTCGTGCCTCCACGCTTTCATGATTCGCCCTACCCTTATGTCCAGCAGGTTAGCCGCCTCCTTTATATTAACACCACCACCACCACCACTAGTAGTATCCTCCTTATCTGATGAGGATGATGATTGGGTGGTGGTAACAGGGGAAGTGCAGAAGGTAGGTGAGTGAGGAGGACGAGACACCAACACACCACCCATTCTTCTTCCAAGGTGCCACTTCAAAGAAGAAGAAGAAGAGGAGAGGAGGCTATGGACACGGCCCGTCCGACTCCGGGCTTTGAAAATGTTGCCACCAATTCCAATTCCAATTCCCGTTCCCATTGTTGCCATTTCTTCCAACGCCGCTCTTCGATTTTCTGTCTTCAATTTCACCACGGACCAATCCAATTAACCATCAATTTATTATTATTATTTCTTTTTTTTTTTTTCAGTTAGCGAAACTAACTCTCGATAATCTAAACTAAATTAATAGTACACTGATGGTACGATTCAGATAATCGATTCTTATATCGCTCAAAGTCATTAATAGTTAAGTGAGAGACAATTTTCGTACGCGGGAGAAAACCTCACTTTTTAATTTTATTTTTTTTGAAATAAAATTTCATATTTTTATTAGTGAAAATGGATTGTATTTATTTTTGAACCAACGATTGGGAGGGAGATGTAGTTTAATCACTGCAATGGCACCCGTAAACGCCTGTTTTTTTAATAAAAAAATATATTATTTTATCTCTTTTTTACTCTTTTTCTTTTAATAATGTAAGTTTATCTAATCTATTTATAATTATGAAATGATTTATAATTAATCTAATGATTATTATTGAAAAAATTTATATATTATTATATTAAATAATATTAATTGGTAACCTACTGACAACTTACTATTTCAGTTCATCCATTTTCATTAGATTAACTTACAGATTTTGAATATTAAAACACATTTTCATTTTATACATTTTTTAAACGAACTTTTAATTTAGCTCTTCTGCAGTTTCCTCCAGTTTCATACAATTGACTTACAAAATTTGAATATTAAAACACTTCTTCCACCGGGTACGTTTTCTCTCTGTTTCTTGGTAGCCAAATAGAAGAACAATGAGAGCTTCAAATTGGAAAAACGGAAGTTCGATATGATTTGACTTAATAGAGATGGTGATTCAGTCAACTGTTTGTCGTGGAAATTTGAAATTACAACAGTTTTGGATGTGAATTTGTCCTTGAATTTGGTTGTTGTGTATTATCTTCCCGCTTTTCATATCCCTTTCTTTACCAACTTTTGAACAGACCTAGCCACTTCATCCATCGACCGCTTTATCTTCCGCTTTATCTTCCGCTTCATCTCCGGCCTCCTCTCAACGCTCAACTCTCAGGTTTGAGTATTTTTTATTTTATCTGTTTATATTGATTTCTTTATGTGTTTTTGGGAATTTTGTTTGTATGCGTATGCAAGGTTGGATGTGATTTTGTTTATATTTTGTTTCTGGTATTTTGTTTATACTGAGATCTTTGACTTGGAGGTAAACGGATAATGGATATCAAGTGTGGCATTTTTTGTTTTAAATTAGGTTGTTCTGGTGAGCTTTATTGTTAGGTACTTCTTTGATTTCTCTGATGTTGTTGCAATCTGATAGAAATTTGATGTCACTACTTGATTAGCAGAGCTTTTCAAACAAAAGCTGTATGCATGTATTATCTTCTTATTTATTTTTTATCGAGTAATTTTGAACATTTGAAATTAAGCTCTTTAATGGAAACAGAATATCACAGTTTTGGAAGTCATTTATAATTATTTTTAACTTGGAACCACTTTATCGATTAGTAATTTCCATATTGGACTTTCAAACAAATAGTAGATCAGCTTTACTGGAACCTCTTATCCGGTTTTAAAGGCCTGTATTATTGATGTTGCATGGCTGTTAGATCATTGCAAATAATGTTGCTGTTGTTGGGGCTTATTGAGTTCTGGTTTGACCTAAATTTATGACCTTCATGAAAGTGGCATGAGTGACATTCAACCGTGCAGTGCTGTCTTGGGCGGGTTCTCTAGCGAAGTGGGTGTTTGTTTGCCTGATACAATTTAAGTTAATTAAGGACATTGAAACAATTATGTTTGTGATGCGAGTTTGCCATTGGCTCTGAATAGCATAAACATCTGTTGGATCATGGTACATGAAAATTTTATCAAGTTGCTGATGTAAGTTGGTCAGCAAATTGAGATCCTTCATTGATTTCTTCTAATTCTCATTCTAATTCCCATGCATGATAGCAAGGGTTCAGTATGCTTCACAGAGATTATGGTGCATGTTATACTCAGTTGCTGGTGTTAATGGATTGTTCGGGTCAATAGGTGACTATCATATAGGATTAGGTGGTTTCTGTGGGATAGATTTTTGCAATCTTGTACTGTACACACAAATGCTGGTAATGCAAGCATTTGGTAGAATGCATATTTTTCACCTTCTGAAACATGTTACTTGACCCTATTAAACCTTACAGACTAACAAATTTTTTTATCAGCAAAAATTAATATATAGTTGGTGTAGGCGTTAAATTTGCATTCTCATATAAAATCCTTTATTGAAAGAATTCTCTAGGATTTAGTGGACAAAATCCAATGAAGAGATACTTTTCATGAAATTAGTGCAATAGAGGGGAGGACTCTTTTGCTTTGTTTTTCTTAACCAACTAGCTATCTATCTTGTTATTGTTTAGGATATAATCTTACAAACTATGTGAGAAACCAAGAAAAAAGACGTCATTTGTCTTTTTTAAAAGATTTTACTCAAATTGATTCTAAAATATTAGAAATTAGAGAAACCATGATGATGGTGGTGATGGTGGAGATGAGTGGTCAGGAGTGGTGCCTTTTGACAAAGCAAGGATGCTTACTTTTAACTTGGAACCGTTTTATCGATTAGTAATTTCCATATTGGACTTTCAAATAAATAGCGGATCAGCTTAACTGAAACCGCTTATCCAATTTTAAAGGCCATGTATTGATGTTGCATGGTTGTTAGATCATTGCAAATAATGTTGCTGTTGTTAAGGTTTATTGAGTCGTGCTTTGACCTAAATTTATGACCTTCGTAAGAGTGATTGTTAAGGTTTGTGCCTTAAGAGCTTGTATTTAGTAAACGTTTAAAATAATTAATACATAAAATATGTTTATTTCATTCAATTTATGTGCATTTATTAAATATTTTGTTTCATACAAATATCATGTAACATCCACATTTATTTATATAGTTTCAAATTTGAAATCAATAATTTAAAAAGTCCGTAGAAAGTAAACAATGACAATATTTGGAGATGACAGCAACAAAAATTAGAAACCATATCCAACCAAATCTCATATGGCTGATGGTTTTGAACCGTCAACACTTCATCATTACATTGCTCTCCCTTTTTTTTTTTCGCTCTGCTCTCTGCTGCGACTGCTCCTTGGCAGTGGACGGTTTGAGCCTCTAATCTGATCGTTTGCTCATACAGTCTCACTCCTTTTATCACTTTCATTTTTTTTTTCTTATTATGATGGATAAACCACACACAGTTCCATCACCAGCCCAGCCAGTGCATATGCTGATATTCCATTTGTTACATGTCTGAAACCGACTTTTATTGTCTCCTCCACACGTGCCAATAGGCGTGTGCGCCACCTTTGTTGTTCATCTACATGTGTTTAATTTCTGTCCATATATGGCGGTGGAAAGGAAATGAAGAAGCACTTGAAACAAAACAGCTCTGCTAGAACCCCTGCTAGAAACCCTGCTTTAAACCCTTGCTTTAAACAGAGAACAATCACTGGCATTGTTGTCTTCTCCAAATGCTGGTAAACTTTTGTAGTCCCGCATATTGTTTCTTAGTAAAGAGTTATAGTAAGGTAGATTAAGTGATAAAGAATTTAAATCAAAGAGGATTTTAATCTTCATGCAATATAAGATTCGATTTTATTAATTTAGTTATTGAATTGTTATTAATAGTATCAATCGAGTACGGTTTTTATTTGAAAAATTTTTAAAATCCATATTTCCACATTAATCTAAAATTGATTTTTCCCTTCACATTGATGTAACAAAACCGCTCCGCAAAGGTTTGAAAGTAGTTATGAGAGATCCTAAAGATGAGTATTTGATACTAGTAAGGTACGAGCAACTACCAAAATTTTATTATTTTTGTGGTATATTGGGTCATTTAGTCCGTCAATGTCTTTCCAACACTAATAACAAAGTAGAGGAGGAGATTATGAGGTTTGGTTCCTGGATAAGGGGAAGTATCATGACAAGTAGTAAGGACTTTAATAATAGAATAGATAACGTGAACTCTGATATATCGAATCAGTAGAAGGGAACTACCACCACTAGTCTATCATCTGGGAGGAATATTGCTATTGGGAAACCATGGGGAAAAACCAGTGTTAGAAAAGAAATCTCTAGGGGATTGAATCCAATGACATCTGAAATGGGGTTAATAAAAATAGGACTATGAGAAGACATTATGGTCAAGGAAGTTCTCTTTCTTCATTCGGATTCAAGGGACGTAGGGAAACAAGATGACGAGAGGAAAACTACTGCAATGGGAAAATGGCCAAAGGTTGATAACAAAGGAAAGGGGATCGTTGTAGGGGAGAGAAAGAAGACCCTCTTGATAATGACGAAGAGCTTAAATGCCAATTGGGAATTAATTCTAATAGGAGGGAATGACGTTTTAGAGATGAAAAGCTCTGTAGGTGAAGCGAAAGGTCCCGATTCAACTGAGACAAAGTCGATGTTAGCTTACAAGCCAAGTCCTAGTGGTGGGGACTTATTCTTTACTAAACAAAAAGCTAATATGGATGAGCTCTATGAAACTAACAATCCAAAAAAAGAAAAATAAAAAATGTTGGCAAAAGAGAAAAAAAAAACCAAGCAACCAGCCTTGATAGCAAGTTGAATAAGGTAGGCAAAAGGAAAGCTGATGTTGAGATGAAGGATGTTCAAGACAAGAAGAGAGGTAGAAGTATGTTATCAAATGATTCAACGGCGAAGGCTGATCACCAGCCCCGTTGACACTAATGAAAACCTTATGTTGGAATGTTCATGGATTGGGGAACCCTTGAACATTCAGGAATTTATGGGAATTAATCCGTAAAAAAAATCTCTCACTAATTTATCTTTCAAAGACTAGGATTGATCGAGGAAGAGAGGATAGAATAAGGTTGGAGTTAGGCTTTCAGAATGGCTTTATGGTTGGAAGAAATGGGTTAGTGGTGATTTGCTACTATTGTGGAGAGACAAGGCAGAGGTAATGATCCATTCCTATTCAATGGGGCATGTCGATGTTATAATTAAATTGCAGTAGAGTCCCAAGTAAAGGTTCACGGGGGTTTATGGGGAATCAAGGCAATAACGTGGATCACATTTTTGGTTATTAGAAGGTTAAACAACATGTTCAGGCTGTCATGGCTCTTGAGATTTTGAAAGTAGAAGAGAAAAATGAGGGTTGCCCCAGATGTCACTGAGCAATGTCAAATTTTAGAGAAACCATAGACAAGTGCATGTTACTAGATTTGGGCTTTAAAAGCCACAAGTTTAGATGGTCGAAAAGGCAGGAAAGTGAGGGTTTTATCGAAGAGACACTAGATAGATCTCTTTGTAATAGACGATGGAGGTCATCCTTTCCTAGAGCATAGGTGCTACATCTAGATCAATAGAGCTCAGACCATCGACCCTTGCTGATTACAGATATCAATTAAGTCCACGGCTCTTTGGAACCAAAATGGAGAAAGATCTCTAGGTTCTTTTTTGAAAAAGCATAATTAGGTGAAACCAAAAATAAAAAATAGAAGCAACCTAGAGGCAGATGAATACCAAGGAGTTGTTCCGTAGCCTACAAAACATGGCAGATGTAAGAATTAATATCAACATAATGTTTTTTTTTCTCCTAGAATATGATTTTTTTTTTATTAAAAAAAAAAAGAAAAAAAAAAGAAAAAGAAAAAAAGAAAAAAGTTAGATCTAGTGATATAATTGTATCTTTGAAATATAGGTTTGAAGAGGAGGACCTAATACAAACTCATTATTTCAGTGATAAGAGTGTGGGGAGTTTACTAATATGTCAACTTCATCTTATCTATTGTAATCTTATTTGTCATACAAATTCACAAGATTTTATAACATATTGAAACTAATAAAGCGCAGTTAGAATATCTACCTTAACGATATTTACTCCTACAATAAGAGAAAAAAATCTCACATATAGGTATGGTGAGATTTAAATCTGTACCATTAGGGAAATGCACAACTAGTTAAGTTAAGATCAGGACATGCAATAAACTTGTATAAATTGACGCATAGTCTTAAGGAAAAGATAGCGTAACAAAGACAAACAAGTGCCTTAAAAATCCAAGCTTAAGTAACTTATAGAATATGCATTGGTGATTGGAGCCTTCCTTAAAGCTTTAGGCTCAACAATCACTTACAAAATACGCGTGATTAAAGTTGTACCGACATTGAGTCCACCGTTGTGATTAAAGGGGTTTTCTTCTTAATCACTCAATAGAAAAGGAAACATTGAAACAGCTAATATTAAATATTTTCTATCTAATCAAAATTTCATATGTAACATAAAAATAAAAATAAAAATAAAGTAAAATTAACTGACAATTGATGTAACATAAAATAAAAATAAAGTAAAATTATTTTTTTTTGAAAAATAAAGTGAAATTAATTGAGAATTGATATTATGACAAATTTGTTAAGACAAAATGCACCACATTATATGTAAAATACTACCCTCTAAAGTAAAATAATTATTTTATTTTGTTTTATTATGATGGGAAATTTATTATAAAATTTATAAGAAATTACTCACACTTTATATTTTAAGACAATAGTGATATCTAAAGATTAAAAAAAAAAAATGCTCAACTTTAAGGGGTGGTGATTGACAATTGATATTATGACAAATTTGATTATGACAAAATGCATCACATTAGATGTGAAATACTACCGTCCCCTTGAAGAGGAGGAAACAGCTTAAAAAACAAAGAAAACTATTTGTTGAAAGTTGTACACCTCTTTGTTGATGTTAGATTTTTAAATCTCATTGTACTTAAATATATATATATATGTTGAAAACTTTTTTTGTGTCGTATTTTAACGTTGTAGTATATGATTTTGATATATCAATAAACTCGTATCATTTAATAAACCCGTATTCTTTACATCGATCCAAATAAAAAAAAAAAAAAACTTCTGAAGGGGGTCCCAAAAGTGTCATTTAGGTTTTGTAAATATAGTCGACGTTAGTCACATGGGTTGTCGAATCGTAGTTGCTAGGGGGTCCCAAAAGTGTCATTCAGGTTTTGTAAATATAATCAATGCTAGTCACATGGGTTGTCGAATCGTAGTTGCTAATGACTTATTTGACTTTTTTTTTTTTTTTTTTTTGAAATAGACTTATTTGACTTCTTTGTTAATAAATGAAAATGAAAAAGTGATTATGTTGCTGCGCAGGTGATTTCCGGTGGGATTATGTGATTGCGGCGATTCGTACAAACAAAAGGTGTAATCGGCCCAGAACTTGAATCAAAATTAATAGTCTGAAGACAAACAACCAAAGGAGCAGATCCCAACAGAGTGAAGTCAAGCTATGACACCTATCTTTATTTTCTTTGCTTGACATTGGATTCTTATTCAAGTTTGACATGGCAATTGTCACATCCAGCTGTACGAAAATCTGATGATTCCTTAAACATCTCGAATGCTCATCTTGATTGTGATCTATTTTTATAATGTGGGGCCAAAAGAATAAGCAACCACCATTTTAGAATGTTCAGCATATTTGAGAACAATTATATTCATTGTGGCTGTAATCAAAAAGAGGTGGGAAAAGAAGATCACATGGCATACTGTTATTGATACCTAACTTGAAGATCAATCTGAAACCACGATCTCTGGCATAGTTGTAGCAAGTTATGAGTCACCACGAAGGCATCAAACACCTCAGTATTAATGCCAAAGCTAGGCAATTGATTCACCAAAGTATTTTCTACAACATCTTACTATCTTAGTAGTTTCTTTTACAATGTTTCTCAAAGCATTTCACTTCTAAGTTTTAACATCATTGACCCATCACCCGTGCACTCGTCAACATCAGATCTCAGAAACCCCAAGTTGTAGCACACAGGATGCCAGAATGCTACAAATTGATGCCCACTTAATTCAAAATCTATCTCGATACTCAAACCATCCAACTATGCTATGTAGCAAGAGAAACAAATATCGAACAACATAAAGCTTTTCTTTTTAAGAGGTAATGTCTTCATTAGTGTGATTCATATAACTGCTCACAATCTTCAAAATGATAGTATTTCCTTTTTGTCTCTTCAAGTATCTTACAAAAGTAAAAAGTTTCTTTGTAAACTATCTAAACACAAAGGACACGAGAAAACTATTAAGCCTTTGAAAAAGCAAAGGAAACTTAGTTTCAGGCATGTACTTTAACATTTCTTCTCGGATATCATTCATGTCATATATGATCCTGAGAAAGTTGAAAATTAATCATAACAAAGAGAATAAATCAGTTAGATTAATTCAACTTAAAATGCAATATTTCAATGCATAAACGGCTTCAATTAGCTAAGCATTGTGACAAGCTCTAAATGAATAAATATTACTATATAAAGAAAGCATCGAAAATCAAAAAAATGAAACAATGTATTAACTTACCTCATGTCCGTTTATTTCTGTTCAGCATCATTTGTTAATTCGATTATAAAACCAGTTTAAATCCTTGCCACAAAAAATCGTCCCTATAATTGAAAACGGAGCAACAAACTAGGCATTACATGAAGCCAAATATAGACATCAAAACACAACATAACTAAGCAAGCAAACTACAATTTAATATGTGCCATTAGTCTATAGAAGTGTCAACTATAGTAACTCGAAATTATGTCAACACAAAGGACACGAGAAAACTATTAAACCTTTGAAAAAGCAAAGGAAACTTACAGGTTTCATGCATGTACTTTAAAATTTCTTCTCGGATATCATTCATGTCATATATGATCCTGAGAGAGTTGAAAAATAATCATAACAAAGAAAATAAACCAGTTAGATTAATTCAACTTAAAATGCAATATTTCAATGCATAAACTGCTTCAATTAGCTAAACATTATAACAAGATCTAAATGAATAAATATTACTATACAAAGAAAGCATCAAAAATGAAAAAGACGAAACAGTGTATTAACTTACCTCATTTCAGTTTATTCCTGTTCGGCATCATTTGTTAATTCGATTATAAAACCAGTTTAAATCCTTGCGACAAAAAATCGTCCCTATAATTGAAAACGGAACAACAATCTAGGCGTTACATGAAGGCAAATATAGACATCAAAACACAACATAACTAAGCAAGCAAACTACAATTTAATATGTGCCATCAGTCTGTAGAAGTGTCAACCATAGTAACTGGAAATTATGTCAATAAATCACAGACAATCAACTGAATTTGTTTGCAATTCCAATTTTCGGGTTTTCACCTCTTGTTTGTTTTAGTTTCGTTCTTCTTCTCATCTCGATCCTGCTGCTTCTTCTTCCCGCCTTTCCTCAATGGAATCAAGCTTTCCACATAAACATCTGCACCAAACGAATCCGGGCCACCACCAATCCTCTCAGTCTTGAATCTCTTCCTTGTCAAATCATACCACACAATCTTCTGATTGTTCAATTCCATCAAAATCTTCTCCTCCCCACCCCTTCCCTTCCAATAAACCAAAGGCTTCAAAAACCTAATCTTAAATGATTTCGTAATGGAAAACAGTTTAGTCCAGGACTCCTTCACGCCATACTCCTTCATCATCCAAAAATCAACCACCCCTCTACTATTATAATAACAAACAACACACAAACAACCCTCCAATGACCCCACATCCAACACAAAATCATCCTCCAAATCCCCATATTTGGGCATAGGCACCACCCTAAACTCCTCCGCCCCTAGATCGAATCCGACTATTGAATCACCTATCCCAAACTCACCTCTCCTTGGAAGCACCCAATGTAACGCCCCAGAAGCATACACACCAAACCCTCTTCTATGCAAAAGATGGTAATAGAATTGAAACAATAGCTTAAGATAATTAGGCAAGTTGACAACCTTCCTCCATGAATTGGCTTGCAAGCTATAAACTTTAACTTCATATTCTAAGAAAATCCCCAGATTGTCCTCCTCGTCTTTTTTAAACTGCACCATCCTGACTATCTTATAGTCCTCGTGAACGAGATCGTAGCCACATCCATAAAACACAAACCCCCGAAGAGATTGCTTTGTGGGGAAGTCGATGGTCTCTAGAGGGAGATTGAGGAGCTGTTTGGTGGCGGGGTTGAGTAAAGATATGTCCTTTTCGGAGTTACAAAGCGCGAGGAGGCCATTGCAGGAGCCAAAGACTTCAGTGACACCCCAGATGTTTTGTGGGTAGAAATCAAAAGGGGTGGCTTCGTTTAGGGAGTTGAGGTCTGCAGTGTAGAGATGGAGGCCTTTGAGGACGAGAACGAGGTGGGCTTTTGTAGAGAGGGAGCGGTTTAGGTGGAGGTTGATGAAATCTGGGCTGTCGATGAGAGAACAGAAGGACTTGGAGAGACAACGAAAGCGGAGGAGAGTTTTGACAGGGAGACGGTAGAGCATGTCGGTGATGACATCTAGAGGGATTCTAGACATGGTTCGGTTTTTTTTTTTGGGGATTTTTTTAGGGTTTGTTTTGATCGAGGAGGAAGAAGAAGAAGAAGAGGAATGGAGAAGAGAGAGAGGTGTTGAAAAAGGTTATAAGGAACAGAAGGAGGGCACTGGGCATGCATTGGTAGGCAAGTGGGGTGCGGTGGCCAAATGTACGCCCGTGGATTCCCTCTTTTAGGTACTTGCGTGTGAAAGGTGGCAGCGGGCGTTCTTTCCAATGTGATTTTACTACTTTAGTATGAAAACAAAAGAGTACTTTTTTTCCCTTGTTTTTCTTTTCCTCGTTAGATAAGATTTTATAAAAGGACAATCTTATATTCCCCTAACTTGGACATAATAATCAAAATCCATCACTGATTTGATAAATCATTAAAAATTCTATCGTTTAATTAATTAGATAAAATATCTCTTATATTTTAAAAAAATATCCAAAAACTCTTAATGGATTAAGAAAATATTTAAAAAAATCTTTTACTCTTTTTCATTATTGTACATATCAGAATCACAAAATAATTCAAATAAGAAGGAATAATCCCAAAAAATTTATTATAGTTTGTAAAAATATTCATTTTATCAATATAGTTTCATTTTTATCTAAAATCTCCCCTAATGTTAAAAAAAAATTAATAAAAAATAATTATTTTACCTCTTATGATTTCATCATCAATTTGTAAGTACTTTCATCCTTTCATATGCCTGTAGAGGGTATTTTAAATATTTTTATTAATTTCAGAGTGAATTTTGGATACAAATGAAATTACATATGATAAAATAGATATTTTTTACAAACTACAATATATTTTTTGAGATTATATTTAATAGGAGAAAACTAAGATTATCCTGTTTTAAAAAAACTAACACATAAAAAACTAACACATATCACTTGTTAGTGTTTTGTTTCTATTTGGTTGATATCCAATGAGTTGAAATATATATATTTAGATTTACTGAGTCAAACATTTTTTTTTTTTGGAAGCCAAATTCTAAACAGATTAAAAATCTTTCTGTTCAGATCAAATACTATTTACATGGTAAAAGAAAGATAAATCTAATGAAATCAAATACTAATTATGTGAAAGTTGAGATAAATCTGTTAAGATCAAATACTGTTTGCATAGAAGTTGATAGATGCAAGGGAAAAAAAATAAGTGGGACCAAATAGCCTCTAGAAAGATCAGAAGTGATTAATTCTGTAATTGTATATTTTTATAAAGAATTTAAACACGATTACGATATAATAATATGATATGATGATAATGCTTCAGTTGTCATTGATTGATAAGGAAATGCACTACGAACTCGAATTTTTGGCACATTTGCTTCGAAGTTGGGACAATTGAATTTTACAAAAATAGTTTTATTAGTATTATAATTTAAATAAAATAGTAGATTATGCCAACTTATGTGCAAGTAATATTTGACATAATCAACTATTTTAAATAAAAAATAGTGTTTAAATAAAGAGTGATGTTAGGTTTTTAAAAAATTTTATCTAAATCCATACCAAAATAATGTGACATGTAAATTGTCAAGATTTTATTAATTATTATATTATCTTATGATTTATAAGATCTTGATAATTCATATATCACATTATTTGAACATAAATTTGAGCAAAATTTTTTAGAAGCCTAACATTACTCTTAAATAAAATAGTAGATTATGCCAAATACTACTTGCACAGAAGTTTACACATCTAAGGGGAAAAAAATTAAGAATTGAATGCTCAACATCTTAGTGAATGTGGAGATACTCAACCAACCATACTAAGGGATGAAATAATGATTTCGTAGTATACATATACTTATAGCAATAGTTACATATGGGTAATTTTGAATAATGAGACTTTGGACTCTATCATGAATGTGGGGTGAGTTATGAGGTTATTTATTGATGTATTTTATACATAAAATAATAATAATAATAATAATAACAATAATGTTGTTTATTTTTTTTTTTCATTTAATACTTAATGACACTTAATTTATCTTATTTAATAGTTTTATTTAATTTTTAAATGATAAAATCATTTAAATAGTTATTAATTTATTATTTTTACTAAAAAGAAAGTATTGAGTTAGATTTTGGTTTCTAATAATTGTTCCCATATATTTATATATATAGTGTTTTTTATAATTAGTACATTCTAATTTTAAAAAATAAAGACTAATCAATCTAATTCATCTATTGCACTTGAATTAAATAGTAAAGAGAATTTATTTTAACAGAGATAATATAATGGATGAATTTGATTGATTCGTCTTAACTTTTTAAAATTACGAGATACAAATTATAAAAACACTATATATATATATATATATATATATTCTTAAAACAAAAACACAGTTTCAATCATTTTACACAAGAGGACTTATGTTTTATGAAAGTAAAAGTATATAAAAACCTTTTAATTAAATTATTATGATTTTTTTAACCATTTTAAAAAATGATATATTATAAAATAAAAATACAATGATGACTTTTATAATAAGGTATACTTGATTTTAAAAAGTAAAAACCAACCAATCAAATTCATCTATTGCATTTAAATTAAATATGAAAGAGAACTTATTTTAGGAGAGATAATACAATAGATAAATTAGATTGGTTGGTTCTTACTTTTTAAAATCAGGTATATCTGATTATAAAAGTCCTCAAAATATAATATGTCAAATTATATATTTTTAATTGTATTTGATATAATAAAATTTAAATATATAACATGTAACACCCTAAATCCAGTAACAAAGAAATAAGATGTCACGGTCAAATTAGATTTAAAAAAAAAAAAAAATCCGTATAAAAATTTATTTAGAAGTTTGAAAATATATAGTAAACAAGAAAGTATCCAAATATAATCTCAAAAAGAAAAATTTAAAAATTAATTACTAAAACAAGATATGTTCTTGCTAAATTTCTAATTCTTACAAAATCTGAAACTATATAAAATGAATTGCATTAACTATCACCACAGCTTCACGTCCGAGTGAACCTCAAGTTTAAACACTTAATGTATATAATTCATTTCTACTATACAAAAATGGTGGAGGCGAGAGATGAGTTGCCAACTTGATAAGTAAATTCATGTATAATATTAGTATTATCGTAATGATCTTTATAAGTTGGGTATAAAACTTTAATATATATAATCTTATTTAAAATCCAATATTCAAAATTGTATATATAATCAATTTTTATATTTGTAGTAGATGCCATATAGGATAAAACAATAAACAGAATAAAATATCATATAAAAACATATATTCCTATAATGTAAATAAAAAGTCAACTCATATTTTATAGTGTCACAAATACCTATGTGAGCAACTAGAATAATAGAGTGTCATAAATACCCGTGTAACGTCGTGACCAGAATAACAGAATGTCACAATTACTTATGTGAGAAGGCTATGTAACAAAATATGCGTGCACAAAAATCTAGTAGAACCAATATTAGGACAATAACTATATATAATGACCCAAAACAATTTTTTTTTTAATCTTATTTAAATGGTATATTTTCCAATCACAACGATATAATAATTAGTAATGGTCAATCAATTTTAAGAAAGAATAGGTTTAAAATTTATTATTATTATTTTTTTTGCAAAGTTTTTGAGTTACGCCTAAATCATAGTTTTTTTTTTTTAGAAATAAAATGATGATAAAAATTTTGAAAGTGAATAATTTGAAAACTACTGCAAAAATATTTTATTGCTATATAAACAACTTAAAAATAATTTTTACAATTACTTTTAAACACAAATATAAATTTCAGAATATCCAAAAATTTATATATCAACATACATACATCATAAACGAATTTACTCACATCAAACAAGCAAAAATTCATAAAATATGCTCAATAATCGCACACACCTATGCAATTACAAAATAAATATAATTACAATCTCTTCACCATAATAATTTTGTTTGGACAGATATAACTTTATTATAATAAATTAGAAATTTTATCTTTTTTGTTTCAAATCTTTGGCTCTGACATTTTTGACCTAAACATTTTTAATTAATTCTTTAGATCTCCAATCAACCTAAAATTTTACATAAATATTTCAAGCACATTAAAAAACCTCCAGTACAAATTTTAAATCAGACGGTGATTGCTAGCAAGGGTAAAATTTATTCGTTTTAGTCTTTTGAAATCTGTCAAGAAAAATTAACTCTGATCACAGTGCACTTTAGGAATTTTAATAAATTCTATAGTCACCTAAAAACCACAAAGTTTTATATGCTAGTAGAAGACTTATTAATTTATCTAAATATTAAATTTTGTAATTTCTTGAGCAGTACAACTAACCTAAATAATATTTCAAAATCGAGTGATTTTTCAAAACAAAACATTCCAGCAGCCCTTAATTTCGAAAATTAAATATGTTAACATTAACATAATTTAATCCCTCTCATAAATAATATACATCAATCTTCTAACATCATTCATGCTAAATTTGTTAAATCAAAACTCACTTAATCTGAAAAAACTACATACATCAAAATATTCATCCTTCTTAGAAAAAATAAAATCTATAACTTAAAAGGAATGTAATCTAAATCTTGTATGTAAATATATAAGGAAACAACTTACCCAAAGCCTTTTTGATGCTTTGAACCTCAAGAATAAATTGATTAATGTTGTTGATGAGTAGCAGAATGGGAGCAAAGTGTATATTTTTTCTACTCTAAAGTAGTAACCCTATTTATAATGTATAAAACCTATAGTAGGAGAGTTTCAAAAAAAAAAAAACTAATAATAGTAGAAGTTTCAATCCATATACAAATCCTACTTAAACTAAATACTTAAAACTTTATAACTAATAAATTAATATTTTTTTCCAAAAAACATCACTGCGTTACATAACAAATGCTAGTTGAAATAATATTGATACAAAAGTATTTATGTCACATATTTGTGACAAAAAAAAATTAGTACTTGTAACAAGTTGTCAGTTAAGAACTTGTTATTAAAGCTTTAATCACTTCTGTAATATTGTCGAAAATCAAATATTAAATGTGTAATGCTTTTTTACACATTTAAGTTATAATTATATAACAACGCAATATGAGTACAAAAACCTTTATAATTGAGGAACACTCTAAAAATTAAAGCGTATGATTCATCTTATAAAATTTTTTATGCCTATTTTAATCAAATCCTATAAATCTCAATTATTATCAAGACAAATTAGGAAAAGGAAATTGAAAAAAATAATAAAATATAACATTTCGTTTATTATATAAATGCAAAAGCATGAACCTAGACAACAAGTTTACTAATCGACAATCTTCATGAAAGTTGAAAATTAATTCCTGATCTGTGATTATGCTGTTTATTATAAAATGATCGAAAATCAAATTATATGAACTTCATACACAAATTACACAAATTATGGAGCTTGATTATATTTTAATTCTCATTTCCGATTACTAAACATGTTTCAAACATAGTCATAGCATATGAAATAGGCCAGAAAGTGATTCAAGCAATTTTTGGGCCTCCTTTCCCGACCCAAATATTCCAAACAAATATCTCTCTCCGCCCCGCCCCGCCCCCGCCCCCGCCCCCCTCTTCAAAGCACACACACAGGGACACAGAGAGACAGAAACATGGTGGTCTGTTAACTGGCTAGTGATCCTGGCCTCAAACAGGTGTTGTATAACCAGTCCAATGAACTTACTTTGCATAAAGATCGAAACTTTTTGATGTGGTTTTTTGGTATACTCTTTCTCTATCTCTTCTAGTTGGTCACTGCACTTGAAAGCCATGTGTGTTGTAGTATGTTTGTTGCTTTTGTTTCTGGGGATTTAGTGTTCTTGTTCTTTTGACAATTGGGTTTGTGTTTTCATTTTTTGTTGTTTACATGTATATATATTGTATGTTCATCAATCTTATCTCAAAAAGCTCGTGTTTTGTTCAATTTTCAGGTTCCTTGGTTTTACTATTCCGCATTGTGTTGCCACTGTTCTGCGTCGGAGTATCCAGGTACAAGTGTTGCCTTTTAAATTTCTAAACTGTTTGTTTGTATCCGGGTATTTCGTGTTTTGTTATTCTTTCGAGTATTTATGTGACTGAGTGATGATTTCAGTGTCTGTTTTTTGAGGTTTTTTGGTGTGATACTGTGTGGTGGGTTGTTATATTGTCAGGCACATGAAGATTTGTTCGGTGACTTATTGCTGCCTTTTTTATTTGATTGGTATCTTGTCTTTTTTCTGATGACTGCATTGTGATGACTGTTCTGTTTATGGTTATAAATAGAATGTGCATATCATGTTCTGTTTATGATTCGGTCCGTTCTGTTTGTGTTTTCATTATGCTGCTCAAATCAAAGTATATTCACTTTATTGTCACTTCCATTTTCATTAAGACCTTCTCAAAAAATAATAAAATAATAAATAATATCTGGTGAACGTTTTGTAACACGAAACTACTTCAAGAACTATTGCAAAACTCTACAATTTCTATGAGAGTGTATTTGTTCCCTTCGTTTCTTCTAATTCTAGTCATCCTATCACATTACAGAAGGCCTTTTGGTTCAAAAGGTTGAAAATGATGGTTGGGTTCTATTATCTTGGTTTGAATTGTGAGCCTGCTTTCTGCTATGCTGTGCAGAATTCTGTAACCCTCACAAAGGTTGTTAATTTCAGTGTTATGTTTTGGCAATGATGGAGTATCCATTTAGTTTCTGCTTTAGTACTGGATTGCGCATTTAATTGTATGGTTCTTCGAGCATATTTATCATGATCGTGCAGTAAATTTATACAAAGAAAGCTGTACACTAATCAAATTCTGTTCTTCCTTTATCTATTTATGATTTTTATCAGACCGGAGTCTAATTTTTTTGGCTATCTAACAGGACAAATCAAAGCAAATAAACAAGGACGAAAATGGCAGATATAGAAAATTAGATGAAGGTTATAGAGATATCACCTTGTTCATTGGAAAAACTGGAAAAGAGTGGTTGAACTAAGTTCTTCAGCAAGCTCCGCAGAGAAAATGAAAGAGGGAAACTCCACTTAGACCCATATTCTGCCTCAAAAGAAACATCGACATGGAGCATGTTGAAAAATCGGAGGACTGCTTAATTCTTGATTTTGACCCTTTTGAGTCTATTGATAAAAGGAACTTCTCTGCGTCTGAGAATCTTCCTACTGATGATGATGACATTGCTATCACAGCTGGAAAAGGCCAGGTTTGTTTTCCTTCTTATTTCTCTTTACCTTTTCACTATTATATCACTCGCATCCACTATTTGGTTTCTGTTGGAAGTTATGGAAAAGAAAATTTAAATTCTTCTGAGAAATGATTAAGACTTTTAAACAGAATTAGTGATAGTCCAGTTTTAGACTTGGAAACAGTGAAACTTACTCACAACTTTGTTCTGGGAAGATTTGTAGGTAAACAAGTGGCATTCTATTTATTGATCATGGGTAGGTGGCTTGTAGGGATTACCCACATCCCAGGCACCTTTGTGTGAGATTCCCATTTGCCACGGTACCTCATGAGAGGCATTGTGAACTGGTAATGAAGTTAAACACTTTGACTACGTTTGACACGTAAGATTGAGATTGAAAATGAGAATAAGATTGAGATTGGTTTGGATTACAAAATTATCGTTCCTTATTTGATAGGATTTGAAATTGAATTAAAATTATATTAATATTAAAATAAAAAATATCATCTCTCTCTCATCGGTCAGAATCAAAATCTCTATGTCCCTCGAAAAAAAGAGTCAAAATCTCTCTCTCTCTCTTTCTCTCTCTCTCTCTCTTTTCCTGTATTTTTTCCTTTCGTCGCTACCGTCACTAGAGAAAGTGGTGGCCACCATCCTCACCGCCCTACCCAACTCCAATATCTCCATCTTCATCGTCCTCTCTAACGAGCTCCTCTCTCACTTATTTCTCTCGCCACCGTCCTCTCTCACTCCAACATCAACTACGTGAAGCTCCGTTTTCATCGCCACTGTCATTAGAGAAAATGAAGACCTAGGTTTGTTGCTCTCACTTATTTCTCTCCCTATCTCTCTTTTTTGCCAGTGATGATGGATGTTGATGGGTTTATTGCTTGTCTCATACAACTGTTATGGTTGATTTTTTTTTTTTTTTTTTTCGTTTGCAATTGATAGGTTTGTTGTTATGGTTGATTATGGATTGCATATGATGTTAGTTGTTTAGGGTGGTTTGTTGTAGTGGTGGGAGAAAACTACGTTGACCGGTAGTGATGCAGCATGATAACGAGAGAGGGAGACTCATTCCTACCAAGGTTGTCAAGGCAAAAATTGAAATCTCACCATTTTGGTCAGGATTTCATTTCCTATGTTGATAAGAATAGGTGGTGGGCTAAGGAATAGGCGATTTCCCTTCCCTTCCCATGCTCAAAAGCAGGATTGGAAAAAATATCTTTCTAATTCCATCTCAAATCCCATGAATCAAACATACTCTTAATGATTATTATTTACATATTTTATCCATGTTCTTCTACTTTAGGCATATGTAAAAATCTTATAATTTTTTGAGATACTGTTACTGCTATGTCTGCGATTTACCTGCACCGTGCAAGTTATGGACTAATTATTATTTATATTTATTTGGTAACTAACGACATTAGAGTAAATATATTTAACATAATAATTGTAACGAGATGTTAATTTTTTTTTAAATACGAATTGTTTAATTATTTTATAATATGTATAAACTTTTTGAAATAATTTTATAAATATTATAAATTATTTTTATTAATTCCTTCATTTATATATTATAAATTTTTATTGATTAAATATATTTAAAAAACCATACTTTTAATTATTATATTAAATATTTTTTTAACTTTATAATTTTCAACAATATTATTATAAATATTATAAATTATTTTCCATTAATTTTTTAAACAATTAAAAATTTAATTTTAATAATTTATTGGATGATAACCTATTATAGCAAATTATCACATTTTAATAATTAATGTTTGACTATCACATGATAGCCAAACAAAAAGATAACTCTTAATTTGAGAGTTAGGCAATCTTAAGATAGCCAGTCCCTTTTAAAAAAATTGCTTGGCTATTGTTTTTATAACTCATTATCAGAGAAACCAACTTATTACTTATCAAATCTACATAAGACCCCTCTAATTTAATAAATTAACAATAACGCCCTAATCTTTAGTATTTACTCTCTTTTTTTTTTTTTTAAAAAAAAAAATAAAGTTCAATATAAAATAATATTACAACCAATAATCAATTTATTTTTAAAAAAGTAACATTTTGTTGGTCACAACGGGTGATCAACAACAATGGCGACAACCAAAGAAGAGAATCGACCTCCTTTGACAATGGCTTCATCATTGGAGGTCATCGGTTTTGGAATATTCTTCTTCTCTCCAAAAGCAAAGTAATTTTAAAATTTAGTTATCTTCTAAACATATTGTTTTATAAGTTAAATTATAAGCATTTATTTTTAAACATATTGTTTTATCAGCTAAATTATAAGTAATTATCTTATAAGTTATAGCAATCCCAACATAACATTGATCTAATATCAATATATTTTTCTAAATTCAATAATTCTTTATATCAATTTTTTTTATTAATAGAATTACAAAATAATCTAATAGTAACACAAAAAACTTGTCAAAAATGAACTTTTGGCAAATTTGCTTAGTAATTATTCAAACCTAATTTTATAAGAAGTCAATAAGTTATTTACAGTAGCTAGGCTGTTAGCATCGTTGATAAACGCCACAATCCCACATGCCTTATGACATAAATTTTACATCTAATAACAACATTCCCTCACTCTCTTGTGGGCTGCTCCACTGTCTCCGTGTGAGTCGAACCCTCTCTTATGAAAGTAGTTTCTCAGACCGTGTTATTAATATCTTATTCTGGTTGGTTTTGGTAATCCCTTGGACTAGTTTCAGTTAAAAAAAAAGAAGTAGGTTATTTACCGGTCTCCTAGTCGAAATTATGGGCCCATCAAACAAAAATGGGTTAGAGTGATGCCTTAATTCGCTCGGCCCAACAGAAAAAATAAAAATAATAAGGGTTATTATGAAAAACCCCCCTGGAATGAACTTAATCGAAATTTACCCCCCATTTTTAAATTATTAGGTAAATTACCCCCTGCCGTTAACTTTCCGTACAGAATGTTAACATTTTCCATCCGAAATAGTAAAATGACCAAAATACCCTTACCATATCCTATAAAATTCCTCTTATACCCTTCAAACTTATGAAAGGACTAAAATGTCCTTTAAATTCTTAATTAATTAAAATATTAAATAAAAAAATAAAAGATTTAAAAAAAAAAAAATTTCTTCACACCTCTCTTCTTCTCTGCTTCTGCACTTCTTCTTCTGCTTCTGCTCTTCTTCTTCTTTTTCTTCTTCTTCTTTTTCTTCTTCTTCTTTTTCTTTTTCTTCTACTTCTCTGGGTTCGAATCGAACCCAGATCTGGGTTCCAATGGAACCCAGAACTGGGTTCGATTCAAACCCAGTTTCTGGGTTCCATTGGAACCCAGTTCTGGGTTCGAAGAAACCCAGAAACTGGGTTCCAACGAACCCAGAAACTGGGTTCCAACGAACCCAGTTTCTGGGTTCGAATTGAACCCAGTTCTGGGTTCCATTGGAACCCAGATCTGGGTTCCATTGGAACCCAGATCTGGGCTCCTTCAAACCCAGAAATTGGGTTCCTATTGGAACCCAGAACTGGGTTCCAACGAACCCAGTTTCTGGGTTCGAATCGAACCCAGAAACTGGGTTCGTTGGAACCCAGAAACTGGGTTCGTATTGGAACCCAGATCTGGGTTCCTTCGAACCCAGAAACTGGTTTCGAATCGAACCCAGTTTCTGGGTTCGAAGGAACCCAGAAACTGGGTTCCAACGAACCCAGAACTGGGTTCGAAGGAACCCAGAAACTGGGTTCCAACGAACCCAGAACTGGGTTCGAATCGAACCCAGAAACTGGGTTCGAATCGAACCCAGAAGTAGAAGAAAAAGAAAAAGAAGAAGAAGAAAAAGAAGAAGAAGAGCAGAAGCAGAAGAAGAAGGGCAGAAGCAGAGAAGAAGAGAGGTGTGAAGAAATTTTTTTTTTTTAAATCTTTTATTTTTTATTTAATATTTTAATTAATTAAGAATTTAAAGGACATTTTAGTCCTTTCATAAGTTTGAAGGGTATAAGAGGAATTTTATAGGATATGGTAAGGGTATTTTGGTCATTTTACTATTTCGGATGGAAAATGTTAACATTTTGTACGGAAAGTTAACGGCAGGGGTAATTTACCTAATAATTTAAAAATGGGGGGTAAATTTCGATTAAGTTTCATTCCAGGGGGGTTTTTCATAATAACCCAAATAATAATCAGGTTGTATTTTCCCTTTTCCTTGTTTGACAATGGATGGCGCGTGGTGATAAAAGGAGAAGCAGAGAAAGGGGCTAGGTTTTTAGATTCGGAGTTGACTTGAAAGAGGTTACAACAAGGTAAACTAAGGTATAGAATGAATAGGTTTGTATTTGTGTTGATTTGATGTTAATCTGATAATCTAGTTCTTTCATAGATGGCGAACGAAGGCGATACTGGAGAAATTGCTGTGGAAGAAAACTCGACTCCAGAGGCTCAGAATGGTGAGCAGGAAGAGTCGTCTGTTGCGTCTGCCCCGCAACAAGACGAAGACGAGGCCAAAGGTGATTTAATGAATGATTATATGAATAGATGGATGGTTTGTTTGTTTGCTTGTTCTTGCGAATTTGCTAATACCTGCATTTCACAGAAGTTTCATCAAAGAAGAAAAAGAAGAAAAATAAAAGCAAGTGAGCACCTTTAGTACTCTTATCTGATTATTCAACATGACATTTTTTTAAATTTTTAAATCAAACTAGGATATCATTTCTTCTTTATTTTTAAGGAAAAAGAAGGAAGCGCCTCAGCAGACTGATCCACCAACCATTCCTGTAATTGAGCTTTTCCCATCTGGGGAGTTTCCCGAGGGTGAAATTCAACACTATAAAGACGAGTGAGCACACCCCGCTTTCCTTGAAACATGTTTATGCTTCCCTTGCCACTTATCTTTAGATAGGATTTTATAACAAAATGTTAGCTCTTTCTAGAATGCTTCCTTTCTCCATTTCTGTGCTGCTATGCTATTCGCATTCATAATTTGACTGCTTCGTCTACTTTCTATTATTTTTCCCGCGCAACTTTATATTTTAGTTTGGTGTTGATGTATCAGTAATTTGTGGAGGACTACATCTGAAGAGAAGAGGGAGCTGGAACGCCTTGAGAAGCCAATTTACAATTCAGTTCGCCAGGCAGCAGAAGTTCATCGTCAGGTTGCTATTCTATAAGTTCCTTTATTTACGTTATCGCTTGAATGAAGCCAATATACAATTCAGTTTGCCGTTGTTGCTTGAAATCAAATAGGAACCATATACGTATCTGCTGTCTTGGGTAGCCAAATTTTACTTCCATACTGTTATTGTTAGTGTTAGACATTCTTTTCAACTTTGTTTACTTATTGTTAGGTTCGAAAATATATCAAAAGCATCTTGAAGCCTGGAATGTTAATGACTGACCTGTGTGAAACGTTGGAGAACACAGTCCGCAAACTAATATCAGAAAATGGGCTGCAAGCAGGCATTGCATTTCCTACTGGATGCTCTCTGAACTGGTGAGTTGCACATTTGTCATTTAAGGTTGCATTGATTCTGTAGTTACATGGGTGTCTTTACTTTGAACTTCTTTTTTCATTCTAAGGGTCGCTGCACATTGGACCCCGAATTCTGGAGACAAGACTGTGCTTCAGTATGATGATGTGATGAAGTTGGATTTTGGAACTCATATTGATGGTAATACCATGTTTACATTATCTACCTTTTTGATCCTTTCATGTGTTCTTTGCTGTGTGTGACTGTACTGTTAACTGGAAATCTTATTAGACATGAGTGGTTGGATTTGCAGGATGTATAGTAGACTCTGCATTTACAGTGGCATTCAATCCTATGTTTGATCCATTGCTTGCTGCCTCACGTGAAGCAACCAATACGGGTATAAAGGTATCAGAATTATTTATTGCTATTTGCTAACATGCTTGTAATGTTGGCATGTTTTAATCATCTGTGTGCGCTAATCTATTTTTCCATCACCACTAGTTTTCACTAAATGTTATTTTGAGTTAAAGTTATCGGAGTCTATTCATTTATCTATTTTGTTTTTGAACTTCTAATTTTGTTATGCTGTTCTGGCAGTTATCTGTTATTTAATCTTAGGAAATTTGAGCTATTATTTCATGATACATATTCTTGTCCTTCTTAGAACCCTAGTTAACTCCAAGAATATTGGTCCACCAATTGAATGAAACTGCCACTGAATTCTGTAAGCTAGTTCCTGCTTACAAATTACTCCTTGCTTTACTTTTCAAATGTAAATTTTGTAAACTGATTTATTCTGAGTATTTTATAATTGTTAATTGCACCTTTGCTAATACTCTTGAGTACCAAAAGGGTTTATTGATCATGTTCGGTAGGAGTTTAGAGTTGGAATGGAATGGGAATGAACGTTTCTCAGAAGTTGTTGAGAAAAACTTGAAGGGAATGACTTTTTTCTCTGGGCCCACCCAAAAGTATGGATATAGGGTGAGAGGTGGATGGAAACATTAATTCAGAGGAAGAATATCTTCTGTTATACATCTTATTTGACTGGGCCACTTCTTTCCTTCACTTTCTATCTCCCAATCACAACTGTTAATTTCCAGTTTGTGCCACCCGAAAGTTTTTGGTTGTTGTATTGGTGGACCTCTGGTTCACGGTTGTAACTTCTTTATTTATTATTAAAAAAATCTGTCTCTTATAAAAAAAAAAAAAATGCCAGGTCGTGCTGTTTTCTTTTGTAGTTTTACCTTTTCCTATCCTTTTCTTTACTCTAAGTTTGCTTTAGGTTGTTATCACAAGGTTCATAACATCACACGAACTATTGTCTCTCTTTAATTTCATCGAAACTTGCTATCATTTGCAGATGTTTGAATTCTATTTGATTTGAACATTCATTTTTACCCCAAATGAACAGTGTTATTTATAGTTGTTTAATTATTAGGAGGCTGGGATTGATGTTCGACTATGTGATGTTGGTGCTGCTATCCAAGAAGTCATGGAATCATATGAGGTTGAAATTAATGGAAAGGTGTTCCCAGGTATGTTGTATATAGGAAGCTGTGCTGTAAAAGACATTATTGGATTGGTCTTTACATGTAATTCTTAATTTAGAGTAATTAAAGGCATGATATATATGGGGAAGTAGTTGGTATGCATGTTTCTGCTGATGTTTCATGTTTCCTTGTGTCATTTGCACACTATACGGTTTAACTTTGGTTCCAGCATTGTGTGGGTTTGTCATCCTATGCAAATAGATCAGTTATTTAATCATTATCTATAAGACTATAACAAAATAGAATACAATATCTGTGAGTGTCTTGTCTTAGATTACTGCGTCTTCCAAATGCTTATAGGAATAGTGAACTAAATCCAAATGTTATCTTTTGATTTCATATGCATATGACAATCAATGTAATTGTATTATGTATTTGATTCGGATTTTCTTCTGCAATATTTTTAATCTGTGAATGCTTCTGATGATAAATGTGGTCCAGTGTTTTTTTTTTTTTTTTTTGAAATTGTCCAGTGTTTTTAAATTCACAGCCAAAGCAAAATTAATTTGAGGATTTGAAAGCAGATTAAGATATTTGAAGCATTTGGAAACCGATGCAGTATGTAGTTAACTGAAAACTAATATGTGACTGTTACATTGAGTGTATTGGAGGTCAGTTCACTAAAGAAAATATTTTGGGATGATGCTATAACTTGAAAGAGAATTTGCTAGACAATGGTTTAAGTTGAAGAGAAGGTGCCTGAATGTGGCAAAATTAAAATTTGTTTACTTATTACCAAATTGAAAACATGCAATAATCTTCTATGTAGGTTTGTACATGTCTGATAATGCATCTGACACCCATCTCTTTTTAAAACAACATTATTTTGCCTCAAATCTAGTATCATACTAAAATGAATCTATTGTTGTTTTATGACAATGCCTTAATTTCTTTCTTTTATTTTTTTATTTTTTTATTTTCCGTTATTATTATTATTATTAGCTATTACATTGAAGTTATCAAAACATTATCACTTATTGGTACCTGAATATCAAAATTCCTAATGAATAAGATAATAAACTGATATGTCATATAAACTGTACTTCATTTTCAAAAGATCATTGCTATTTTTTCATGCTTGGACAATTAACTGTGTTCATTGGAAACAATAACACACTTTAGTTTTGCTGGCAGTTCAGTTGATGAAACTTTGCTAGTATGTTTGGGATCGAGGCTGAGCTTCAATCTGAGCAATTGGTGTGCCAGCTCGGCAATAACTGAACTATTAGATTAATTCGTAGACAACTTTGGTGAATAATTTCTTCTCATCTCATAAATTTAGCTTTGGTGGTGCTAATTACTAACCTAATTTTATTAGTCATCTTGCTACTAATCTTTAAGTGCTTGAAGAAAGGATATAACCTGTCTAAAATCAAGCAGTTTCTACTTTTAATTCCATTGTCCACTTTCATGCTTCTTGTATTTTCTTCAACCTTTGGAAAATTTTTAACTTGGCAATTCATATTTTAACCTTATTTGGCTGGTTCATTCACGCATCATAGTTTTTACACTTGTGCATATCGACATAGCTGATTCTATTATCACATGTGACATGTCTGTTTGAAACATTATATGGACTTACAAATGTTTATGCAGTTAAAAGCATCCGAAACTTGAATGGACATAGCATTGGACGCTACCAGATCCATGCTGGAAAGTCCGTTCCCATTGTGAAAGGAGGGGAGCAAACAAAGATGGAAGAGGGAGAATTTTTTGCCATTGAAACTTTTGCATCAACCGGTGATTGCTTTCATCTGCATGGAATGATCTTGCAAAACAGCTGGCAGGAGCGCATTTTCACCTCTAATGTAATTGGTTGTCTACTGTGATGTGCAGGGAAAGGATATGTCAGAGAAGATTTAGAGTGCAGCCACTACATGAAAAATTTTGATGTTGGCCACATTCCATTAAGGCTGCCTAGAGCAAAGCAATTACTGGCAACAATTAACAAGAATTTCAATACATTGGCCTTCTGCAGACGGTATTTAGATCGTCTCGGGGAGACTAAATATCTGATGGCACTGAAGAATTTGTGTGATTCTGGTATTGTTCAGGTATTTTTTTCCTTTTTTAGCAGTAACAATTTTATTGATGCTTTATAGTTGACAACCTAATCAAGGGAGAGAAAGGAATTAAGAGTTCATGCTTTACAATTGCAAATTTTTGAGGTTGACTTGCAAGCATCGAAAACACCTGAAATCAGTAGCAAGGTGAATTGAAGTTTTGCTGTTATTGCAGATGTGAAGATATTTATTGACATTGTTGGCCTTATCTTGATCAGTACCAGTCTTTTATTTATTTTGATGTCATATAACCTTGTTAGAGCTTTAAGGGTAAACTGAATACTGGTTATTAGAAGATTAGCATGAGCGGGTTAGGCGTCTCGTGTTTTGTATAAACTTTAATACCCAAGGTTGGTTGTTGTTAGGATTTAAATAACATAGGGATTCTCAAAAGATTTTTGACTGCTAAATATCTCATATTTTTTAACCGTTTGAAACTTGCATAATATGATTGTATTTTTTGTTGGCAGCCGTGTCCTCCTCTGTGTGATGTGAAAGGCAGCTATGTGTCTCAGTTCGAGCATACCATTTTATTACGACCAACATGCAAAGAGGTGATATCCAGGGGCGACGACTACTAACATGGATGATTCTTCGTACTTTTTATCAGTATCTATATCTGTTATACTGGCTGTACTGTTACGTTACTATTTAGACTAGTGTGAAAAAATTGAGTTGGAACGCCCGAATTAAGGATTGTGATGTTAAGATTGTTTTCATGTTTTATCTGTTTTAATGGACTCAACTTGAGGCAGGAACGAGATATATGGTAAGAGCAGCAGTCTATTTGGGATTGTGCTCTTATTTTGGTCTCTGCCGATATAAATTATATGTTAGTTTTGGCGTAAAAAACTTATTTTTTTCATTTTTAAGTAAAGGAACAACCTTTTCCACTTGAATAAGTCACATGATCATTAATGTCAACATAAAAAAATGAAAAAGAAGAAGAAGAGAGGGTAGAGAGGTGGATGTGTGGTGAGAGAAGGAAAGAAGACGAGAGAAAAAGAGATAGATGGAGAGAAGATAAAAAAGATGAGAAATAAGAAATCTCGATCCCGTGTAAAGTCATGATTTTGGTTTGGATTGGAGAATCTCAAAAGAATGAGAAATGAAAGAGTTTGAGATTAAAAGAATTTTAAACTCATTGCATTTCAATTAATCTCTAAACATGACATTCAAGTAGTTTGAGATTTTTGAATCCTAATCTCGCCCCAAATCGCATGTACCAAATATGCCTTGAGTGTGATTTTTCAGTCTCAATCGGTGTGTAGTAGTGTATCTACATTAAATTTACAATGATCATAACTTGTATCTTAATTCTTAACATGTTATTTGAAAAACATCTATCGTTAAAGGTTGGGACAAAAAAAGATTAGGACTTCAAAATTTATTTTGGCCTCCTTAAGGTATTGGTAATTTGATTTTCTTATTTTATTATATTTTTTGAATTAGGGGACCTTATCGAATTAGAGAAAACCATGAAAAATTATAGCAAATCGCTCAATCTTAAAGGGTAATATGAGGAAATCAAAATTAATCATTTAGAGAAAGATTTTAAATGATGATACGAGGAATGCGAAATTAATCGTTTAGAGAAAAAAATTTCTTTTAGGAATTCGAAATTAATCATTAAGAGAAGGATTCTTTTTTTTTTGGGGAGGGGTGGGAGGGGAAGGGGCGGGGGGCACCACGGGGTATTTTCAATTTCGTCCTTCTGTTTTAAGAAACCTTTATTTTTTCAAATGTGAATTAATCGATGATCCCATCATCCCTAAAATATCAAGAAGTTTATCAATTCGGTCCTTATCATTAGTTAAACATTGATCAAATTTAATAGAATTAAGGTTATTTTCGTCATTTTATTATAATAATATTAATTTTAATTAAATAAAATTAAAAAATAAACATAGTAAAAGAAAAAATAACATCATCCATCTTTGAGTTAGATGGTGGAAATTAAATTTGTTAGAGCAAATTATGTAAAAACCTCTTGTTATTTGTCAAGGAACAAACAGAAACATTGTTTGCTATTTATTACAACTTTCTCTCTTGTATTAACAGTTTGACCATGGTTAATCTTCTGAGTTGCCTTAAAAAAAGGAGTTGGAGAGAGAGAGAGACAACGGCGGGACTATACTAGGCAATTAGTATAAGACCCTGAATTTTGTCATTTTCATGATAAATAATATGTTACGGATAAATAGTAACAATTTCTGGTAAATAGTGGTTTCGAGTGAATAGTAAATTTCGAGTTAGATCCTGAAAAATCGAAAGTGTTTAGAATGATTAGTAGAATATAATGAAATTGAAACGGAGCAAAAATGAGTCAATTTGAATAGTTTTTGAGTGCTCTGAAGATTATTTATCAAAAATGCCCCTACGGATGAAAAAGTGGATACAATTAATTTACACTCCGTTTGAAAATTTTGTCATGCTGTGAATTGAATATTAAAACACCCAATTAGAATATTGCATGGTCAATTTGATAATTGGATGACCATGGAATTTTTTTGGATTTTATTTGAAAGTGAATAGGATTAAATATAAAAGTTAGTGATATTAATAGAGATTATATTAGATAAAAACCGTTCAAGAAGCACAATCATTGTGATTATGGATGCACCAATGATAGATTAATATCTCATGGTCCTTATATTGACTAAATATGTGGTGAAAATAAATTAGAAATTGGTTAAAATAGGTGTAATGGATAATTATATAGTTAATGGACCAATGAAATTGTGATTAGTGTGACTAAAGAATATGTTTGGTATTTTAGGTGAAGATTAAGGGCAAAATTGACAGACCCCTAGGCGATCTATCGACACCATACGGTGATCCTCCAGCTAGCTATTACGCTGAGCTAAAGGATTCCCACAGAGTTAAGCTGTGTTCTTTCTAAAACCTTTCCAAAAATAGCGAAAACGTGAGCAAATTTTTTATTTTTATTTCAAACCTTTACAAAACATCTATAAAAATTTGGGTAGTATCCCGTTTATTTTTCAGACTTTACCACCCTGCAAATTATAAAATTCAACACTTCTAAAATATCACAAAATAATTTTCCTAAACTACAGAGTCTCAAGCTCTCATTTTTATCAATCCACAAGCAACCACAAACATGAATACAGTTTAGAAAAATATATTAAATTGAATTCACAAGTCATGCATGATTAATTTCAATATATTCCAACAAAACAACCAAACTAAATTTTAAAACCCATTTCTAATAGCTTTAAAGTTCATATGCAGATTTTTATTTACATATTCCAAAAATTTATATAAATGGTCCCACATTTCAAAAATAACAGCACAGTCTGCTCGACTCATCTAGTCACGATTCGGAGTTTCTACTATTGAAGTGCACGTACATGTACTTGTGCTTGAGGAAGTTTTTATTTAAAAAAATAAAATAAAATATAGTGAGCTTGATAGCCTATTGAATGTCATATAATTTCCATTTAAATCTAACTTATCAAATAGCCTACCAAAAATCTTTTAAAACATTTATGCATAATAAAAAACCATGATTGAACAATTGACATAGCTGAAATTCATCATCCATTTAAAAACAATAGATATCAATCGGAATTTAATAAAATTCATGCGAAATAAATTATATTTAAATCCATAGGTTGCATGATTTCTATTTCTATCAAAACATTTTAATAATGGTGGCAACAATAACTTTAAAAGAATTTATAAATACAAATAGGTCAACCATTAGTAGCTTGCATAACATGGTACCCTAAAAGTAGAGAGAAATTCTGCATCGCTCAGGCCATCACGGAATTCCACATCGTTCAGGCCATCTATCCAGTTTTTACGTAGCAGTATTCCATGTCGCTACGGAGCGGAATTCTACATCGCTTGAGTGGAAAGCTAGCTAATAATATACCTCTTACGTGCATTAAGCAACTCACAGGACTAAATAGACACAGTCCCACCTGCTGTTAATGACAGACTCTCCCAACACAACCAATGCACGCTTAAGGTACTCAGCCCAAACTGGAGATATGTAACATACAATCAGGTGTACTATAGGTTTTCAATTTTATTTAAATTTTAAATTTCCTTTCTCATTAAATCATATTTCATATAAATCATTTCCATAATCCATGCAACAATTTGAATTTAGAATTCATTTGATATCCTTAATAACATGATAAATTTGGTATGTATTTAAAATCAATCATAATAAAAACATTTTTTTTTTTTTTATAAAGACACTCACTTGGTCTTAAAGCTTCGTATATGAAAACTCAGGGGTCGTGCCGTGATCTGCTCACTTCCTCCCCACTTACACATCATATATATACATAAATTTACGTTCACATCAACTTCTGAAAACTCGAAAAAACTAAAACTACATAATTCCCCTAAGTGACCCGTTTTACTCGTAAACCTCCGTATTTCGTTCATTTATTTAATCTTTGACTTTTAATCATCTCAACAAGCCTAATTAAACTCATTAGGGTCATCTGAACACTCAACGAACGTTATAAGGGTCAATTTACGAAATCGCCCTTCAAACTATTTTAGCATGCGATTTGATTTCTCTCTAAATCTTTGATATTTTCTTAGTTTTCTAAGCTCCCAATATATATAATTCCACTTATTTTTCAACTTATATTTACCCAAAACTAACCAACAAATAAATCAAAATAAAATCCATTTCCAACCAATTTAATCACCAACAAAATCATCAATTTAAAACTTAAACAACTCACTCTTATTTCCTTTTCGTGTTGACTTCGCTTTGGGACTGATTTTGGAGTGGTTTGGACTGATTATGGTGACTGATCTAGGCTGGGTTTAGGCTATTTTTCTTCCTCTTTCTTCTCCTCCGCACGGGCTTCTCTCCTTCGGTCGAACCTCAATTTTTCTTCTCCAATCGGTCACCTCCTTTTCCGGTTCGGTTTCAGCTGCACTTGGGTCGGGCTTGGGTGTTGGTTTCGAGCTGGAAGAGGCGTGGATCAGGCTTGTTTTACGTGCGGCGAGGTACGGTCTGCAGGTGGTCGGGACAATGGCAGCTCGACGGCTTCGGTTTGGCTTCGATCGGGTCTGGTTAGTCCTCAGCTGATCGTCGTTTCTGCCGTCGAGTTCAGCGAGGTTGGCTCGGTTTATGGCGTCTTCGTTGCTGCTGAGCGACGGCAAGGTCTTCGGCGGTGGTGGCTGGTCCGGCGGCAGCTTCTTTATTCTTCTTCTTCTTCCTCTTATTTTCTTCTTCTTTTTTCTTCCTCACGCGACAGCTCTCTCTCTAATTTTGACTCACTGTTTTCTTTTATTTTTGTGAATCAAATAATCTTTTTGGCTTCTAATTTTCCTCCACAATCAATTTTAAAAATGACAATCACGTCCTAAGAAAATTCCATTTTCATCCTTAGCTTTAGTTTAAATTCTACTTGACCTCAAATATTAAAACTTATTTTCAATTTAGTCCTTTATCACATTAAATAATTATTCGATTTCGTTTCCCTTTTACCATTCCATTTATTCTCCAATTGGATTTTAATAAATCTCTAAAGTTTCTTTACAACCTTAGGCACTTTCATTGACCTTTTAGGGTCTCAATTCATTGTCTAAATACTATCACTGGGAAGACCATAAATAATGAATCAGGGGTTTACAAAAATGTTCATTAAGAGATCCTAGTATATAAAGTTGAAGCTCAAATGAAATCAAAACAGAATGCAATTTGATCAATAAGGTAAAACCGAAAAAGAGAAAAAAAGAGAGAAGAAAAGAAAAAAGAAGGGAGAGACCGTAGAAGAAGAATAAGAAGGAAGAATAGAAGTTGATGTTCAAAGGGTTTTCATCACTCTCTCACCCACAAATTCATCAAGATTGAAAATGAACAAGTGAAGAAAAATAGGTGAGTGATTTGATTTATTTTGATGTTAGTTTAGTGGTACTTTTAATGATTTTTTATGGTTTGATGATATATGATATATTGAGTTATTAATGGAATTTTTGATATGGATAAAGGTTAATCATTTTCAAATCAAGCTTGAAGGTGGAAGGAAGTTAAAAGAAGAGTTGATTGAAGTTTATTCATAAGGTAAGGATGTTAGGGTTTTGATAATTTGTGGAAATAAGTTTGATTTAATTGATTTTGTTTATGTTAAATGTTATTTGAAATTTAGTTATCTTCTAAACATATTGTTTTATAAGTTAAATTATAAGCAATTACTTTTAAATATATTGTTTTATCAGCTAAATTATAAATAATTATCTTATAAGTGATAGCAATCCCAACATAACATTGATCTAATATCAATATATTTTTCTAAATTCAATAATTCTTTATATCATTTTTTTTAATTAATACAATTACAAAATAATCTAAGACCCTGTTTGTTACGCGGGATAGGATTAAATTATTTATATGAGATTGGATTGGATAGGATGAGATTGGATTAATTTAATTGTTATCTCATGTTTGATGACACTAGGATAAGATAGGATTTAAATGAAATTTGTTAAGGACTGAAATGAAAATTTTTAGATATTTGAAAATATAGTTTTATTTCCTTCGCCGTCTTAGCCGCACACCACCATGTTCCTCCCTCTCCCATCACCCCTCCCACACTAAACCCATCCAAAACCCACGCTGCTTCCAGCGACGCGACGAATGATGCAGACGGCGGCAGCATCGATGCTCTAGAATGGCGATGAAAAAGACGCAAATCTCGGCTGAGCGATGTGACGATCGAAGCAGACGATGAAGGCGTCGATGCCTTGGAACAACGACGAAAAAGACGCAAATCTTAGCTGAGCAATGTGGCGAACGATGCAGACGACGGAGGCGTCGATGCCCTGGAACGGTAACGAAAAATAGGCAAAACTCAGCTAGTAATCGATCGGATCTCGATCTCGTCGGCGACGAAAGAGAGGGAAAAGAAAAAAAAGAATAGAGAAGAAAAAGACGATCTAAGAAGAAAGCGACGACCGGAGAAGAACGACGATTTGATCGGAGAAGAAGGGGAACAACCTGTAAAAGCAAGCGGCAGCGGTGATGACAACGACGACGGCGACAGCGGAGCTGGAGGAGAGAAGGCAGACGACGGTGGGATAAAATTAACTCACCTATTTACGTGAGTTTGATTTAACCCACTGAAGTGCGATAAAAACACTGTTGGGAAAAGTTAGGATAATTTAGTGAATGACATTTGGTTGGACCAAACATGGGATTGGACAAAAAATTTATCTAATTCCAGTCCTATCTTACCTAATAATAAACAAGGCCTAATAGTAACACAAAAACTTGTCAAAAATGAACTTTTGGCAAATTTGTTTAGTAATTATTCAAACCTAATTTTATAAGAAGTCAGTAAGTTATTTACAGTAGCTAGGCTGTCAGCATCGTTGATAAACGCCACAATCCCACATGCCTTATGACATAAATTTTACATCTAATAACAACATTCCCTCACTCTCATGTGGGCTGCTTTGCTGTCTCCGTGTGAGTCGAACCCTCCCTTATGAAAGTAGTTTCTCAAACCGTGCTACTAATGTCTTATTCTTGTTGGTTTTGGTAATTCCTTGGACTAGTTTAAGTAAAAATAAAAAAGAAGTAGGTTATTTACCGGTCTCCTAGTCGAAATTATTGGCCCATCAAACAAAAAGGGGTTAGGGTGATGCCTTAATTCGCTCGGCCCAACAGAAAAAATAAAAATAATAATCAGGTTGTATTTTTCCTTTACCTTTTTTGACAATGGATGGCGTGTGGTGATAAAAGGAGAAGCAGAGAAAGGGGCTAGGGTTTTAGATTCGGAGTTGACTTGAAAGAGGTTACAACAAGGTAAACTAAGGTATAGAATGAATAGGTTTGTATATGTGTTGATTTGATCTTAATCTGATAATCCAGTTCATTCATAGATGGCGAACGAAGGCGATACTGGAGAAATTGCTGTGGAAGAAAACTCGACTCCAGAGGCTCAGAATGGTGAGCAGGAAGAGTCGTCTGTTGCGTCTGCCTCGCAACAAGACGAAGACGAGGCCAAAGGTGATTTAATGAATGATTATATGAATAGATGGATGGTTTGTTTGTTTGCTTGTTCTTGCGAATTTGCTAATACCTGCATTTCACAGAAGTTTCATCAAAGAAGAAAAAGAAGAAAAATAAAAGCAAGTGAGCACCTTTAGTACTCTTATCTGATTATTCAACATGACATTTTTTTAAATTTTTAAATCAAACTAGGATATCATTTCTTCTTTATTTTTAAGGAAAAAGAAGGAAGCGCCTCAGCAGACTGATCCACCAACCATTCCTGTAATTGAGCTTTTCCCGTCTGGGGAGTTTCCCGAGGGTGAAATTCAACACTATAAAGACGAGTGAGCACACCCCGATTTCCTTGAAACATGTTTATGCTTCCCTTGCCACTTATCTTTAGATAGGATTTTATAACAAATGTTAGCTCTTTCTAGAATGCTTCCTTTCTCCATTTCTGTACTGCTATGCTATTCGCATTCATAATTTGACTGCTTCGTCTACTTTCTATTATTTTTCCCGCACAACTTTATATTTTAGTTTGGTGTTGATGTATCAGTAATTTGTGGAGGACTACATCTGAAGAGAAGAGGGAGCTGGAACGCCTTGAGAAGCCAATTTACAATTCAGTTCGCCAGGCAGCAGAAGTTCATCGTCAGGTTGCTATTCTATAAGTTCCTTTATTTACGTTATCGCTTGAATGAAGCCAATATACAATTCAGTTTGCCGTTGTTGCTTGAAATCAAATAGGAACCATATACGTATTTGCTGTCTTGGGTAGCCAAATTTTACTTCCGTACTGTTATTGTTAGTGTTAGACATTCTTTTCAACTTTGTTTACCTATTGTTAGGTTCGAAAATATATCAAAAGCATCTTGAAGCCTGGAATGTTAATGACTGACCTGTGTGAAACGTTGGAGAACACAGTCCGTAAACTAATATCAGAAAATGGGCTGCAAGCAGGCATTGCATTTCCTACTGGATGCTCTCTGAACTGGTGAGTTGCACTTTTGTCATTTAAGGTTGCATTGATTCTGTAGTTACATGGGTGTCTTTACTTTGAACTTCTTTTTTCATTCTAAGGGTGGCTGCACATTGGACCCCGAATTCTGGAGACAAGACTGTGCTGCAGTATGATGATGTGATGAAGTTGGATTTTGGAACTCATATTGATGGTAATACGATGTTTACTTTATCTACCTTTTTGATCCTTTCATGTGTTCTTTGCTGTGTGTGACTGTATTGTTAACTGGAAATCTTATTAGACATGAGTGGTTGGATTTGCAGGATGTATAGTAGACTCTGCATTTACGGTGGCATTCAATCCTATGTTTGATCCATTGCTTGCTGCCTCACGTGAAGCGACCAATACGGGTATAAAGGTATCAGAATTATTTATTGCTATTTGCTAACATGCTTGTAATGTTGGCATGTTTTAATCATCTGTGTGCGCTAATCTATTTTTCCATCACCACTAGTTTTCACAAAATGTTATTTTGAGTTAAAGTTATCGGAGTCTATTCGTTTATCTATTTTGTTTTTGAACTTCTAATTTTGTTATGCTGTTCTGGCAGTTATCTGTTATTTAATCTTAAGAAATTTTAGCTATTATTTGGTGATACGTATTCTTGTCCTTCTTAGAACCCTAGTTAACTCCAAGAATATTGGTCCACCAATTGAATGAAACTGCCACTGAATTCTGTAAGCTAGTTCCTCCTTACAAATTACTGCTTGCTTTACTTTTAAAATGTCAATTATGTAAACTGATTTATTCTGAGTATTTTATAATTGTTAATTACACCTTTGCTGATACTCTTGAGTACCAAAAGGGTTTATTGATCATGTTCGGTAGGAGTTTAGAGTTGGAATGGAATGGGAATGAACGTTTCTCAGAAGTTGTTGAGAAAAAATTGAAGGGAATGGCTTTTTTCTCTGGGCCCACCCAAAAGTATGGATATAGGGTGAGAGGTGGATGGAAACATTAATTCAGAGGAAGAATATCTTCTGTTATACATCTTATTTGACTGGGCCACTTCTTTCCTTCACTTTCTATCTCCCAATCACAACTGTTAATTTACCAGTTTGTGCCACCCGAAAGTTTTTGGTTGTTGTATTGGTGGACATCTGGTTTACGGTTGTAACTTCTTTTTTTATTATTAATAAAATCTTTGTCTCTTATCAAAAAAAAAAAAAAAAAACTGCCAGCTCGTGCTGTTTTCTTT